>CM057455.1:77295000-77805000 GCA_016271365.2 Neoceratodus forsteri
ATCTCAGCCTATCCGTTAGTAGGAAAATGGGAAGTCTAGGTGGGCCAAGTGGTCCTTATCTGCCGTCAAATTTGATGTTTCTATGTTTCTATATCCTTACCAATCCAGAACACTACACTGAGGGTAAGTGCACTCACACTTAAAAAAATACAAATAAATAAATAATTAAAAATGTTAAATAAACAGAAAGAAGGACATATATGTAAGGTGTGGTGCAATGCAATAGCTGTGGGGCAGCAGTCCTTCAGGAGACATTCTGGAAGCTGTGATGTTGCCCTATTTGCAGTCAACTATCTGCTCTGAGGCAGGCAGTTGCCCGTCTCCAGGCCAGATTAGACAGGAGTAGGGGAACCTCCCCACCCAGGAAACACCAGGGCCACCACTGCTGCCCCACAGGTTGACAAGAAGGGGAGAAGTTGGACCATGGTGGGCTCATGGAGGGTGAAGGTGGTATAAGAGAGGTTCATCCTCCAGTTACACTCTCCACAGTCCTTATGCTGTACTGGTGGAATATAGTTCCCCTGTGGAGGTATCCACACTGGAGACCAAGAAGGTTGCTGGGAACCACCTCAAGGAAGGCCCACAGGAGGTTGGCATGGGACACCACAGATGAAGGAAGCAGCTCACTGTGGGGGACTCGATTATGGGGGGTTAGAACTGGGGGAGTGGAGGAGATAAGATGCCTGCCTGGAGCCATGGCTTGGAGGGATGGTAAGCGAGTCCTCTGGATTGTATGAGCATCTGCATGGGAGAGGTAGCTGGACACCATTGTCTACCTACAAACAAACAGCTTAGCTGGGCATGAGATCAGAGCAGTGCAATAGGAGTTTGTGGAGTTGGGAGGGTCCTTAGCCAAGCAGCACATACAGCAACGTTCTCGGAGGTACTGCCTCTCATGGCATGGATGAGGCTAGGATACTATGCACCATGCAGTTTAATGAATGGTTTAAAATTGGTGCAGAGCACAGGGTTTTGGCTCAGTTAGTGACTGGAGTTCAACCTAGAGGGATGAATACCTATATTGACAAAATGGTCTGCATCTGTCCAGAAGGGAGGCAGACTCCTAGGTGATAGGTTTAAATGCTTCATTGGCAATCTTTAAACTAGCTAAGGGGAGACACTAGTGAGAAGCAGGGAATTCCCAGCCTCCCCACAAAACAGGGTCATCAGCGGTAAACACCAAGGTAGAGAGATCAATAGGAGCAGGACAGGGTAAATGGAGAACAAGTGAAAGACAGTAAGGGCAGGATGGGACTAAAGAGGTAAGACAATAAAACAATTGAGGATGAGAACCAATGCCTGTAGCCTGGGTAACATGCTTCCTAATTTAGCAGCTTTGATGGAAGAGGAGCATCTGGATATTGTGGCAGTCACAGAAACATGGTACATAGAGAACCATGACTGGGATGTAAAGATACCAGGTATGCAATCTACAGGAGGGAGAGGGAGGGTAAAAGGAAGAGAAGTAGCTCTCACATAAGAGAAGGATCAAAGCAAAAGAACTAAAGGGTAAACGGGGAAGAGATGAGGCACTGTAAGTCACCTTTGAGATAGGTAATGGCACCACAATCCACATGGGGGTTGTATACAGACCCCATCACAGGGTGAGCAATGGACAAAGAAATGTTAGAAGGCATCATTTAAATGGCAGAAAAGGAAGACTTTGTTGATGGGGACCTTAATATGCCAGATGTTAACTGGAGCATGTGCTGCAGCCACATCTAAGAGCAGGGTAATTCGATGCCCTGCGAGGCATGCCTCAAACAACTAGTGTAGGAACCCACTCAGGAGGTGCAGTCTTAGACCTGGTACTCTCAAATGGAGATGGTGAGAGGATCACAGATTTAGAAGTGGGTAGCCATCAGGGAACTAGTGACCACTGAACAGTGTGGTTCATGATAAACACGTCTGTAGAGTCAAACCATACAAAGACAAAAGTACTGGACTTTAGGAAGGCTGATTTTGGCAAAATGGGTGAGTGCCTAAGGAATGCAGTAGCAAATGGGCAGGAAGGAGGCAGAAGAGCAATAGGAGAAAATCAAAACTGTCATATAACCAAGGCCCTTGAATTCTATGATTCTGCAGTTGCAGAATTTGCATCATGCCATAGAATATATATAATGTCACAGAATTCATTGTTTTGGTGAATTTTCATTCAGATATGCTGTTTTTCCATAGTGTTAGTCTTTCTTTCCCATCTCGTTTTCCTGAAGCCCCTCCTCTGTGCTCAGCATGTGATGTCATCGATGACATCACATATTTAGCCAATGGCAGGACTACGTTCTGCCAGAGAAATAAATAAATCATGTCACAGAAATCAGAAAATGCTGCTGCAGAGCCAAGGAGCCCTGCCATAGAAATAAGAACATTTTGGTACAGAGCACTAGGGGCCCTGCATATAACAGAGGCAACAAATATTTCTGTGAAGCAAATAAAACAAAGTAAAAAACACTATGGTTCTCAAAAGAGGTGGTGGGAAAGGTTAGGGAGAAAAGATAGCATTCAGGAAGTATAAGGAATCACAGAATAAGCAGGACAGAGAACTGTACCAGCTAAAGCCGAAGGAAGCAGGAAAGGCAGTCAGATTAGCAAAGGCCTAAACTGAGAAAAGATAGCCAACTCTTTTATAAAGGGATAAAACCTTTACAGATACATCAGGGAATGAAGAAAGACCAAGGGAGGGATAATGAGGCTCAACAAAGGGAGGGGTTTGGGCAGAGGATGACAATGGAAAGTAGAGATACTATACAGAACGAAAAATGTCCTCAGTATTCACAAAAAGAAGAGGAAGAGGAGGAGGAGGTACCTAAATCAAGCAGTAGAAGCATTCTCGACAGGGTCAATAACAGTTCATTCACAGAAGAAAGGGTACTGAAAGAACTCCTAAAACTCAGGGTGGACAAAGCAATGGGGTCTGACAGAATTCACCCCAGAATTCTAAAAGAACTAAGGAGAAACTTAGTGACATCACTGACTACCCTTTTAACAAATCATAGGAGGACAGTGTGGTACCTGAGGATTGGAGGAGAGTAGATATGATTCCTTTTCATAAAAGTGCGAGCAAGGCAGAGGCAGTGAACTACAGACCTGTTAATTTAACCTCAGTGGTCAGGAAAATGATGGAATTACTTCTGAAAGAAATAATTGTTGTGTACCTAGAGGCCAGCAGAGCACAGGACCTGAGGCAGCATGGATTCACAGCGGAAGGTCATGTCAGATTAATCTAATAGATTTCTTTGACTGGGTTACCAAAGTAGTAGATCAGGGAGGGTTGTAGATATGGCCTACCTAGACTTTAGCAAGGCATTTAACACAGTCCCACACGAAAGATTAATGAACAAGTTAGACACCCGGAAGTGGGTCCCAGGGTGATTGCCTGGTTTACAAATTGACTGACCAACAAGATGCAGAGGGTAATAGTAAGACAAGCACAAGCTGAAGAAAGGGTGGTTACTAATGGGGTACATGAGATTACAGTACTGGGATCTATCCTTCTTTAATGTCTTTATAGGAGACATTGCAGAGGGCTGAAAGGAAAAATAGGCCTAGTAACATAGAAACATAGAAGTTGATGGCAGATAAGGACCGCAAGGCCCATCCAGTCTGTCCATTTCTTTTCTACCTTATGAATGTGCCATAGGCCTTTGCTCTGTCAATGGCCTATCTAGTCATACTCATCTGTATTGCCCTTATGCCTATCCCATGCCTGTTTGAAGCCCTGCACTGTATTCATAGCCACCACTTCCTGAGGTAGGCTGTTTCATGCATCCACCACCCTTTATGTGAAAAAGACTTCCTCACATTACCCCTTAATAGGCCTCCATCTAATCTCATGCTGTGTCCTCTTGTCCTGCTATTTTTCTTGTATTGAAACATGTTAGACTCTTTCACCTTGTTAATGCCCTTAAGGTGTTTGAATGTTTCGATCATATCACCTCTCTCCTCCTTTGCTCTAGGGTATACAAACTGAGCTCAGTTAATCTGTCCTCATATGTTTTTCTGATGCAGTCCCTGCACCATTTGGTTGCCCTTCTCTGGACTACCTCAGTTTGGTTAATGTCCTTGTGAAGGTGTGGTCTCAAGTACTGCACACAGTACTCCAGATGGGCCCTAACCAGTGTCTTGTAAAGATGGATTATTACCTCCTCTTCTGACTTGTCATACCCTACTAATACACCCCAACATTCCTCTAGCCTTACCTACTGCTTTAGAGGTCTGTTTGGATGATTTCAGGTCATCGGTGATGATGGCGCCCAAGTCTCTTTCTTCCCTTGTGGCTGCCAGCAACTTCCCTTGTGACTGCCAGCAACTCCCTCCTGGCATCAGGGTTTCTCTTCCCTATGTGCATGATCTTGTACTTCTTTGCGTTAAACCCAGTTGCCACTTTTCTGACCATTTTGCTAGTTTATCCAGATCTCTTCTCATTCTGCCCACCCCATTTGGATCATCTACTCTGTTGCAGATCTGTCATCATCTGCAAACAGACAAACCTTACCCTCCAGTCCATCTGCAGTGTCACTGATGAAAGATATTGAAGAGGACTGCCCCAGAACTGATCCCTGAGGTACCCCACTTGTGACTTGCATCTCTCTCTGACTGTATACCATTTACCACTACTCTCTGTTTTCTGCCCACAACCAGTTTGCCACCCAGTTGACCAATGTCTGACCCACCCTGAGCCTACTCAACGATTAATCAATCTTCTATGTGGAACAGTATCGAAAGCTTTGCTGAAGTCAAGGTAGGCAACATCAACTGCTTCCCTTTGGTCCACCACTCTGTTACCCAGTCAAAGAGATCCATGAGATTAGTTTGACAGGACCTTCTTTTGTAAACCCACGCTGTCTTGGAGCCTGGCTCCTGTGGATTCCAGGTGTTGCACTATCCTTTCCTTAAGGAGTGTCTCCATAATCTTGCCCACTACTGAGGTAAGACTGACTGGTCTGTAGTTCCCTGCCTCCTCCCTGCTACCAATCTTGTGGAGTGGGATCACATGACCCCTTCTCTAGTCTTCTGGGACCTTTCCTGTGCTCAGAGACTCACTAAACAGTTCTGATAATGGCTCTGCTAGTTCCAGCTCTGCTTTAGCTCCTTTAGTACCCTGGGATGTATGCCATCAGGTCCTATTGCCTTGTCCACCCTGAGCTTAGTGAGCTTTTGTACTACTGTGGGACCTTTTCTTTTGTGAAGGGACTAGTGCACACCTCCTCCCCATGTGTCCATGGTGCAGAGCTGTGGGCCCTGCCCTATCTTCTCTTCAGTAAATACTGAGCAGAAGTATCTATTTAGGATAGGTGCTTTTACATGGTCCTCCTCCTCACATGCCCCCTTATCCCCATTGATCTTAGTAATACCCTCTCTGGACTTTCTCCTTTCACTAATGTATCTATAGAAAGTCTTGTGACCTTCTTTTGCTGTTTGTACTAGTGTTTCCTCAGTTTGGGCCTTTGCCTGCCTTACTGCCTTCCCTGCTTCCCTTAGGGAAGTTTGATATGCTTCCTGTCTTCATCCTGCTGCATTTCCTTGTATTTCATGAAGGCCAGCATTTTGGCTCTGGCCTTTTCTGCTACTGTGTTTGAGAACCAAAGTGGTTTCCTTCTTCTTTTGTACTTCCTTTTCTCACTAACACAATGGGATGTTACTTCAAGTACTGCATCTTTAATGCTTGCCCACTTTGCCTGTACCCCCTCACCTGTATTTCTCTTTGCCAGGGCTTGCTTAACTCTGTTGGCCAACTTATCAAAGTCAGCTCCTCTGAAGTCCCATATTTTTGCCTTGGAATGGGATGATTTTGTTCTAGTGGCCAAATTGAACCATGCCATGTGATGATCACTGGCACCCAGGTGACCTTCTACCTGGAGATCTGTGATCCTTTCTTGTTAGTCAGTACTAGATCTAGGATATCCCTGTCTCTTGTGGGTTGCTGTACCAGTTGTTTGAGGCCCTCCTCCTGCTGGGAATCCACCATGTGTCTAGTTCTGGCAGATGTCCCTGCTGCTAGTGACCAATTTGTATATGGCATGTTGAAGTCTCCCATTATCAGAACCTCCTCTTTAGCTGTCATGTTTTGTATATCTTCTAACAGTAACGTGTCTATGTCCTCTCCTGATCTGGAGGCCTGTACACAACACTAGTTCGTATGGCTGTCCCATTTCCTGTTTCCAGGGTGACCCACAGTTCTTCTGGCTGCTTATGGGTATTCTGAATTTCTGTAGCTTTGATATTTTCATTGACATAAAGGGCCACTCCACCCCTCCCCTTTGCACCTTGGTCTCTTCTGAACAGTACATAGCCAGGTACTGAAGTCTCCCAAGTGTTGTTACTGGTAAACCATGTCTCATAATGGCTACTATGTCCAGTTCAGCCTCTGTCATTATTGCCTGCAGGTCTAGGATCTTGTTTCCCAGACTGGAGCATTTGTGTACATGATTTGCCATTGGTCAGAGCCTGATATGACTACCCGAGATCCTTTCCATTTTTATTGTTGTTAGTGCCTTTGCAGATGATACAAAATCATCAACAGGGTTGATAAACAAAGGGGGTGGAAAGGATGAGAAGGGACTTGGCAAAGTTGGAGGAATGGACAAAAGTATGGCAGCTTAGATTCAATGCAAAAGTGCATAATGCACCTGGGAACAAAACCCAGGAAAGATTACACAATGGGGGCACGGCACTAGCAACAACAAACATGGAAAGGGACCTCGGGTAGTCATATCAGATGACCTTAAGATAGGCAAACAATGTGTGAAGGTGGTAAGGAGGACTGGGGGATACTGGGATGTATAGGGAGAGGTATCACCAGGAGAAAACAGGAAGTTGTTATCCTTCTGTACAGACAGTTGGTGAGACCTCATTTGAAGTACTGCATGCAGTTCTTGAGACCCTGTCTCCACAAGGACATAGACAGGATGGAGGTAGTCAAGAGGAGGGCAACTAAAATAGTGCAGGCTCTGCAAGAGAAGCCATATGAGGAGAGACTGAAAGAGCTTAATATGTATAGCTTTGAGGAAAGGAGAGAGAGGGGTACATGATAGAAACTTTCAAGCACCTCAAGAAAATCAACAAAGTCCAAGATAGGAGCATCTTTGAGTGAAAGAGATGTGCAAGAACAAGGGGCATGGTTTGAAGATAGAGGGGATGGCTCAGGGGCAATGTCAGAAAGTATTTTTCACAGAGAGGGTGGTGGACACATAGCATCACCTTCCTGAGGAGGTCATGGGTCAAAACAGTGGGGGATTTCAAGAATGCATGGGACAGTCTTAAGGCAATTATAGTGAAGGGTAGGAGGAGGTAGGATGTTGGTTAACTAGAATCTGCAGCTTATCCAATATGTAGGGAATGGGCAGACTTGGTGGCCAAGGTGTCCTTATCTGCCATTAAATTCTATGTTTCTATGTTTCTATAAGAGGGCTACAGTTTTGAAACTAAGAGACTGCAAGACTATATGCCCTTTCAAATGTGATATTCAGTCTTTACAAAAGGTGTCAGGGTATTAAAATAAATGTTTCTGTGTTATAGGAAGTATTTTAAAGATGTTTCAGAAAATAAATACAAAAGGCTTTAGTTTAAAATAAAACAAAGGGTTACATTACTGCACATGCTCCCAAGGTATTATGCACCCAAAGTAACAGCATAAAAGGATTGCCAGAGTATTTGTATACACATATAAAGTGCTGAGAGGGTGCAGTCCCATATTCACAAATTAGCAGGTACACCTGAAACATAGAACCTTCTGTTTACCTGACTGCTGATTTCTAAACAGGATTTCTTAATGGAACAGCGCCTTCTGAAGCCCCTATTTTATAGTGCACTGTTTGTCACTTGTGTAACTAAGGAAACACCAGGTGTGTTATTAGATAATTAGCCTAGTAATTAATACAAACTGGGAATAGCAACCCATGATTTACTGTTTAGTGGGTATTAATGACTAAGATGGCAAAGTAAACTTTCAGAACACCTCTGTACATAGATACATAGACAGTGTGGCAGATAAGGGCCTATGGCCCACCCAGTCTGCCCATTTGAGCTTGTAAGTTCAGTTTGTGGGGTCATACCAATATTTGCCTAACCAAGAGCTTTTATATTTAAGGGTAAGGGCTTTAGTCAGGTGACCTCACCCAGAGGGTATATAAGCTCCCTGCACAGATCTTCAGGCAGATCAGCCTTGGTTGGCAAGAGGTAGACTGGTATTACAGAAGGTAAAGATTGCAGTGATTCTACATATCCTAGACTTTACATTTGAGTTGTGCAAGAAACCACTGAAGGAGAAGTGGTCATTTATATTGCACTATTTATTTGTTTTATTTTATTATTTTGTAAATCTTGTAAATAAATGTCATGAAGTGTGTTTTAAATCCTGTCAGCTTGTCTTGTTTGATGATTATTCCCACACCCTGTGACACTTTCTATAAATAGTTTTGGATCTTTCCAGTTGGATAGTCTATTAGGTTCCATGTGATAATGGTGAAAGCCTAAAGGTGATCACCGTTATCTTGAAGTCAGAGTGCTGAAAATCAGTTTGGCACTCTGACTCTCCTAGCACAGCAAACAGCACCAGGGACTTGTTTTTTAATGTTTTTTGAGGGGGTGTGCCTCTGCACTACTTCATGGGGCTTCCCCACACCCCACATAAGAATTCTCAACTCCAGGGGGTGCATGTCGGGGGTGAAAACATTAAAAATAAAAGTTTGGGCCAGGCAACAAAATGCAACAGTGCCAGACTCAAACCCAGTACCCTGACCACCATGGCCTCCATCCCACCACCATGCCATGGGGTCAGCTTGGTAATCAACTGTGGCACCACCCATCACAATCCCTCCTGCCATTCACTGTGCATGCTACTGTCCCCATGCACATATGTATTCACGACATCCATCTCTATATTCACCTAACCCCATCCAATCACCCTACCCTATACCTAGCTCCAATGACATGGCAGTGGATTTGGTCTCTGTTATGGTAGGTGCCCAGTTGCCAAGCCCATGTCACAGGCCACCGTCTATTAAAACTTCAGTAACTAACCTGAGGTAAAAAAACAGTTTAGAATCCATTTGTGACAGTTGATTCTGAGTCTATATCCATGTTAAGCTTGTGCCACTGCCAGAATAACTAAGTAGGCTCAATTATCCTTTGTTGAACAGTTGTCCAATACTCATACTTGTCTCTTTGTATACTGTAGTCTACCTAGATTCTTCTAAAGTTTGGAAACTACTCCAGCCTGTTTGTTGAATTAAGTTACATATAGATAAGTGGTTATTGATATTTCATTATATATTTTTGGCTTAGGAAGATAATTAGTGTTGTTTTATATAAAATATTTAGGAATATATATTGTTAATATACTAATTATCGTAGGTGTGGATTTCACATGAACAACGATATGATGTCAGACTCAGGCAGACAATAAGGTTCACAAAGAACACTCGGTAAGCGTTTATAATTTTATCACTCCAGCAAAATTCAGACAGAAATCAAAGAAAAGTAGTGTTAGCCATTTCCGTGCTATTGTGAGAGCACTTTCTCACGGGGTCTTACACCTTTCATAGTCAGTTTTACACTGACACCCTCTTCACATACTGCCCCTAGTGGTGGACTTTTATGCAATTGTTCTGGTGACATCACATCCTTGGGATCCACCCACATTATGTCACTTAACTAAAAACATCCCTGTGAGGCTCATATCCTGGCTTACACAAGTGAAAAGGATATTTCTAAGCCCTGGTTAATAGGTGTCTCGCCATATACAACACACATTCCTTTTGTCCTGTTCTTACAATGTTATAGTGGTGAGTCACTTAATTGCCTATTTATTATATGCTCCACCTACTGACTAATTTAAATGCATTCATTAGAAGAGAATAAATACAAGCTCTAGGAGCCGCTGTCTCCTGTAGGACCTGTTCAGTCTAAAGGAACTCTTCTACAAGCAGGCCAGGCTGTTTTCATAATATTTCCAACCAATTATATTTCCTGTACCCCAGTAAAACAAAAGCAAACCCTAATTGTAACTCTGCTACTTTAAAAACACCATACAGAAAATCACAGAAAAAACTGAAAATCCAGATGCAATATCAAGCTGTTGGCTTGACTTTCATTTTGACTCAGTTGCATTATCCATTTTGTTCAGGTTTATATTTTCTTATTTTAGAGGACATACCATGCAACATTTAGGGACTACCCTGTCTCATTTTCTTATTTTCTTATTGCCTTTATTTTTCATTTATTTGGGAGCTAACATACTCCCACACTTTGAAGACAGGCAATGTATTTTACTTCAGTGAAGCACTCGTTTCAAAACACAGAGCACACACTGTCAGCAGGTTGGCTAAAACTAAAGTAATAGTCCTCTTAGAACTGCAGTGCAGCATTTTGCACAGGAGCTGGAAGAGAATGAGGAGCAAACGTTCCCCTTTGTATACATGTTTAATCAGTTTCTCTCTCCTGCATTAGATCCCGCAGAATCTTTTCTTTCTATAGTCTTAGGCAGTGCTGCAAATTTTCTAATTGGAACACCATTCTGCTCCGAACATTTCTGGTGCACCACTCCAACCACTGCATACCTATCAGGCCACGATTTACTTGTTAACTTTAACTTTCGTGGGTGGCTGATATATTCTGCTGGGATCCTGCCAGCCGTGACACAGCAATGAGAGACAGAGAGAGAGAGAGAGAGAGAGAGAGATCTAGCTCAAGGAGTGAGCACGCCCTAATTTAAAACTATTTTATCTCTGTGCCTTCTTTCCAAACAATTGGGGCACCAGTGGTATTATTTAGAAGCATGCCCTGTGCTTTTCATATACACTCCACTCGAAAGTTTAAACACAAAGCACGATATTAGTTTCTTCACAGATGCAGGGCATATTTTTTAAATGTAAGACAGGGTGGAAACAGCTGCCAAGATGTTTAGAGGAGTCACATTCATTTTGGTTACTAACCACAGGACAGAATACAAGCAGGGAAAGGTGCACGGAAACAAAGAAAGAGTTGCTGTTCCTATCCTGTATTCCTGTATAGCTGGCATACAGCATGCAAGATTTTACACATAGCCTCCTAAGTTAACCATAGAAGCACTTAACTAGGCATTTAAATAAATCTGTGTTATGAATGGGGAAGACTAGGGCACCCTTCCATGACAGGGGTCACCCTGTCACATACCTCCCGCCTAAGAGGGCAACCAACCTGTAGTTGTCTGATGCAGGCCTACCAACCAAAGGTTATGGTGGTGCTCCTTCCCACCCTCACCATAGATCTCCACCCCAGGGTCCCTTAAATTTATGTAAGCTGTCTCTGTAAGCATAATCCTTATCCTACACACTTTAGAGACTTACAAACATTACCCCAGGGCTATCATGCTTTTCCTGTCATAACATCTACTTGTTAGCTTTCTTTTCCAGCAAGACTGGTCTTTGCATAAAACATAATCGACATTCCTCCAAATTTTATAGAAACATCAGACACCGATTACCATTGTGTCCCCATATATTCCCTTTAAGGTCCCTTCACTTATAACCTCTGTATAATTATTTAAGAAAATATAGGAAGATGAAGAACATAGATCAGAAGATAATCTAACAGATGGCCAAGCCTATCAGATGAAAACATAAAAGGAAAATAGACAAGATAGATTGATAAGACTTGCTATTGGGAAAATTATCCCTTTCCTCACTCCTGAAGGGGATGGAACTATGGCCCACCATTGTCCACCAGCTCCACCCTAGGATCCCTTAACCAACACAAGATATTGCCCTTTATACATTTACCATGTCCTGTATAGCAAACATCTTTGACAACATCCTGAAGCTTTACAGTATTTTGACAATCACATAGTATTCCTCTATGCACCTTACAAAACTAGATAACTGAATGTCATCAGAACAGAGAGAGAGAAAATATGACAGCAGTTTAATGCTGTCTGCGCTATCCCTATTATCATTGTGATCCTTCCTTTCAAGATAGGGATCTTCTCCTTCTTCCTCCAAGAATACCACCTCTGTTCTCAACTTTGTGGGATACCTTTCCTTCAGTATTATCAGAGGTGTCCTTTCCATTGGCCTCTATTAAAGTTGCTTACCTATTGGTACATACCCACCCAGTAGTAATAGGGGTTAGCCATGCCAATATCTCCCCATGACTAGAAGGACCAGGAGGACTGTTACATACAGCCTCCATAACTTTTCTTACAGACCTCAGGCACCACTACCCTGGCATCAGTCAACTTTGTTTGGAGGTTAGGCCTCATGTGATACAACACTTCTTCCTTAAGCTCATCCACCACAACCTTCCAACCCCGTTTTCACCTTTTTTCTGTTTATCTTCCTCTACTCTGATATGGGGTATTACTTACTATTCACTGCATCTGCCAACTGCATTCTTCCCCATTTTATAGCAGAATTATAAGACATCACAGGTGGTGTTACCACACTTTTAAAAGTCCCTTCGGCTGTTATTGCCTCTTCTGACTTGAGGGTCGACTTCACCCCAATGGGTACAAAGTCTACAATAGTTTTACCTGGGGACTTCTCCTGGGTCACCATTCCTTCATCTGTAGTCCAATACAGCACAGAGAACTCCGGCAAGATAGGTGCTTCCATCATCCCAGGAAACTCCTGCAAGGTAGGTGTTTCCATCATCCCAGGGAACTCTGCAAGGTAGATGTTTCCACCATCCCAGGAAACTCTGGCAAGGTATGTGTTTCCATAATCCCAGGAAGCTCTGGCAAGGTAGGTGTTTCCATCTCTGACCTCTCATCACTATCCTGTTCTGGCTTGCTCCTCGAGCAGCTCCCAACATCTGCATTCTGCCTCCCTCCAATGACGGTCAGCCTCCAAACATCTGTCTCTCTCATCCAGTGGATCAGACACATCAGATCATCCACTAGAACCTACATCTTGGGAATCTCATTGGCACCACTGCCAGTGATCCACCTCCTTTCACCTGGCACCACACACTACTGCTTGGTCTCCCAAAAGTACCAGGCTGGTACCACCTGACTTGAATCTACCCAATATCTAGATTTACAGCCAGTATCCCACCACTGCCACCATATGTCGTAGGGTGTGGGAGTTCACATGCACATCAAAATGATGTCAGACTCAGGCAGGTGATAAGGTGCAAAAAATGTTCAGTAAGCATTTATCATCTTATTACACCAGCAAAATTCAAACAGAAACCAAAGAAAAGTAGTGTTAGCCATTTCCATGCTATTGTGAGAGCAACTTCTCATGAGGTCTTACACCTCTATTAGTCAGTTCTACACTGACACCCTCTCTAAATATTACCCATAGTGGTAGACTTTTATACAATTATTCTGGTGACATCACTTCCTTGGGATCCAACCACATTATGTCACTTAACTAAAAACATATGCCTGTGAGGTTCATATCCTGGCCTACACAAAATGAAAGGGATATTTCTAAGCCTTAGTTAATAGGTGTCTTGCCTATATACAACAAACATTCCTTTTGACCTGGTCTTACAATTTTATACTGGTGAGGTGCTTAATTACCTATTTATTATATGCTCCACCCACTAACTAGTTTAAAGCATTCATTAGAAGAGTGTAAATACAAGCCTGTAGGGGCCACTGTCTCCCTGTAGGGCCTATTATCTGTAAAGGAGCTCTTCTACAAGCAGGTCAGACTGTTTCTACAATATTCCTAACTAATTATATTTGCTGAACCCCAGTAAAACAAAAGCAAAGCCTAAGTGTAACTCTCTGCTACTTTAAAAATACCATACAGCAAAATCACAGAAAAACTGAAAAGCTAGATGCAACATCAATCCGTTGGCTTGACTTTCATTTTGGCTCAGTTGCATTATCTATTTTTTCCCTTTATATTTTCTTACTTTAGATGACACACCATGCAACATCTAGGGACTACCCTGGCCCATTTTTCATTTTCTTATTGTAGCCTTATTTTTCATTTATTAAGGAGCTAGCATATTCCTACACTTTGGAGACAGGCAGTGTATTTTGCTTCACTGAAGTGCTTGTTTCAAAATTCAGAGCACACAATGTCAGCAGGGTGGCTAAAACAAGTTATAGTCACATTTAGAACTGCAATACAGCAGTTTGCACAGGAGAGGAGAACAGTGCGAGCAAACCGCTCCCCTTTTTATACATGTTTAATCAGTTTCTCTCCTGCTTTAGACCCCACAGGATCTTTTCTTTATTATTGGATGGGTGGCTGCAATTTTTCTATTTGGAACACCATTTTGCTCTGAACATTTCTGGTGCACTGCTCGAACCACTGCATGCCTATTGAGCCACAATGTACTTGTTTGTCTTAACTTTTCTTTGGTGGCTGACATATTCTACTCCGATCCTGCCATCCACGACACAGCAATGAGAGAGAGAGAGAGAGAGAGAGAGAGAGAGAAAGAGCTCAAGGAGTGAGCATGCTTCTAATTTAAAACTATTTATCTCTCTCCTTCTCTCCAAACAATTAGGGCACTAGTGGTATTATTTATAAGTGTAACCTGTGCTTTTCTGTCACACTCCCACTTGGGAGTTTACACAAAGCATGACATATGCTCTCTTCATGGAAGCAGGGCATATATTTTAAATGTAAGATAGGGTGGAAAAATACCAAGACATTTTAGAGGAGCCACATTCATTTTGGCTACTAGCCACAGAACATAATACAAGCAGGAAAGGTGCACAGAACCAAAGAAAGAGTTGCTGCTCCTATCCTGTATTCCTGCATTGATGGCATACAGAATGCAAAATTGTACACTTAGCCTCCTAAGATAATCACAGCAATGTTACCAATGAGGGTGTGTGGGGGTGTGGACCTGACATTCCTCCATGACAGGGGTCACCCTGTCACACTAATCTAGTGTATGCTTGCTGTTGAGCTCCACAACTACAAACTTGGGGACAGCACATACTTGCACGTAGCTTTTGAATATGGTTCTGAACAACATAGATATTGGTTCATGGAATGTGAATTTGTTGGGGTCTCCAATTAAATAGAAAAATAGTGTCATATCTAGCAATGAATGATGTTGACTTTACATTGCTTCAGGAGATGCACCTATTGTCTGATGAAGCAGCAAAGCTAGCCATGACATTGGTTTCTTCAACCGAGTATAGTGTGTTTAATTACAAAACAGAGAGACACTGCGATCCTAATCAGGAAAGGGATTAACTTTGTTAAGGCTGATCACTTTGCAGATGCAGAGGGCAGATACCTTATTCTAACTGAAGCTTTAAATGGTTGCAAAGTGATCATCGGTAACCTGTACTCACCCAGTTCAGGTAAGAACCTCTCTTGACTACATCTCTACTAAACTTGGTGTCATTAAGGTCCAAGAAATCATTTTGGGAGGGATTTCAATGAAGTTATTGACCCACTTATTGATAAAAACAAGCCATCCTGCCACGAGATACTGTAGGATCAAGTTCCAGATTGCTCTTCACAGGATGATGGAGGACTTGAACCTAATAGATAATTTGGAGGCTTGTCTACCCACAGATTAAGATTATTCCCTCTACTCAGCTAGACATAATACAGGCAGTCTTATCAATTACCCAGTGATATCCAAAATGCTGGCTGGGGATCAGTAATGCATGCCTGAATAATATTGTTGTATCAGATCATGCCCTTCTAAGGCTCTTACTCTCTACTGGAGGGATCAGGGTAGATCCCAACTATGGAGACTGAATAACTCACTTCGAATTGGGAAGATTTCAAAATATGGTTAGAAAAAGAAATGGGTATTTTAAGGTTAATAACAATGGAGTGGTATCCTTTGTGTGCTTGTAGGATGACTTCAAGGCCTTCATCAGAGTTACAATAATTAGTTTCTCATCTTTTAGGAAAAAGAGGTGCAAAAAGACCTAACAGAGAAGGAAAAGGAGTTGCATGTTCTAAAACAGGATTTTAAATCTCAAAAGGCTTGAATGCCCAGTTGTTTTTTAAATCACCAGTGTGAAGTAGGACATAAACCGGATATACTAGGTTAAGGCACAGTATGCATTGTTCAGAATGAGGAAGACATACTAGGAAATGGGAGAAAAGCCAGCAAACTGTTAGCATGCAGACTGTGAGGCAAGCAAAATCAGAGTACTATAGTGGGCATCTGCAATAAACCCAATTCTGTCATGGTGCCCAATAAAGAAATCAATGCTGAATTTAGTGACTTTTATAAACAATTATAGCAGAGAGCCAGGAATCCAGTGGATAAGGACAGAGAAAAATATCTAGAAACAGTCAAAATCCTGGCCCTAACAGACTAAGAGAGAGGTGACTTGAGCAGATCTATATCTTTTGAAGAAGCAGCTACTGCCATTGAGGAACTGCCCTCTAAGAAAGCCCCAGGCCCTGGCAGGTTTTCAGCAGAATTTTATAAACACTTAAATGATCAGACATGTAGATATCAATTAGAAATGTATAAAGAAATCCCAGACTGTGAATTTCTGCCTGAAGCCATGCAAGAGGCGCATATTACCCTTATTCTGAAGCAAGATAAAGAGCCAATGTTATGCAAAAACTCAGACCTATTTTCTTGTTAAATGTACAGTAGATTATAAGATTCTTGCTAAGATTTTTGCAACCAGGCTCAGAAAGTATGTAATCAAGCTGATAAGAAAAGAGCAAGTGGATTATGGTCCAAGGTGGTCTGGTGCAGAAAATATACACAGCTTGCTTAATGTTATATGGGTCGCCTTCAAGCTGGTCTTGCTCTCAGCGATTATAGCTATAGACTTCTGCAAGACATCTGATTCTTTAGAATAGAAATTTTATATGATGTGCCAGCAAGAATGAATATTGGTAAACAGTTTATTTTCTGGGTTAGAATGTTATATAACAAGCCATCTGCTAAGGTGATAAAATGGTCTAGTTTCAGATTATTCAGAGGTACCAGGCGGGTTGCCCACTTTCCCCATACCTGTTCATTCAAGCAATAGAGCCTTTAACCAGAAACATATCAGATGGAAGGAATCTGTGCTGTAAAATGAATAAGGTGTCTAACAAGGTGTTTGCTTACATAGATGACTTGTTAATATGTGCTCATAATACTGGTAGGACTTTTAGTGACTTGAGCAAACTCTTGGACAACTTTTCCCAGGTATCCAGTCTATGCATAAACTGAAGCAAAACCCAGATCTACCTATAGGTCCACACTCTAATTTAATGTGAGCTCTAGGGTTTTAGACCCAAAGACACAATGCAAAAAGCACATAAAATAACTTGGGACTCACAATATCAAAAGATATTGACAATATTTTGGACTTAAATATGACCCCATTATTAAAAAGCTTGGAACGACCTCATAAAATGGCAAGGTTTGAATTTTCTTTATGGGGAAGGTCAATGCTAAAAAATGAGTGTTGCACCAAGAATCATTTACCTTTTCAAAGGATCCCTGTTAGAATGCATAGCAATATATTTAAGTGTATAGACAAGTTGGTGAGAAACTTTTATGGGGAGATAAACCACCAAGGCTGTTCTTTATTAAACTAATGAGCCCATGGCTAGCAGGTAGTTTACCCTTCCAGACTAGAAAAAATATCATTTTTTATTCAGACATGCTGTCAAATATACTGCTGCAGACAAGGCTGCTGAAGCACTACTATGGTTTATGGTCAAAGAAGCACTAGTCTTCCTCTTTAAATCTTCTGACCTGCTGTTTGTTCCTCTCCCCAAATCTGTTAAGATAACACCTGTATTACTACAGCTGTTAGAACCTATATGCATTCAGTTATTATTTGGATGCTTTAACAGATCCCACTTTAAAGAAACTTTATACTACCATAGATGAGAACTTTTTGAAAGCAATATTCTTAAAGCTAGACACAGTATGAGAAAACTAGCAATACCAAGCAAGAACCTGTGCTTGTAACTTTAAAGAAAGGGAAGATTTATACCATGTAATTGTTTTCCTGTTGTTGGAATAATATTCTTAAAGCCAGATGACTTTTCCCATTACAGGCAGAAATTGTTACATCTGACAAATCGTTGCTGCTTATTATTATGTTTACAGCTGAGGATGCATAAATAAAAACATAGTTGCACAGTATTTAGAGCCATTGCACTTATTTGTATGAAGTATGATCAATATTTATTTGTAATCTGCTGCAAGGAGAGAACATTTTATATGACATGCATGTTCTTATTTGTATGCTATAATGTATTATGATTTGTATATAATGTCTGTTTGCACCTTGTAAAAGTCTATGACTGAACAAATAAACTATTCATTTGGATTGACTGTTAGAACCATTAAAAATTAAAACATTCTCAGTTTTGCAAAATACTCTATAAATTTAACAACCATTTGAAATAATACAGAAATTGGATATGGTGGCAAACCCTTAGTGGACATGGAGTGGTTAATGTCTGGGATATCAAATGTAGGGATCTAGTTAATGAGCAAAGCAGAACACTGCTGTCATTTACTGAGATCGAGAAAGAGTATGGGTTGCACAAGTTTCAACCTTCAAAATTTCTACAAGTTAGAAGGACCTTGCAGGACTCACTTTAACTCCTGAGTTCAGTTTGATTGAGCACACTGCATGGGTACAGATGTTCAGATTAGTAACGCTAAGAAAGAGGGCAGGTATGTATTATAAAATATGAACTGATGCTGATAATATTATTTTGCCTTCACAAGCATCCAATTTGAAGTGAGAAACTAAAATGGGAGAGACACAGACAGAGGAGGAATGGTCAAGAACGTGGAGAAATACCTACATGAGCTGCATGGGTGTTTCAAGGTAGGACAGTTCAATTTAAGATTCTTCATTATTGTTACTACTCTCCTAGATGCTTGGAGGAAATGGGTTGTTTGCAAGACAGGCCATGCTGGCGGTGCTTGGTTAAACATACAAACTGAGTCCGCATGCTTTGGAAGTGCCCTACTATCAGGAATCTTTGGCTTGAGGTTCACAAAGTATGTGAGAAGGTAACTAATTCAAGGTTGCCTTCACAGGCCTGTTCTTTATTCTAGGTATACATACAGAGATACCCCTTCTGAGTAGTCTGAAAAACATTGGGTGTTATCAGCTGCCCTTGCCCTAAAGAGGTTGCTACTTTATATTGGAAGTCTCCCATTCAGTAAAGGAATGGCTGAATAACTCGACCCTTCTGGCCTGCAATAAAAGTGTTGCCTCAACTGCAGCTGGCAAATTAGATGTATTTGAGATAGTCTGGTCTCCTTTTCTCTCTTTAGTCAAAGATGGTGGTTAGGCAGAAGAATGCATTTAACTACTGAACCTCAATATTAATGTGTTTGTGGTATGTGATTCTGTTGCATCCTAAAATGTACTGGGCTCTTAGTAGTCCTATTACCTAATGACATTTAATCTGACTCCTTCTATACCTGACCCTGCAGGAATGTTGTTATAAAAGTGTAAAGTTTTGATAACAATGTTAATAATATCAGTCTGTAACTGTTTTATGTATTATGATGTATCATTTTCTGTTTCTTTTGGAAAAGAAAAACCTTTGATTCAAAAACATCCCTCCTGCAACTGCCCTCTTCTAGCTTCATATCACATCCCCTTGTTCCTAAGCACCTTTTTCTGAATAATAATTTTCCTTTACCTTGTTTACCCCTTTGAGGTACTTAAAGAGCTCCATTATATCTTCCTTCTCAATTCTCTCTTCCAGGGTGCACATGTTGAGATCTTTAGTATCTCCTCATAGAGTATTTGATGGAGACACAGCTCCATGTTAGTAGACCTCCTCTGGACTGCCTCCACTCTGTGTATGTCCTTATGGAGTTGTGGTCTCCAGACCTAGACATAGTACTCATGCTGGGGTCTTCATCTAGACATGGGTAACATCATCTCCTCGCTCTGCTGGTGATACCCCTTCCTATGCACCTCAGCATCCCACTAGCCCTCCCAATGTCTTGTTATACTGCCTGACCACCTTTAAGTCATCCAATTTGATTACCCCTAGGTCTCTTTCTTGCTTGGATGGCATCAATACCACTCCATCCATTTTGTACTCCACCCTAAATTTCTTTTCCCCAAGTGCATTATTTTGAACTTCATCACATTGAAACCCAGCTGTCACACCCTGGACCACTACTCACATTTTCACAGGTTTCTGCTCATCCTTTCCACACACCCTTTTGCAAGGATGTAAACCTTCCTTCCAGCATCTCTGCAGTGTCTCTTATGGAGTCATTAAGGAGAAACAGACCCAGCACTGATCCCTGAGGTACCATGCTGGTCACCCTCCTTCTTTGGAGAGAATTCAGTTTACCACCACCCTCTGTCACCTGTCCCCACATAATTTCTTACCCAGTCTATAGCATTTTACCCAACTCTACCCTGCTTGTTCACCAGTCTGCATGTGGAACAGGGTCAAAAGCCTTACTGAAATCCAGATAGGCCATGCCCAGTGCTCTTCCTAATATAATTCCTTTGTCACACAGTCTTTTCTTCATTTATGTATTTATTTAAAGTTTTACCAGGAAGAACATACTGAGCAGAAGCTCTTTTCTAGATGAGTCCTGGGGAAGGGAAGAAAGATGGGAGTACATACAATCATAGTGAATATAGCAGTTTTAGAGGACTGAGAATACACAATACAGATGCATGACAGCAAAATAAATACAGTATGAGTAAACAAATAAGTAAAATACAAATGCAAAATACAGGAAATCTACAATAATGTAGATGCACATTTTACACAACTTAAGAATTGAGCAACAGAGTATCAGCAATTGCAAAACCTAGTACACAGTACTAGTTACACAGTGCAATAAATAGGAATACAGAAACTTCTTTGGTGGGGTTAATATGCTCTTATATGCCAAAGCCTGAATGCAGCAGCTAAAGACAGCAGGGTAGGAACAGCTGGGGCAGTTGGGGCAGAGGATTTGGAACAGGTGCAGGGGAGCAGAAATAATTTTTATGAGCTAATTGAAACCCCAGGGAGGCAGATAGAATATGTCTTGATAGGGAATTCTACAGAGTTGGAAACCTGTATGAAAAGGTGGCCTGACTGGCTGAGGAGGTATGGCGAGGGACCATTAATGTGAGGGGGTCTTTTGGATGAGATGTTAAATCAAGGTCCCATCTGCCTGGATTCCATCTTCGGATGAGACGTTAAACTGAGGTCCCATCTGCCTCGATTGGTGGTAGTTCAGGTGGATGTTAAAGATCCCATGGCACTTATCGGAAAGAGTAGGGAATATTTTATTCAAACACTTAAAACAAACATGTACAATGTAAATCAAAATATACAAAGTCATAAAAAGAAAAATCAAAAGGAAAAAGTACAGTATACTTGAACAGTAACCAAAAGACCAAAAACACATAGAACCCCATTCCAAATCCAACTACAACAAGTAGGGAAATGCTATAAGAAAATAAAAATAAAAATGTGTATTGCATAGTGAAGATACATAACACAAAATCATGCTATAAGACAAGAAACAAAACAGAAATAAATATTTATAATATACAGTCAAAACAAAAAATCAATGTCTGAAATACCTGAAAAAATCCTCACAAAACTATTCCTCAACAGGAAAAAAAAATCCAAAACCTAAAGAAAAATATAAAAAAATAAAAAGTCAGATCAAAAAGGAAATAACATAACACAGCATCAACCCTTATCCAACCAGTGAATTGCCTTCCACTTTT
The DNA here is from genome assembly GCA_016271365.2 of Neoceratodus forsteri. NCBI lineage: Eukaryota > Metazoa > Chordata > Ceratodontiformes > Ceratodontidae > Neoceratodus > Neoceratodus forsteri. Next base: position 77,316,608 of record CM057455.1, read on the forward strand.
ATGAAAAGCTGAGTTGAGCGTATGATGGTCGTTAATCCAGATCCCGAGTAACCAACCATGGACCTTCCAGAATAATTGTTCAGGGAAATAAATAAAGATCGCAGGACCACATACATCTCGTGTGCTATATGTAAAATTTAAGCCCTCCCAAAAGAAGTCTAATAGTGTCGGAATTAAAGGGCCCCTAATCTGAAGATAAAATACTAAAAATAAACAATCCCTATCAATAATAGGAATTGAAAATGAGCCCACTGAGCATAAAAATATGACCAAAAGTGCACAATATAGGGACATTCAAAAATAAATGGGTCATTGTTTCAGTACAAAGTGGACAAGAATTCTGTCTAGGACAATACCTTTCTTCCAGACTCTTATGTTTAAAATTACCTTTAACATTAAGTTTTCCATGAACTGTGAGCCAAGTGACATCCCACATATAAGGCGGAAGACTGAGAGATTGAAGCATTAAAGAAATCTGAGGTATAGATGAAGCTGATACATCAGGAAACACAGGACAAACAGAAAAATATTTATCTAATGAAAAAATACATACTCCTACTGGAAGAGTGAGTAAGCATAGAATAAGAAACTTGTCAAGTTTTCAACTTCCCAAACAAGAATGTAAATAGTGCGGCAAAGTATGAATATACGCTTGCTTATGGATAATTCCAGAGGAGGACCAATCGGTCACCCACTTGGAAGTTAAATCCAACAACCAATAGACCATATTGTAGAGCGACCCAAGAGAAGAGGAACCAAATTCTTATATAAAACAAATACAGGATTAATCATATTTATCCCCCATCTTTACTAGATAAATATAAAATATTCCTTTTAATAGGATTTAACCGCTGCCCCAAATAGCTTGAAAGAAGAGACCAAATATAGCAGTTTCACGGCAGCAGGCAGCGCATAAACAGCACTTAGATATAAAAACAAACCAAGAAGATATGTTTTGACAATATAAACCCTCTTTGCTTAGACATGGACCAACGATTCCAAGAGGCAATCCTCCACTTGGCAGATTTAATAAGGAAATCCCAGTTATAAAGTGCCGTGTCCGGACCACAAAAAACAGATCCGCAAAATTTTAAGGACTGTAGAAGTCACAGGAATTCCCAGAAGGCAGGAGTGGTAGCATCAGTAACCCCAAAAAACTACACCTACTTTTCATCAAATTAAATGAGGCACCAGTACCTTTAGAATAAGCCTTGAGTAAAATACCAGTAGCAGTACAAGAAGGACATCTGCCAAAACCCATAAATCTTCAGCATAAGCGACCACTTTAATTTCAACGTCATCAACACCCAGTGAAAGACCATGAATGTGGTCAGTTGCATAAAGAGCAGAAAGGAGCGGGTTCAAAGAAAGAATATATAAAATAGGGCTTAAAGGACACCCTTGTCGACACCTCACGACAAGGCTGTTTAACACCTATCCAACCATTAACATAAGGAATAATATCCACTTGAAGATAATAACTACGGAGCCAAGAAAAAAGGTGGGTGGAAATCCCATCCGTAACATGCATTCCCAGAGATACAAATGAGACACAGAGTCAAAAGCTCTGGCTTGGTCCAGAGTGAACAAACACCGCCAATTCCTCCCTATTACCCATCTCAAGAATCTCCTAAAAGAATGAAAGCATCAGTAATAGTGTGACCGAACCGAACAAAATTGAGTAGAGTGTATAACATATTGCAAAATACAAGAAAGTCTGAGACTCAAAATTTTAGTAAGGAGCTTACAGTCTGAATTTAAAAGAGTAATCAGTCTCCAATTAGTGAGACAGTCCCTGTTGCCTGATTTGAACAAAAAATCATAAGCCCTTCATTCATACTAATCGGAAAATTTCCACTAGAAAGACAATTATTAAACAAATCTATCAATTGGGTACCTAAATGTTTGCCAATAAGGCAATAAAGCTCATTTGAAGACCATCTTACCTGGGGTTTTCCTTTACCAAGACCCCGAATAACAGAGCGCAATTCCACTAATGAAATCAGCACAAGAAGGAAAGAAAAACTTTTCAGGCACTTAGCAAAGAAATAGAATGAAGCCACCGAGAAATAGAGTCTTGAGTAACAAGAGGATCGGCCCGAAAAGAGAGGAGATATGGGAATCAAGAACCCAAACAGATCAGACTTGAAGAGACTACACAGCCATGTACATCAAATAAGCGGTACATATCTTTGTGATCTCAAGTGTTTTCCTATATTCATAAGGGTTCATGTGGCAAAGAACCAGCCATATTAAATTTTGTTCTCTTTCTAAGTGAAGATGTTTGGCATTATAAAGCTGTGCCAGCTGAGCCTAAACTGACTGTAAATAATGTGCTGCAATCCACACCTAAATTAATCTGGGAATAAAATGTAGTAACAAAGTTTGTTAAGATCTCTGGGTATTTTATGAGAAGTTCATAACAAATGCCCAATATGTAAAAAAACTTGTTTAAAGGTAACTTTAGAATCATTCCACCACTCCTGAGGTTGATCATAAAGAAAGTGAACAGAAAGACGAGCTTTCAAAACATCAACAAAACCCTCTACAACTTCAGGAATTTCTAACAAAGATAAGTTTAATTTCCAATATCCTGGACCTTTAGATGTATTTTTATAAGCAGAAAGGGAAAACTCAACAAACCATGGTCAGAGGAAGCAACCAGTTTAACTTGTGGAGCGAAAGAGGGAGAAATAAACCAATAATCAATCCTCGATTTCCTGGTACCCAGGGTATAAGTAAAAGAAGGGTATGTTCAAACACGTCTCATAAACCTGAAAGTGATAATAAACCATTCAAACAATGAGAATCACAATAAATTTTGGGGTTAGCAGAGGTAGTAGGCCAACAAGATATATTAAAGTCACCACCAAATAAAACATTTTATTAGTATACAAAATGGCCTAATAAGATGCAATAGTTGGATACGATCCCATTTATTTTGAGGGCGTAAATATTAATAAGACGGAAAGGGGTGCCATCAATAAGTACATCTAACAATAAAGCCCTACCTGGAGCAATATGGATTTCATCAAGGATTTTAAATCTAAGGAATAAACAAATACCTAGGCCAGAACACACATCAGTGCCCCCAGACCAAAAACAAGTACCCCAACCCCACAAATCAGTAGCAGCAAGGAAGTCCTGGGTGGTATAAAGTCTAGTATCCTGAAAAAATTACATCATAAAGCAATTCAGAGAAAAGAGCAAATGTTATCCTACATTTATAAAGGAGTGAACACTGTTAACATTTAAACTAGCTAAAGAAATGTCATACCCAGGGGTTGTTAAACCAGGAGTGATTTAAGTAGTAGTGGGTAATCTTCTATTGCTCTTATGTACACCAATCCTGGATGCATTTTTTTTTGATTTTCCCTTAACTCCTATCCTAGGATCTGAAATTGAATCAAAATCAGAGGCAAAATCCATATGGGAAGTGTATTGGGAGGCTACATCTGAATGTGGTCATCCGTACTCAAAGAAGCTAGAACGCCATAGGAATTGGAGACCGCACAGGTTCAGGGACTGAGCCCAGTCAAACACCGGGTATAGGAAAGACGAGGCTCAGCAGGGGAAAAGGAGACAGAACTATTCGAGTCACGCAGTACCGAAGAAGAATCTGTCACTTTAGGTTTAGAAACATCAGCCAGTTTACCCCCAAAACACCATGACTGAGAGAGGTCTGGGGTTGAGCAGGGAAGAGGATGGGGAGCCATTGTAGAATGGGTGAGGAAGCTGCAGAAGGTCTAGAAGATAAAGCATCTGAGTAAGACATCAGGTCTGTGGGAGTACTAGATGCAACACCAGACAAAAATTTCTAGCAGCTTTAAAATTAACAAATCTTGTAACGCATAATCAGATTCTTCAGTGTGAAGTGCAGCACTCGGACAGTCAGAAAAGACATGCCCCTCTTCCTCACAAAAGGTACATTTCACAGGTTTTGCATTGATAACCTGAGTGACCCAGTTCTCACATTGAAAGCAAAGAATCTTTTCACATGCTGTACTAATATGGTGGGAGAACCACATCTATAATATCTCCTGGGCTGACCAGGGTGAAACAGGAAACCCTATCCCAGCCAATAAAAATAATTCAGGAGGTGAACAAATTCATCCTGAGCACTATGTAGTTTCAATTTAACCTTCCATCCCCATTCCAAAACCCTCTCCATCCAAAATTGGATCAGGTAAACCCTGGAAATCACAGCGTTTATTTAATCAAAAAGAATGTCAGCCAAATTAACCCCCTCATTTTGAAACAATACTGTTGTAACCCTAAAAGGCTGTTTAGTTAAAGGCGAACCTGAAAATGAGACCATAAGGGATTAGTCTTTAAAGAAGTATATTTCAACCAAAAAGTGTCCAAAATAGCAGAAGTCCTGAAGTTGACATCAAAGGAATGTTCACTAGGGCATGAATGAGAGCATAGATATCTGAGGGTAAAAACCTAAAGATTGTTTAATCAGTACTTTCCTCACATAAAACCTGTCAGGTAACCTCCATACCTCCCAAATATCGTGAACCGAATGGCGTTCCTGCTTAGCCTGCTCCATGGGTTTAGAAATAAAGTCGAAAAAGAAGGTTTAGGTAGTGCACTAGGTACGTCCGGGGAATAGCCGGAGGAATCGTAATGCTGGAAATAACTGGAGGAGATAAATTATCGAAAAGAGGAGCTGAAATGACAGTACCTTGTATTCCAGGATGTAAATCCACCAAACAGAAGAAGAAGAAATATGCGTTGCAGGAGAAGCAAAACCAGCAGCACTGGAATCCATAGAGCGCCACGATGTCCTGTGGTTTGTCCGAATCTGAGGTCCATGAACAATCAACTTCCCTAGTCCAACCTGCAGCGAAAGAGCTAATTCTGGGGACCAAGTATCAGAGAGAAGCAAAGCATCTGCAGCGTTAGTGTGTGGCACCGAGGAAGTCTGTACCATCGCAGGAGGAACTGCGCCATCCAGAGAGCCAGGACCCAGCTTGAAAGTCCATCGCAAAGAGTCGGGAGAGACACCAAGAAGACGCTTTCTGTTTTTTCTCCAATAATTCTACCTGAGCTGAGGTAAGAGCTTGTTCAGTTTGCAATAATTGTGCATGTAACTGCTCCTGACATTCAGTCATGGCTGCAACTGCAGCAATATCTTGATCAAAGGCGCCATCCCTTCACAATGAGCAACTGCATCAGTAATAGGCTCCAGTATAAGTTGAGATTGTGAAAATGAGGAAATAGTTGAAGCACTTGTATCGCCTGCTAGCGGTAGACCTCTGACCTTGTCCGTTGCTACCAGCATACTGCCGCCTACATCCATAGCGGTGGCGCAGGGATACTGCGCCTCACAGAGTAGGGGAATTACCCTGGTGTCCTAGCCAAATTTCCTCATTCACTAAAAAAAAAAATACCACCAACAGCTTAATCTGGTTCAAGATCAGTTGGCATTCATCTGTATCCCCTCCCCGGGTCATGCCTGAAAATAGGCAGGGTTTGTCTAGTACATTTACCAGTCAACAAAAACAAAAATAAAAATAATCAAATTTCTGAGCGAATAAGAAGGAGGAGAGGTTAGGTGGAGAAAGAGAAATGGAGAGAAAGGAAGGTAGGGACTGGGACCAGAATTTGGCCAAGAAGCTGCTACAATGAATGTGTCATCTGTTCTCAAGGGAGGAGAGAGGCAGAGATTAATAAAGGATACAGTGGTGAGTGCAAGGGGACAGTCAAGTGTGAAGTGGCACAAGAAGTGGAAGAGAGTGTCCAGTCTGGTTAAGGAGGAAGATGGGGTGGCACTGTATATGACATCCCCATAATCTAAGGGTGAGTTGTTCTCTGTACAAGATCCTGGTGAGCTGGCAGTGAATGCAGCCCCATTGTGATACAGGGCATCCAGTTTAGAGTGAAGTTACTTGTGTATGGCCTCAATGTGTACAGAAAAGTTGAGGTTTTGGTCAAGCCAAACACAGAGGTATCTATCAGAGGAACAGTCCTCAGGCATTGTCCTATCCAAGGTGTTGAAGGAAGGAGGGGAGCTAGAGAGTCTCTGCCTAGTGCAGAAGGTCATGGAGATGGTTTTCTTGGCATTCAGGATATGTTGGTTAGAGCGGACCACAGCTGAACATTATTGAAGTCCCACTGAAGTCTGGTCGCAACCTCAGTGACAGAGGGGCTAGAGGCATACAAGATGGTGTTGTCTGCATACATATGGATAGAGTGTGTGGCGACAGTAGGTAGATAATTTAGGAAGAGATAAAATAGCAGGGGTCAAGGACAGATCCTTGGAGCACACCAGTGGTTATGGGGAGTGGAGAGAGAGGGAGTTTCAATTCAAACAGACTATGACCTACCTACTAGGTAGGAATGGAACCAACTGGTAGACTCAATAAAGAGCCCTGCAGAGGAGAGATAAGTGAGGAGGAGGGGTGGAACACAGTGTCAAAGGCCTTTGCTTGGTTGACTAAATTGGCAGAGGTGATGTGTCCCTAGTCCATGCCTGTTTGGATGAAGTCAGAGATCCTCAGCAGTGAGGTGATGGTTGAGTGGGATCTCCTAAAACCAGACTGATAAGGGGTGAAAAGAAGTTGAGTCAAGGAAGGAGGAAAGGTAAGAAAGGACTAGACACTTCTGCAGTTTAGCATGGATGGGAAAGAAGGAGATTGGGAGGTAGTTTCCGTGGAGGAGTAGTCACCTCCTTTGGGAGGGACAACAGTGACCTGTTTCCACTCATCAGTCAAAGAAATCCATCAGATTTATTTGACATAACCCCCCAACCCTGCCATGAATTCATGATGTCTTTGGTTTTATATCGCATTATATTTAAGATAGTCTACAATCCTTTCTTTCAGAAATTTTGCATTAACTTTTCCACCACTGAAGTCAGGCTGATTGGCTTATAATTTCTAGCCTCCCCTGCTACCACTTTTGTGATGTGAGACTAATTCTGCCCTTCTCCTGTCCTCCAGAATCACTCCTGTATCCAGTAATCTGTTAAAAGTGACTGTCGGAGGTGTAGCCTCAACTCCATTGGATGCCCCTCTGAAAAGGACTAGTGTCTACCTCATCCTCTTCAAGGTTTCTGTCACTTTTATGTGGTCCCTTCAGCTTCCTCTGTTAATACTGAGCAGACATATTTGTTTAAGATGTCTGCCTTTTCCTGGTCCTCTATACAGTCCCCACCTTCCATTTTTAACCTTACAATCCCTCCCTTCTTCTTCTCACTTACATACCTTAAATTATACCTGCCCAGTAGGGCAGGTATAGTTAGGATTGCACAGTCACTTTATAGTAAACCTAAAAGTTTGCAAGTTAATAACTTTATAACCATGTGTATGATTTGCCTGACATTTTGTATGCACAGTCACAACTACATATATCTAGATCTGGAAAGTTTTGTTCTGGTCAGATGTATGGTTGCATAAATGTACTGCATTGAAAACCATAAAATGTTCAAGTTTTGCACATTTTTGGTCAGCCATAATGTACTGAAGAATGCGTTTGAGCGGATTCAGATTTGCTTGTCTATATGTGGCCTGGGTTGAACTGCTGCCTTTTGAAGATTTGGTGAAAAATATTAATCTGTTCAAGAGTTATTCAACTTTTTATGTTCCATTATAGCCTATGGGAAAATTAATATATGCATTGTGAAAACTTTTGCAGTCACATTTTTGTTGTCCTACTTCCTGATTTATTTCTATGCTGCCGCCATCTTGTTGTCAGTTAGTGAGAGACAAAAATGTTGTAACTCAAAAATAATGCCTTTTGGTAAACACCAACAGTTGTGTTTACTTAATTGGGCCCTAAGGAACATGACCCTGGCATTAGTTTTTCACCAGGTGGTCTGGAAATGTTTTTGAGTCATGTTCCTCCATTCTGCTATTTTCTGAAGATGGCAAAATTTTGTTGCAAATAATAATCGCGATCACAAAAAAGTAATCTCGATGACATTTTTCTGTGCATGACAACATTCACATTATAGACATAGCAGTGCCATGAGCAAATTAAAGTAAACATGATAACACTGCATGAACATATTTTTTAATGTGTTGTTTTCTTTGTCACTTCATTGTGCCAAGGTGGATTGTGCTTTTGGCCTGAAATTTGCAGGGTGGCAAGTCCTGGTCCCACAGATGTGCCTTTGGGTGCTTTGGTACCAACACATTCAATGGGCCAAAAGTTACTGTGTTCCAAAGTTGAGAAATTTTCCATAGGATAACACAGCGGCACCCTTGACACCTTTCAGCGCCTGTATTTCAAAACGAAGCAAGATATGGATTTTCACTACCCACAGCTTAGCTCACTGTTAGATGAACTGAGCCACAAAAACAAGTTTAGAAGTCATAGATTACACCTGCAGTGGAATTTGTTTCCTACTTACAATGGTTATGGAGATATTGGCAAAACATGTTACAAGGGTCCCTTTGAAGTACTATGGTGCTGTTGTATGGCTCCCTACTAATGTGTATGTGGGCATGCAGGGCCTGGAGGCCACACTCACACAGTCCCATATCATTATGCGAAATGGGTAGTTTGGTGGGAGCACATAGGCGAAAGAGCCCGCACTCCCACCAACACTTACTAGTTACCAGGTACATTACACTGTAAATGAACGGTTTAGTCTTTTGGCTTGAAGTTTGCAGGCTATAAAGGGGTGCCCCACAGATGTGAGTTGTGCTGCTTAGGCATGAAAAAATATCAGTTCCATAAATATGCCATAACGAAGTTGAGATTTTTCCCATAGGATAACATTGCATCACCCACGGTGTTTCTTTCAGTGCTTGTATCTCAGAATGATGTGAGATACAGACATAGTCAACCTATCTCATGTGGAGGGCCCACTGTCCTGATTTCAACAGCACTGGAATTTGTTTCATAGCTGCTACAGTTACTGAGATATTGACAAATTAGTGTTATAACTGTTCCGTGCCCTATAGGGCTGCTGTATGACTCTGTAGTTATGTGTAAGTGGGAGCACAATGCCTGGAGATCCCAAGTGCCCCACAGACAAATATTATTATGCAAAATGGGCTGTTTGGTGGCCCCACCATCACATACCATTTACTGGTTACATTACACTTTTTCAAAAGTAAGGAAATAATTTGCAAAAACTTCATTAATACATCAGTTAGGGTTGATGTCACAGTGACAAAAGTTTGGAAATTCAATGTTAGGTTACCCCTACTACCCCACACCCCCACATTCTCCACACACCAACAGACATTGGAGTACCATGGGGTCATCAGTCCTAACTCTTGCCCCATTCTCCTATACTGTAGCATGTCAGCTTGCTTACATCTGGAATAGGATGAGAGTTGGGCCTGATGACCCCATAGGGTGGGGTGGTAGGGAGGTAACCTTAACATCAAATCTCCAAACTTTATTGCTGTGACATCAGCCCTAACTGATGTATTAACAGAGTTTTTTCTAAACCTATCTCACGTGGAGGACTTACTGTCATGATTACAACGGCACTGGAATTTTTCTCATAGCTGCTACAGTTACTGAGATTTTGGCAATTTAGTGTTACACGTGTTCCTTGCCCTATAGTGCTGCTGTTTGGCTCCATAGTTATGAATAAGTGGGAGCGCAGCACCCGGAGGTCCCATGTTCCACAGACACAAATCGTTATGCACAAAGGGCAGTTGGTGGGTGCCTTCAGCACTCGTGAATATCCAGAGCTCACTCTGCAGGAGAGAGAATATTTTCCATATCACACTCCTGCCCATCATGTATCCCTCTCTCTCTTCTATATATATATATATATAAATATATATATATATAGTAGTGTAGCTATAGTTAGGGTTGCCTGGCCACTTCTATATTAAACACAAAATTTTGCACTTTAATAACTTTGCAATCGTAGAATGGATTTGCCAGATATTTTGCATGGCTGGAGTGGAACCATAGGTCTCTGGCTCTGGTAAGTTGCATTATGGTCGGATGAACTGCTAGGAGCTGTTGATCACCATCAAAGACACAAACATTGGGTTTTTGCATGTTTTGTTGCTTGATGCTACAGCACAAATGATTTGTCTGTCTGGTATGAAATCTTCAGGAAGATGCAGTCTGGGTCACTGATGGGTCTTTCAAAGATTTGGTGAAAAATATTAATCGTTCCAAAGTTATTCAAATATTATTTTGTTGCATTATAGTTAATGGGAAAAATATATGTGTCTCTCAAAAGCATGTATTACTGTCACAAAAGCACATTTTACTGTCACAAATCCACTCAGTAGTGTCATGCTGCTGCCATCTTATTTCAGTTAGCGGTGGAAAAAACTGCTGGAATTCAAATTGTACAGCCCCTAGGTAAACACTGCCAGTTGTGTTTATCTTTTGTGACCTGTGGAACACAATGGTGCCATCAGAATTTTTCTAGGACCCTAGAAATGCCTTTTGCAAGATTAGGTACCCTGTAGTGTTGGAAATCATGATAGAACAGATGCAACACTTTCACAAATCACGACACTTTTGCATCTGTACTGTCACAATTTGCACACTCACTGCACCAAACATACCATTTCTTTGCCACACCACTGCACCTATATGGTTGGGCTTTTGGCTGAAATTTGCTCAGTGACAAGCCCTGGCCGAACAGATGTGCTTTTGGTGGTTTGTAACAAAATCTAAAACTGTTCCAAAGCTACAGTTCTCTGAAGCTGAGAAATTCCACTAGGCTAACATTGTGGTGCCCGTTGAGCCTTCGGCTCCATTATTCTAACACGATTCGAGATACAGATTTCACCCCAGCAGCTTAGTCCACTTTTTGCATGGCAGTTTCAAAGTCATGATTACAACTGGAGTGGATTTTTTCGTACTTACAGTAGTTGCTATGGTTACTAAGATATTTCCAAAGTAGTGTTGCAAGGGTTCCTTTTCAGTACTATGGGTCTGCTGTATGGCTCGTACTTATGTGTAAGTTGGACGCAGGCACTCAGAGGCCCATACTCCCATATACACATATCATTATGCAATAAATGGGCAACGTGAAGGGTCGTGATGTTCCAGAGGGCCTGCACACCCACAAACACATACCAGTTACCAATTACATTACACTGTCTCAAAAGAATAGAAATTCATTGCAAAAATCTTCATTAATGCATCAGTTAGGGTTGATAGCACTGTGACAAAAGGTATGGAAATTTGAAGTTAGGGTTAATACCCCTACCACACACACCCACCCATTCACCCTACACACCAGCCAATGTGGTGTGCCATGGGGTCATCAGGCTTAGCTATCACCCCATTCTCCTGTACTGTAGCATGTCAGCTTGTTTACACATGGAATGCAGTGAGAGTTGGGCCTGATAAAACTACGGCACACCTCAATGTATGTTGGTGCATGTAGGGTGGAGGGGAGATGGGGTGGTAGGTGTTAACCCTAACATCACATTTCCATACTTTTGTCACTGTGCTGTCAACCCTAACTGATGCATTAATGAAGTTTTTGCAATGAATATCTATATCTATATCTATATCTATATCTATATCTATATCTATATATATATATATATATATATATATATATATATATATACACATACACACATACAATGGGGGTGAGAGCAATATCAGTGTGATAACCTCATTTATTTCCACTGCAGTGATATATCTGACAATGACATCATCGGAGTTAAAATATCTGACACATATATATACTCTGTTGATGTCACCACTCACTCACTACAGCCTGCAGTTTAAATTAAACTGATTCACAAATCTGTTTCTCACTGCTGATCACAACTAACTCAATTAACATTGCAAAGGACACTCAGCTGTTTCCCATAGTGTTTTGAAACTCCCAGCCCATTACTATGCTACCTCAGCTTCATTACAGCCTGCATTCTTTTTTTTTTTGTTGTATTATCTATTTTATGCTCCTCCTACCTGCCTTGAGCTGCCCTCCTTCGGGCCACCATGATCCACAGACATTACCCTACTATCTCCCCTCGACCACCTACCTCAGATCTGCAGCCATCCATAGGGTAGTCCGTATAACTCTTTCACCAGGTGGGTCCCCTCCTCCAAGAGGGAAAGCACCAGTAGGAGGAGACCAGCATACTATTCTTTTGGCTCTCTGGCACTGCTGAGGCACTTCTGGCTTCTGGGGAGTCTTCTGAGGTGCCTGGAATTGGCAGCCATCATCCGTCTAGACTTCAGAGTGGTTTTCAGTTTTCTGCTTGTTCCCCAGTACGCTGCTCGTGCAGTGCCTCCAGTCTCCACTGGGGCTGCTACCAAGTGAGGACATCCCCAATCCCACCCCAGGATATGAGAGCAGTCTATCGGACATTCAATCCTATCCTCCCTGTCGATCCCCAGCTATCTGAGTCTGTTCCTGAACCCAGGAACTGGCATGGCATGGTCACTGGCATGGGTCCAGGTAAGGTGCCAGTGCCTCAGCCCTCTATGTCACTGGACTAGCTACAGCTTGCATTCTAAATGACACTGCTTCACAAAACAGTTTCTTTTTCACTGCTACCTGCAAGTAACTCAATTAACATTGCAAAGAACACTCAGTTGTTTCCCATAGTGTTTCTGAAAATCCCAGCCCATTACATTTACTACCTTCAGCTTCACTACAGCCTGCATTTTAAATGACACTGCTTCATAAAACAGTTTCATTCTCACTGCTACCTGCAAGTAACTCAACTAACATTGCAAAGGACACTCAGCTGTTTCCCATAGTGTTTCTGAAACTCCCAGCCCATTCAAAAACTCACACACACTCAGACAATACACACACACACACACAGAGCAGACAGCACACAGGAACAGGAAAACAAAACAGGAAAACATAACAATACTTCAAAAACTCCCAATAGGTTTTGCTAGCAAAGCACCCAGCTTCACCTGATCTTTTTATTCTAGGTTTGCTTGTAAGGACAGAGCAAGAAACATTATCAGAGCAAGGAAAGATTAATGCTTCTTTGGCTAGGCAGTATTACTGTGTGTTACTATTTTCTTCATACTCACAAGGTTTGTTACTGTTTTTGCTATACTTTTACTGCTTTATTGTTCTCTGATTCAAACTGCTGTTGCATGGTATACTTTCTACTGAATTATTACAGGGTGTGACTACAGATTTGTTACTGTTTTGTGTTTACAAATTACTGCTGTAATCTTTCTAATTCAAACCGATTTTTGCAAGGTATATCTTCTGCTGCTGCTTTATTTTTCTCTGTATCAAATTATTTTTGTAGGTATATCTTCTGTGAAATTATTACAGGTAATGCTTTACAGGTTTAACAGTTTTATCTGTCATTAAGCTAAGCTTTCAGGGCTATTGCATTTGTTGTTGGTTGATTGTTTCTGCTTTTACCTCATTGTTCCTTTCATCCATGGTTGTTCTTTTTCAGCAGGAGAAGGGCCCAACCACCCCCATCCCCAACCACCCCATGCTACACTTCTTTTATAGGGTAGCAGAGTCATGACATTTCCTGTAGCAAAACAGGAAGGGGAGGATCAGAGGGGTATCCACTCAGTGACCCTACTTCCAGGCGCTCAAGTCATTTAACTCGATATAATAAGTTATAGAAAACAAAGCAAAATATCAATTTTTGCTTTCATTTGCCTCCTTCTAATTACTCAGACCACTTTATAAACCCAGCAACTCATCTGGAATGGATATTATTAACAGCAGGTACTGCAGGACACTTTTAAAAGGGCAGTTATACAGGAGTTAGGATGCTGTTCTATATGCTGGACCATTAGAGGGCTAAGGGCTCAGCTCCAGGCAGCATGGATAGAGACTGTGCACCTCAAATCACATATTCAGGAGGAAATATATTATATGAACCACCCACCATTTCAGCAAAATCCAATTGAAGCACCTTGACCACAGAGGGTAGTTGGTCCAGGAGATTGGCAGACAGTAAGGAGGGGCAAATCAGGTGTCCCATCACTCAATGCTCTCCAACATATCACCTCAACAAACCATATAAAAACTACAAGAGGCATCTGCCTCTACAGTGGTTGTTAAGCAAAAGTTTTTCAGTACTACAGTATACTGGTGGTGGTGTGGCAATCACTAAGTGGTACCAAGGAATAACTTGGCAATACTGTCAGCAGCACTGGCATTTGCTAGTGGTGCACTGTTCTTAATTAATTGACTCACCATTAGTAGCATCTGAAATGTGCAAGGTGGTGCTGTTTCCTTTAAAATGTGCCTGTATGTATTGTAAATTTCTTGTAGTGTCCCACAGTACATACCATATTCTCATTATCTCCTTCAAGGGGAAATCAGATTGCAGTCAGAGTTCATCTTTATCAACATTATATTGTGCTTGCTTAGTCATGATGCTGTTCTTATATGTGCCTATCAAAGATGCTGGTCATAGAAACATAGAAAAATAGACTGTGATGGCAGATAAGGACTGCTTGGCCCACCTAGTCTGCCCATTTCCCTACCTACAGGATAAGCTGCAGATCCTAGTTAACCAACAGCCTATTTCTTCCTACTCCCCCACAAAAAATTGCCTTATGTCTGTCCCATGTATTCTTGAATCTCCTCAGTTTTAGAACCCACAACCTCCTCAGGAAGGCTGTTACATGCATCCACCACCTCTCTTCAAAAAATACTTTCCTCACATTGCCCTGGGCCATCCCCACTCTATCTTCATATTATGTCCCCTTGTTCTTGCACATCTCTTTTCTGAAATATGCTACCTCTTGGACTTTGTTGATTCCACTGAGGTACTTAAAAGTTTCTATCATGTCCCCCTCTCCCTCATTTCCTCCAGGGTATACATATTAAGCTCCTTTAGTTTCTCCTCATGTGGCTTCTCTTGTAGACCCTGCACCATTTTAACTGCCCTCCTCTGGACTGCCTCTATCCTGTCTATGTCCTTGTGGAGATGGGGTCTCCAGAACTGGATGCAGTACTCCAGATGGGGTCTCACCAACTGTCTGTACAGGAGATAACAACTTCTGTTTTCTGCTGGTGATGCCTCTCCCTGTACATCCCAGTATCACCCCAGCCATCCCTACTGCCTTTTTACATTGCGTGCCAACCTTAAGGTCATCTGATATGATTACCCCAGGTCCCTTTCCATTGTTGTTGTTGTTGTTACTACCCCCATTGTGTAATCTTCCCTGTGTTTTGTTTCCTGCGCATTATTTTGCACTTTGCATTGAATCTAAGCTGCCATACTCTGACCATTCCTCCAACCTGACCAAGTCCCTTCTCATCCTTCCACACCTCCTTGTGCATCAGCCCTGTTGCAGATCTTGTGTCATCTGCAAAGAGGCATACCTTTCCTTCCAGTCCCTCTGCAATGTCACTTATAAAGACATTAAAAAGGACTGGACCCAGTACTGAACCCCGTGTACCCCACCAGTAACCCATCTTTCTTCATAGTGGACTCCATTTACAATTACCTTCTGTGTCCTGTTGTCAAACCAATGTTTTACTCCAGGCTACCACCCTGGGACCTACTTCCAGGCTGGTTAATTTGACTATTAATCTTTTGTGTGGGATGGTGTCAAATGCCTTGCTAAAGTCTAGGTAGGCCATGTCCACAGCCCTCCCTGGTCTACTACTTTGGTCACCCAGTCAAAGAAATCAATTAGATTCATCTGACATGACCATCCCACTGTGAACCCATACTGCCTTGGGTCCTGTACCCCACTGGCCTCTAGGTACTCAACAATTCTTTCCTTCAGAAGTGATTCCATCATTTTCCCTACCACAGAGTTCAAACTGACAGGTCTGTAGTTTCCTGCCTCTGACTTGCTTCCACTTTGTGAAGGGGAATCACATCCACCTTCCTCCAGTCCTCAGGTACCACACCATCCTCCCATGATTTGTTAAAAGGGTAGTCAGTGGTGTCACTAGTTATCTCCTTAATTCTTTTTAGAATTCTGGGGTGAATTCCATCAGGCCCCATTACTTTGTCCACCTTCAGTTTTAGGAGTTCTTTCAGAACCCTTTCTTCTGTGAAAGGACTGGGATCAACCCCCATCCAGAGTGCTTCTGTTAATTGGATTAGGCACCACCCCTTCTCCTCATTTGTGAATACTGAGCAGAAGTATTCATTCAGCATCCCTGCTTTTTCACTGTCCCTCTATGCCCACCCACCATCCATTCTATTAAACCTCACTATTCCTCCATTTGTCTTTCTACACCCCTGATATACCTGTAAATGGTTTATCCCCATTCTTAACTGAGTTGGCTATCTTTTCCTCAGTTTGGGCCTTTGCTATTCTAACTATCCTCCTGCTTCCTTCTGCCTTAACTGGTACAGTTCTCTGTCCTACTCCTTCTGTGTTTCCTCATACTCCTAAATGCTATCTTTTCTCCCTAACCTTCACCACCACCTCTTTTGAGAACCATAGTGGCTTTTTCTTTCATTTTGATTTGTTTATTTGCTTCACACAAAGGCTTGTTGCTTCAGTGATGGTCCTTTGCAGTGGCCTTTTCTTTATATGAAGGATAGACTAAAAAAATGCTAAAACAAATTCTACCAGACATCATAGAGAAAAGCCTGTCTGAATTATACACAATGCCCATCATTTTAAAAAGTAGGTGCATTGGATAGCAATGAGTTAGTTATTAAATGGTTGACTTTAAGTAAATCCAGCTTCAATGTCTAGCTTTCCAGATGAATATTGTTCACCATCAGATTGTACAATGATATTGAGTGGCTACACATTAGCAGATGCTGAATGGTACCACAAATCACAAACAGGTGGCTAGAAATTTAAGAGTGAGAGAGAGAGCAAGAAAGAGAGAGAGAGAAAGAAAGAGAGAAAAAGGAACCCTACACCAACGTTACCACAGTTAGTAATCATACTGTATTATACCCTTCCACCCACCGGCATGTATATCCCAAATTCACCTGCTTCTCCCATTAGACCTGATTTCATAGCTAATGAATTGTGGTAATGAACAGTGAGTGCAGCTAAAGCAGAAATGACAGTTCTATTAAATGTAGGTCAAAGACACAGTGCCAACTGAAAAGACAGTACACAAGGACCTACTTAATATGATATGAAAGAATGATTCTGCAGACCCCGTGATGGTGTCCAAAAGTTTTTGGAAAATAAATTCCATCAAGTCATGTACAGTTTGTCAAAGACCACATGCACTCCCTGTCTTGTATTGTCCACTTGACTCTTTTTCAGGGGTCAGAGTCACATTAGCCACACATACAACTAAAATACTTCAACTAATCTACTCACATCAAGTGCCCCAGCTTTCAGACATAAATTATTTTTCATTGAAAAAACAAAATACAAAAATATGAGCACTGATTACAGTGACTAATTGCACGCAGAACTGTCTTAATATTGTGCAAACTGATGTCTGTGGCATTTGTTGCCTACCTACTGTACAGTATGCTAAACAGAACTTTGTTTTAAATTCCTTTGTAGAAAGTCCAAAGCTTGTGAATAAAATAATATCTCCAATATTTAAAAAAAGTTAAAGAAATGAAACAGAAAGAAATGTGTTGACGTTATCTCTTAATTTCCATCAGTGTTGAATTGATGTCAATAGTTAAAAATTAAAAATTAAAAGTGACCTTTAGCACTGGTCTTGTCCTCTCAGTAGTAAACATTGCTCTTTTAGGGAATTTTTTTACACTGGGAATGAACAGCTGGCAGTTCTGTACATTTGTATAATACAAAAGTTTTTTTGTTCATAAAATGCAAATTACATTCTCCCAGTTAAAGCAGTTACTAAGTGGTGGACTTAAAACTTTAAACATGGGTTTATTTTAACCATCTCTGCATCACTGGTTTGCTCAATTAAATTTATTTCTGAACAGTGCCCTATATCTTGGCAGTGTGGCAGTTTAATTGAAAAAAGTTGACCTTTACATTGGTTTTGACCTCCCAGTAGTAAACATGGTCAGCTGAGAAAATGTGCAGGATTTTTAGACTGGGAAGGTACAGAAAACAACTGCGTACATTTGTATAACACAAAATTGCAGGGATCGGGCTTCAGAATGAACATGCTGTATCGGCCAATGTTTTAGCAGTAGCTGCTACAGAACTACTGTATGCTGGTTTCAGTTTTCCAGTCCAGAATCCTTATCTACCACATCCTAGTTAGTGTCTCTAATTACATGGTGGTTGTACCACTTTTGTACCAATTATTATCATTGCACTTTTATTGTCTTGATGTATATTTATTTACCTCATACATATGTGCAGTAGTACACAACAAGAAGTTCTGTCATCTGCATCCCTCACCTTGACTTATCATTATAAATTATTTAGAAACATAGAAACATAGACTGTCATGGCAGATAAGGCCCACCCTGTCTGCCCATTTCCTACCTATTGGATAAGCTGCAGATTCTAGTTAACCAACAGCCTACTTCCTCCCACCCACTACTATAATTGCCTTTATGTCTATCCCATGCATGTTTGAATTCCCCACTGTTTTAGACCCCTACAACCTCCCCAGGAAGATAGTTAAATGAGTCCACCACTATCTCCATGAAAAAGTCCTCACATTGCCCCTGAGCTGTCCCCATTCTATCTTTAAATTGTGCCCCTTATTCTTGCACATCTCTTTTCTGAAAGATGCTACCTCCTGACTTTGTTGATTCCCTTGAGGTACTTGAAAGTTTCTATCATGTCCCCATGTCCCTCCTTCCATCAAAGGTATACATATTAAACTCTCTCAGTCTCTCTTCATATGGTTTCTGATGCAGACCATGCACCATTTTATTTGCCCTCTTCTGGACTTCCTCCATCCTGTCTATGTCCTTGCAGAGATGGGGTCTCCAAAACTACATGCAGTAATCCAGATGGGGTTTCACCAACTATCTGTACAGAGGAATAACCATTTCCTTTTCTTCCGTAATGTCTTTCCCTATGCATCCCAATATCTCCCCAGCTCTTCTTACTGACTTCTCACATTGATTGCACACCTTTAGGTCATCTTATATGACTATCCCCAGATCCTGTTCCATTGTTGTTGTTGTTAGTACCTCCCTGCCATTGTGTACTCTTCTCCTGGGTTTTTGTTTGGCAGGTGCATTACTTTGCACTTTTTTGCATTTTGCCAGATGTCTGACCATTCCTCCAACCTTGCCAAGTCCCTTCTCATCCTTTACACCCCCTTGTATATCAGCTGTGTTGCAGATCTTTGTGTCATCTGCAAAGAGGCATACCTTTCCTTCCAGACCCTCTGCAATGTCACCTATTAAAGAGGACTGGACCCAGTACTGAACCTGAGGTACTCCACTAGTAACCCCCTTTCTTTGGAGTGTGTGCCATTCACTATTACCTTCTGTGTCCTGTTCTGCAGCCAGTTTGTTACCTAGGCTACCACCCTGGGACCTACTCCCAGGCTGGCTAACTTGATTATTAATGTTTTGTGAGGAACTGTGTCAAATGCCTTGCTAAAGTGTAGGTAGGCCATATCCACAACCCCTCCCAGGTTTATTACTTTGGTCACTCAGTCAAAGAAATCAATTAGATTCATCTGACATGACCTTTGTGCTGTGAATCCATGTTGCCTTGGGTACTGTGCCCGCTGGCCTCTAGGTACTCAACAGTTCTTTCTTTCAGAAGTGATTACATCATTTTCCTACTGCTGAGGTCAAACTAACAGGTCTGTAGTTTCCTGCTTCTGCCTTGCTCCCACTTTTGTGAAGGGGAATCACATCTGCCCTCATCTAGTCTTAAGGTACCACCCCATCCTCCCATGATTTACTAAACAGGGTGGTCAGTGGTGTCACTAGGTCCCCCTAGTTCTTTTAGGATTCTGGTGTGAATACCATCAGGCCCCATTGAACCACCACCCATAGCAAGGGACCACATAATAAATGAGACTGTTTTAGAACTAGGTGCATCTATAGATTCAGTTTCATCAGAAGTCTGCAGCAGAATTTAACTTATCCATCATTGTATGGGAAACGTAAATTCTCTCAGTTTGTAGAATTTGTATTTCATCTGGGTTCTGGGAGGCAGTTCAAGATGGATTGCAAGCCAAAAACTATGAGTACATTACTACTTTTCATTTTGCAAACTTGCATGAAAATACACTGCACATTACATTGTGTTACACATTTGTAACGGACTTTGCATCACCATATAATCTGTACAATTTGTACTGCAAAATAAAAAGTACTGCAGCAACAAATCTTTGGTCATAATTATAGTCAGGAGGAAATACTTATTTTAATAGCAATAATAATTCATTACACAAATAAGTGTTGATCTGTTTGTCCTTCCTTTTAGTGCCAACATGCATTGAGCAAGTCATAACACGATGGCACAGAAGTTGGAAAAGACTGAACCTTGATAGGCCCTCATTTTCACTGCTGTTGGACACACAATAGCAAAACAGTTTGAGATACAAAAACATAAATTTTCAATATCACCAACACACTGACTGATAGGTCCTGCATTTGTATGTGTAACTCCTGCAAATGGGGGTTCCCAAAAGTCTTCCAGAAGCTTGCTTGAATGCTCCAAGCCTGAATGGTTTTGACATTTAAGCCATTTATCTGTGAGTGCTTTTAGAGCCTCTGGTACTGTCTCTTTAAGAGCTGTCTGCTTGCAGACATAATTAGTTTGTATGGGGGACTGTGTGTTTCCTGCTTGAGTCCCACTCGAGCTGCTGCCAAATCGCTCTGTTTCTGCCAGCACTAAGTGGACAGAGGTGAGCACTTTTCAAAGATGTAACTGTTGGCCAGAGATCATTTAAAGCAATAATGAAAATACAATTTGTCTAACCTGCTTTTCTTTGCAGTCTGAACTGTTTTGCCTAGACCTCCATTCTGGTTTTGAACTGCTGAACTGGACCAATCAGTGTGGGGACCTTTAAATGTAGCCTGCTGCTGGCAGATCAGAACTTGACTCTTATTGTGGAGCCAGCCACCTGTGTACTGTATGGCCAGTGACTCTGGGAAATGTAGTTTTGTCCTTGGCACCTTTTTCCACTAACAGGGAGTATATTGTGAGTAGCTGGACCAGCTAGCAGAATAGTGTGGAGCTAAAGGAAATGCACTGCTCTGGGACTGGAGAGATTAGATTGGTTTTGGCAGTGAAGAGACAAGGAGCTCTGTGCTTCTGCTGTGTATAGTTTCACACGGAAGTGCATGCAAGGCCCTGAGTGTCAGTCTGCAGCTTGTGCAAGCACCCATTCAGACTGAATCTGACCTGTGAGGAGAATCAAGGAGATCTGAAGAGCAGAAACCAAGCTCACCATGTAGAAGACTGGAGAAACTGCTGAATCACGCTCAGTCTGTCAGGAACCAAAGCTGCTGAGTGTTCTCCTGGTTATTGTGCAGTAAATGCGGTCGGGATCGAGAAGCAGCCTGCCTGGTATAGTACTTTCCTTTACATATAAATGTGTGTAGTGCTTATGAGGAATCACATTTCAAATCCCCTGTACAGTGAATTGAGTGCATTACGCTGGAAGTAAACCCCAGCTTGATTCGGACTACATCAGATTGCTGTAAACTGCAGTGGGGTCCAGTCACAAGGACCTTTTCCACAGGTTCTGCTCATCCTGGCAATCCAGGACAATATGCCTTTCATCCAGTTCCCAGCATTGAGTCTGTGAGTACAAAGCAGGTAGCTCCCTGCCATCTATTTATCAAATTGCAAGTGTGTCATCTAATTGTTGTTTTTCATTTCTTCACGAACTGAGCCATCCAGCTCCGGATTTCAAGTTGGGTGTTGTGCAATTGTTTTTCCATCACAGGGCCCCAACCAGCTGCACCGATCCTGGCTATCCCCCATCCTGGGTACCCAGTGAAAGTGACAATTTGAGACTCTGAATATGCGCACAGTACTGTGATTATTAATGTTTAACCTAATTAACCTGCTTCCCCTTCCTTGTTACAGCTCCTTAAATAAATCAGATCTGTTTGTTTCAGCAAAGTTACACCAACTGAGGTATTCATTTATGTGAAAATATTGTACTGTGGCTTTTATTTATTTATTTTTGATAACCGGTAGGTGCACTAGACATGAAAGTGACTATTTTCAGGCATGACCCTGGAGGTCAACAACACTGAGAGATACAGGTACATAGAATACAGTGTCAAGAGATATGCAATACATCACAATCAGAAGTGAAACAAAATTAAGACAAATATTGGTACAAGGAACCTAAATGTATAAATTATGCAAATGGAGATAAGTGCCCATGTGCAGACTGTAATAGTAATATCACAATATAAGGTGCAGGAAAAATGCCACAGGGTATCATTACATCTGGCTGAAACTAAAAGGATGTTATCGGTAGGAGGCAGGGAGAGAGGTAACGGTGGGGTAGGTTTAAGGAAGGTTGAAAGGAGCAGGGTGCCAGCTCACACCATAGAAGGAAGGGGGATACTAAGGCCCAATGGGAGTCAAGATGTATGGAGGGTTGAAGCAGGTACAATGAGCACATGCAGTAAGGAAGGAGCGGTGCCTCTTCTTAAAAGTGCCATGATTAGGGCAAGGCATACATCTAGGGGCAGCGATTTGTGCAGGAGGGCCTACGGGTGAGAAGCCTGATTTCTAGGTAGTTCTGCACTTTGTTTCACAGGGGGTCCCTAGAGTTCAGTCGACAGAGCCAGTCCTGGGGGTATGTGTACATTGTGAAGATATTCCTGATGCATTGTGTGGACCACTAGTGGGAAGAAAGTGGTGTTCCAGTGTTCCAGAGGGCTGTGACCAAGTTAGTTTAACTACTGCAAACCCTGACCTCTGGGTGGAGGCACTGATGCATTGTGTGGGCCATTAGTGGGAAGGAAGGGGTTACAGTGCTCAGAGGGCTGTGACCAAGTTAGTTTAACTACTGCAAACCCTGACCTCTGGGTGGAGGCACCTGCCATTGGACCTAGGCCCTTAACCTGTTAGCAGTTAGGCAGGCAGGGATAGTAGCCCTTGGGATAGTGCCAACTGGGGTTACATATATGTGACATCTAAGGGATTTTCACTACTGTGCTTATGTTCATGTACAATGGAAATAATTGGAGCTTCATGAATTACTAGAATTGAAGGCAGAGGATGGGGAAAGGGTTGAAAAGTGAGCGAAAATTAAATCATCTGATGTGCTGGCAGTGGTTCTGCAGACCAGCAGGAGTGGTTGGTGGAGACTGTGATGGTGACAAATTAAGGCTTGGTCTCACTTGGGAAACATGTGTGACTATGTGTCAGCTGGTAGTGATCAGTTGTGCCCCATTGTATTTACCTGCCAAGTGAAGTGGAACAAAGAGCTGGAGCCACTTCCTACATCAGTGTTAATTAGATCGGTCAATATAAACAATAGAGTGAGTATCTGTTATCATGGTTAAGAATTGTTCTTTCTAGCACCCACTTAATTAATTCAAGGTAACTATTGACTATTTTCCCTTAGGCTAACATTACAGCATCCGGCCACCTCTTTGAGCCTCTATCTCAAAATGCTTCGAGATACGGACTTTTCGTGAAGAAAAGCTATAGCCAGGAAACTCATAAATAATATGAGCTGAACTTCCAGTCGGCTACTACAAAGCTGACAGAAGAGCTGAAGGGCGATCATTGTAAACTCTGGCTAATATCCCTCAGCTGTTTACAGGGACAAATTATATTATATGAGCTAGAATAACACTTGTATTTTTAAGGACACTCGTTTTGTGTGGGCCATAGAGAAATTTACAGAAATTTATTTATAGAACATCAGTACTTAGTATCTGCAGTCAAGACCACTGCATGAGGTGACTTGACTAAGGAAGGCATTTTATTTATAGAGCTGTTTAATTATTTTGGGCTCTTTTACGAACGCCAGCCAGCCTTGGAGGAGAAGCTCTCAACTTCCCGTTAGCTGCTACAAAAGCTGACAGAAGAGCAAGTGGGGTGAGCACGAGCAGGATGTGCACGGACACGCGCCAAGAGAGACACACACATTAGCATGTCTGCTGTGTCCGCTGGTAACACTGGGAAGCTGGGGTAGATTCTCTAAATCAAAGTAAGTAAACTATTATAATACCTAGTTCGTTCTTTGGTATTGGTATAAATACCTATCTAGCTAGTTATTATTTGCCCCAAGAAAATGTCACAATTACGTAGTAAAAGAAGAAAGGGTAAAAAACCATCTACAAATTGTAAAATGTTTTTGGAGTTACTAAATTCTAAAGAGTTTGTCTGTGACAAATGTCTCTTGATAATATCATTGCAGGAGGAAATTAAACGACTGACAGACTTGAAACTAAAACGGATATCAGTTTATTAGAGGAATATATAGACACTGTAGCTAAAAGTGTCTTAGAACCTACAGTTATACAGAATGATGACATCATGGAAAAACCAAAGGGAAAAACAGTATAGATGACACTGGACACTGTTCTCAAGCACAA
This sequence comes from Neoceratodus forsteri, assembly GCA_016271365.2. Classification (NCBI taxonomy): domain Eukaryota; kingdom Metazoa; phylum Chordata; order Ceratodontiformes; family Ceratodontidae; genus Neoceratodus; species Neoceratodus forsteri. Next base: position 77,340,877 of record CM057455.1, read on the forward strand.
AGCAAAAAGGCGTAATACTTTCTTCAACTCAAACTTGGTTTGATAACAGTTCATTTAACCTGCCCATGCCACTCCTTAATAAATATGAACCCCTGACACAAGAGCCCACTTTGATTGAGGACCAACAAAATATATGTCAACCAGATAAACAAGACTCCTCAAATGTGGATTAACAACAGAACAGAGACATTATGGTTATTGGATTCCATAATAAGAGGGTTGATTCTATGGTTTGTTATGGTAGCGGAAGCCAGTACCACAGTTAGCACCTTCCAGGGCTAAAATGGAGAATCATCCAGATATACTTGATGGACTTCTTGAGGGTACCACTACCCCTTAGTGATATTACACTTAGATGTTAATGATGCTACAAATAGAAATATTACGTCTTTCCAGGATAGTTTAAACAAAATTGTTACCAGAATTAGACAGGTTGAAGGAGAAATAACAGTTTCAGGGATACTACCAACATTTAGATACCATGCCTATAAAATGTGACTATAAAACATCTTAATCAGTGGTTATGTTGTTATTGTTTAAAGGAAAAAATAGGCTTTATGGATAATTATTCTTCTCTTGGTAAAAAAATCATACTATAAGGAAGATGAGCTTAATCTTAATTATGCAGAACAGATTCCTAAGCAGAAAAATAAATTAGGTTATTCGGTTCCATTTAAACTGGAAAAGGGGGGACAGCTGGGACTAGAGTATAAAATCCTTTAGACACTAATAATAAGGTTCTAGATTTTTCTTGTTAGAGGGTACTTTAATAAATGCTAAAAGCCTTACTAATAAATTTGAGGAATTTAAAATTCTTCTATACACCCAACATATTCAGATTGCTCTAATCACTGAAACCTGGTGGGACAATAATGATATACTGTATTTGTTTATCAAGTCAAAGATTATACATTATACTCTAAAGTAGAGATCATAGAAGGGGATGGTGTGGCTATTTATATTCATGAATCTATTAATAGTGAAGAAATAACCAAACAGGAATCTAATCATGAGTCAATATGGGTTAAACTACTTCCAAGTAATGGGCCAAAATTACTTTGGGTTTAATATACCGACCACCATCCTATTCACTCAACCAGGACCTAGATTTGATAAAACACTACAAACTTGTGACCCCACTGATAATATTTTACCATGGGAGATTTAAATTTATCTAATATAAAGTGGGCATCGTGGCAAGGTACTACTAAGGTACAAAGATCTTTTTAGATGTGTTTGACCAGCTAGGCCTTAGACAAGCTGTCGTGAATAACACTAGGAAAATAATATCCTTGATATTATACTTACCAACATGGGAGAATGTTTATCTGATGTAACTGTAAACCCTCCATTAGGAAATAGTGATCACAGTATTGTATTCTTCAAACTTATAAAATCTTTAGTTATAAATGATTTTGCTGTAACAACTAGACTAAACTTTGGAGAAGCAAATTTCAATGAATTCAGACATGAATTATCTAGTTGGGACTGGAAAACCTTGTTTCATAATATATCAGTTAATGAGATGTGGAATTACTAATAGGATGTTTGAAGAACTTAATGATAAAATATATTCAGATTAGTAAAAAAATATAATAATGGGAACATTAAACCTCAGTGGTTTTTCTAAAATAAAGAAATTGATTAATAAAAATACAAAATTTATAAAAAATTTAAAAAGATCCCACTATTACAAATAGGGTTGCACTCAAAAATATTTAATCAGAAATAAAAAAAAACATTAGGGATACTAAAGCTAACTTGGAACTATCACTGGCTTCTAAGTTGGAGATAATAAAAAGCATTTTACTCTTACATAAATAGTAAAAGAACAAATTCTAATATTATTGGTCCGTTTAAGGACAAATTGCAACAGCCCATGTCAAGCAAAGAAACGGTTGATTTACAAAATAACTACTTTTGTTCAGTATTTAATACTAAACCTATCACCCAAGAGAAATATCATGATATCCCAATTCTGGGATCAGTTGTTATCGATACCAAGGATGTATTAGATAAACTTAAGTTAATAAACATCAATAAGTCTCCTGGTCCCAATTAAATACATCCTAGGGTTATTAGGAAATAGTGGAAATATTGGTGATACCACTTACACATATTTTCAGACATCATTAGGCGAAGGAGTAGTCCCAAAGGTTGGAAGGAAGCTACTGTCATTCCCATCTTTAAAAGGGCACAAAACATTATCTTCAAACTTTAGACCAATGAGTCTGACATCACTCCTGGGAAAATACTGGAGAACATACTCAAGGAAAGGATAACTGCTTCACTGTATGATAAAGGCATGATAGATATATCCCAGCATGGCTTCATTAAGTCAAGGTCTTGTCAAACAAACTCTTAACCTTCTATGAGAAGGTTAATAGAGCACTTGACCAGGGTAACCTGGTAGATGTGTTTTATGGATTTTTCAAAGGTCTTTGACAAATTACCTCTCAGAGAACTGATTACCATCTTAAAAAATCTGGGATAGAGACAAATGTGATTTGATGGATTAGGGACGGGTTGGACGATCGGAGACAGAGAGTGTTGGTCAAGTGTATATATACTGAATCAGGTATGGTGACAAGTGGGGTGCCTCTGGGTTTGGTGTTGGGACCATGCTTGTTCAATGCCTATATATCAAACTTTAAAAGTGAATAATATCCCAAATATCTGGTTATCCAAATTTGCAGATGATTGCAGACTGGGAACTATTGTAAGTAATCCATCAGATATTTCAATCTTACAACAAGCAATCACTAATATAGTATCTTGGACAGAAACTAACAATTTAGAATTAAATATTGATAAATGTAAAATTAAGCATTTGGGTAAAATAATCAAAAGCAATATATAAAATTGGATCAAAAATCTATTTGACACTACTCAGGAAAGAGACCTGAGAATTAGTATTACCCCTGATTTTTCATTTAGTCATCACTGTTCTCTTCAGATAAAGAAAGCAAACCAGAACTTAAACTGTATCCTCAGACATATATCTAGTAGGAAGCTAAAGTTTTAGTACCATTGTTTAATTCTTTGGTTAGGCCAAATCTTGAGTATTGTGTGCAGGAGTGGTCACCATATAAACGTGAAGACATAAACAGGATTGAGGGCATACAAAGAAGAATGACAAAAGCCATTACTGGATTACATAATAAATCCTGTAATGAAAGGCTATAAACACTGGGGATGTACTCTCACATATCGAAGATTTAGAGGTGACATGTGCATGCTTTACAGAATATTAGGTGATTGTAATTTACAGGATGAGTTAGGCATAAAATTTAATAATGATCGACTAAGTACAAGAAAGCACTCCAAACAACTGTTTCTCCCAAGGTGGAACTTAAAGCTATGTAAAAATGGTTCACTCAAAGGGTGGTGACATCCTGGAATGAATTATCAAATGCAACAATAGATAGTCCCAATATGGAAACATTTAAAACAAGATTGGACTTGGAATTTAAATTAAGTGTTACTGATTTTGATAAATCAAATTGGTATAAGGCAAGCTATAAGGATTAATATCTGCAAATGCTTGAATTTTTCCTATGAATCCTGTGAATATGACATTTTTCTACATCATACGGTTCCTGAACTATAAGCAATTTAGTATTCCAAGTGTTCATTTTCTGCTCTGAGGGTCATTACTATGCTTACAGTCTTTGTGTTTACTGTGCTTCTGAATACACTTTTTGGGGACAAAAGTAGGTGCATTACATTACTGTTGCAGTTACTGTTTCTGGCTGCGTTTCCATGACCGTTGCGTTAAGCGTCTCCGTTACATCACTGTGTCGTTATCCTTTGTGTTTGCGTTTCCACTTGCATTTGCATTACTGTTACTTTTGCATTTCCATTACTGTTTTTTGCATTTCTATTTCTTGCATCACTGTGTGCATTGCCGTTTGCATTTAATCTGGCGCTTCCATTCCTCTTTCCTTTGGCATCATCGTTGCTGTTAACATAAGGGTTTGTGTTTCCAATTGCTTTACTGTGACCATGCATGTCAGGATTTGCATTTGCTTGCACTTGCAGTTCCACTTCCATTTCTGTTACTGTGCCCTTTGGCGTCCTCCTTGTTATTACCGTAACTGTTTCTTTTCCCACTGCGTACCATTACGAAGGGGTCCAAGTTTTGCACCACCACATTCCATTCACTATTTATACTGCACATTCTCAAAAGAAGGGAAATTCATGGCAAAAAATCCATTTAAGGCATCGGTTAGGGTTGTTTCACAGGACAAAATCAAGGAAATTTGATGTTAGTGGTACCTTGCACTCCATGCCCATCCTACCCCCAACCAACAGGCATCCGGGTGTGTTTGGGTCATCGGTTCTAACTCTCACTCTATTCTCCTATACTGCACCACCTCTGCCTCTTTACACTGGAATAGGGTGAGAGTTAGGGCTGACAACCCAACACCTTGATGCCTGTTGGTGAGGAGGGTGGGTGGGGGTAAGGATGCCATGAATATATAGATTTGATGTTAGGGTTGCCACTTCTTTAGACTCCTCACCCAACTAACAGGCATTAGGGTGTGTGTTGGAGTCGTTGGCTCTAACTCTCACCCCATCCAATGTATAAACAAGCTGAGGTGGTGCAGTATAGGAGAATGGGGTGAGAGTTAGGACCCGACAACCCCATAGCACACCCTGATGCCTGTTGGTGGGGATGGGGTAGGGAGTAGGTGCCAGGGGTGGCAACCCTAACATTGAATTTACTCTCTTTGCCACTGTGGAACAACCCTAACTGATGCATTAAATGGATTTTTTGCCATGAATTTCCTTCTTTTGAGAATTAGCAGTATAAATAGTGAATGGAATGTGGTGGGAGGCAATGCCCCACCATGTGATGTTTTGTCACATAGTAACGGTAACAGTAACGCAAACACAAGCAGAAACAGTAACGCATGTGGTGATGCAAACGTAAATGGTAACACAAACATTAAGAATTGCAAGTTAATAAAGGGTAATGCACACAAGTGCCATAGATGGAATGGTAATGCAAAGGGAAATGCAAACAGAAGCACATACAGAAATGCAACTGATAACGGCACGATCACGGTACCACAATAGGAAATGCAAATGGTAAGGTAACAGCAACGATGATACCAAAGGAAACGAAGATGAAAATGGAAGTGTACGCAAACACAAATGGTAATGCACATGGTGGTACAAAACTAAAAGCAAAAAAGGATAATGGAAATGCAAATGTTAACAGTAACGGAAATGCAAGCACAAATGAAAATACAAAGGGTAACGCACATGGTGCTATACAGAAAATGGTAAAGCAAATGGTTATGGAAATGCAGGCACATATGGAAACACAAATGTTAACATGCATGGTCATGGTACTGCAGTAGGAAATGCAAATGCTAACGGTAACAGCAAAGATGATGTCAAAGGAAATGCAAGCATAAAGCGTAAGCGCTATGCAAACACAAATGGTAATGCACACGGTGACACAAAATAAAATGCAAACAGAAACAGTAATGGAATGCAAATGGCAACAGTAATGCAAACACAAGTGCAAATGAAAATGCAAAGGGTAACTCACATGAGTGCGGACAGGAACACTAACACAAACATTAACAGAAATGCAAGTGGAACTCTAACTAACAGTAACGAAAGTAAACACCCTTTTTTCACCAACAGTTGCACAGAGGAAACACAGTGAGTACAAAGAATGTATGTATAATAATAATGGGCCTTGAAGCAGAAAATGAGCACTTGGAAAACTAAATTGCTTATATCTCAGGAACCGTACTAATGAGAAAAAATTTAAATGTCATATAAATTATGACTTTCCTGGCTATTTTTGTACTTAGCCTACTTAGCAGGGCTAAGTACCCCTAACAGGGGCTAAGCATTTTGCAGATGAAAAGTCCAAATCTCAAACGCTTCTGAGATATGGGCCCTGAAAGGCAAGGGACACTGTAACGTTAGTCTATGGGAAAGCATCAACTTCGAAGCACCCTAACTTTGCATCCCTTTAGTATTTTGTCACCAAGCCACCAAAGGGCACATCTGTGGGATGTCGGCATTCTTCCCTCCAACTTTCAGCCCAAAAGACCAAACCATTCTTTTGCAGCAGGGTGGTAAAGAATTCCTGTTATTTTGGGCATAGTGTGGCAAAATAGTGTTAAAATCAAGACACTTTTGCAAATGAAATCACAAAAGTGTCATGAGTGCGACACTACTTTTCAAAACTACTTTTTACAAAAATCTAAAACATACTTCTGGGGTGTTTAACCTCGAACAAAGACATGGCTAGCATCCTCAGGGCTCGACTAGGTGAACACAAAAGAACTGTATCCCTAGAGGGTCCAAAATTTAAATACCAAGCATTTATGTGACCACTAACTGAAAAAATGTCTGACTCACAACACTGCTGGGATCATTTGTAACACTAAAACTGCATTTGAGACACTGTCGAACTTTTTGTTAACTGTTCCCATTGCCTATATTGGTAAACTTACTTTTTAATAACTTTTGAACCGTTTAATATTTTTCATGGAATCTTTGAATGGCACATCGAGACGCTAGCTGCATGTTCCCTGATGTTTTTAGACCAGTCACACAAACCGTGTGACTTGTAGGTGTGAGCAAAGAATGCACAAAAGCATAATTGCACTATGGAATGTCACTTTATAACTCCAAAACCATACAGTATATCCTACCAGTATGAAACATGGCAGATCCCATGCTCTATGATATCGCTGTGTGACTGCCAAATTTGAGGCAAATCCATCAAACAGTGGCAAAGTTATTAAGGTGCAAAATTTCACCATTTAACCTTAAATGGGTACTTATCCCTAACTATGGTGGCACTACCGTTACCACCATAATCTCTCTAAAGTATATGTATATATAAATATACAAAGACCTTCAGTGTGCAATAGAAGGTTACCCTAAAAGGCATTGGCCAAGAAGCCAAGTTTCAAAGAAATACATGTATATATATATGTAGATATAGATATAGATATAGATATAGATATAGATATAGATATAGATATAGATAGAGGTATAGATAGAGATATAGATATATTATAGGATCAGTAGAGTTAGGGTTGCACAGCCAGTTATATGTTAAACCCAAAGTTTTGCACTTTAATAACTTTGCAACTATTTGTTCAATTTGCCTGAAAGTTTACATGCGAGGTGTCGACTCATAGGTCTTTAGATCTTGGAATTTGTTTTCCAGTGGGATTTGTAGTTGCAGAGCTACAAAGCATGGAAAATTTGAAAATTCCTCAACTTTTTGAATTCTTTTGCTCATCTCAACAGCCCAAATGGCTTCAATAAATGTCAATCAATCAATAATTTATTTCTTGAAATTCAATTCAAATAAATACCAAGCCCTTGTAAAATTAAAAACAATACAAATACATCATATAAAATCCATAAATGCACAGCATCAGAATTTCATACTTCAGTAAATGCTAAAGTAAATAAATGAGTCTTTAAAGCAGATTTAAAGGCTTTGGTGGTCAGGCACTCTCTAATTTTATTTATTTAATTAAACGTTTTACAGGAAACTGAGCAGACTACCGCTCGATTCCAGATACAGGAAGATAGAAACAAGAGTACAAGCAATTTGTAGTTGACAAACTAACTTTGATAGTTAAGCATTTGAGTGGACAGCATAGTTTTGCACTGGGAGTTGGCCCATACTTAGTGCACATCAAGTTGACATTGGGAAACCTTTTATGACCTCCCACATTGATTACTGCAAAGCCCCATACCTAGAGCTACTGGGGTAGACCTGCTGCCTCCAGTTGGTGCTGAATGTGGCTGCCAGGCTGTTGACTGGCTTACCAAGATCTTGCCATATCACACCTGTGCTCCGTGCCCTGTATTGGCTGCGGTTCAGTGGAGGATCACCTTCAAGGTTGGATTACTGACTTATAAAGCCCTACATGGACAGGACCCACAGTATTTGCAAGATCTCCTCTGCCCCTACCCCTCTCCACCTGCTCAACTCCACCAACTCCATCTGGTGAGGTAGAGAGTTCCACAGGGTCAGAGCTGCAAAAGCAAAAGATCTTGCTCCTAAAGTTTTCAGTCAGATCCTGGGAACCTCTAGCAATCTCTCCTCCGTGGAGTTGAACAGGTCTTATCTGAGTTCAACCTCAGCCAGTTGGCACTCATCCAACTCTGAATCTCAGAGAGACAGCTGTTAAAGACTAAGGCAGCATCACCATGTTCGGGTACAAAGGACATGTACAGCTGAATGTCATCTGCATAGCAGTGAAAACTCAATCTGTGCCACCTTATAATGATTCCCAATGGCAGCATGTACACCGCGAACAACATGGTTGAAAGCACCGAGCTCTGCAATACCCCACAAGGCAGGATGAAAGGGGCTGAGGAAAGATCCCGACTCACTCTCTGTGTCCTGCCTGTGAGGAAAGAATGGAAACATCTGAGGATTGTCCCAGACAGTCCACAGATCAGCCAAGGGGCTCCAGCAACACGCCATAGTCCATGGTATCAAATGCTGCACAGAGATCAAGGAGAACCAAGCTTGAACAGCTCCTCCAGTCTCTCGTTATAAGGGAGATCATTAAGTACCTGCACCAGTGCTGTCTCAGTACAGTGCCTCTTCCTGAAACAGGATTGAGAGGATCATAGATGTTGTGGGTGGTAAGATGTTCCTAAAGTTGCAAGCAACCTCCTTCTCAATAACCTTGCCCACAAAAGGCATGTTAGAGACAGGCCTGTAGTTAAGCGAGACAGTGAGGGTCAAGAAAATGTCTTTAGAAGGGGTCATACTACTGCCTCCTTCAGGTCATTTGGGAACAACCCCATCTCCAACGAGCACCTAATTATCTCAGCTAGGACCGGTCCAATTACATCCATGCACCGCACTCAGGAGGCATTGGACCTGGGTCCAAATTACAGAGGTTGGTTACAAACCCCAGATAATCTTCACAACGCCTATGATCTCCAGTTGTTCAATGTCATTCCAGACAGACAGGGTGCTTGTAATCCCCACCAATCAGTGCTGTGGCCATTTGAGCGAGGTGAGCAGATCTCCACCCTGATGGTGCAACCTTATCTGTGAAAAATCGAGTGAACTCCTGACACTTATTCTGTGAAAAGACTCTCGATTCTGGAGACAGGCTCGATTGCACAGCTTGTCCACAGTATGGAAGAGCTGAGCCAGTCAGTTTTGCACAGTGGCAGTCTCCTGGACAGGAACTCTGCCTTCTTAAGGGAGATGGCCGATTGATAGTCCTTGTAGTGGGACATCTAAGCTTGTCATCAACCTGGCTGGACCTCCGCCAGCATCACTCCAACCTTCTTCCCATTCTCTGCAACTCCTCAGTGTTCCATCAAACCAAGGGGACTGAGGGTGAGGTGTGAGGGCAAATCCAGACAGGAGCTATGGAATCCAGGGCAAACATTACCATCCTGTTATGGATTGCAACAAAATCCCGGATCCAAGTTTACCTCGATTCACCCAATAGGTCAAGTGCCACCATAAAACCATCAGGGGTCAGGGCCCCAGAAGGGTGGTATCAGACCATCTCCATAGGGTCAGGTCTACTGGGGACCATGAAGCTGAACCCTACATTGTGATGATCAGACCAACCAACAGGTTCCACCACCACATCGGAGATCTCCATCCCCAGTAGGAACATCAGGTCCAGGGAATGACCTTCTCAGTGGGTTGCAGAGGAAACCACCTGTGTGAAGCCCAACAAACTCATCAGTTGGAGGATGTCTTGACCAAACTGTGAGAGTTCATCATCGACCCAGGCATTGAGGTTACCCAACACCAATCATTTTTTTTTTAAGTGGCTAGTTTTCCATTAGCAGGTTATACAGACCTGCCACTAGAGAATTCTTGGTCTTTCTACACAAATCACTGTACCAATCCTAACCCCACTTGCACTGCTTGGTTGTTGGCTGTCTAAACCCTGTCCTCGTATAACTGTTGACAGGTGGTAAGTGTACTTAGAAAGAGGCGAGGCAGGAAGTCCTTCCAGAAATAAACCTCAGCCCCTGCATCCATAGCTGGTAGCCTTGAATTGCACTGTGCAGGCCTTATTTTATTTACTTGGCACATACCATTAACAAATCTCACTAACTTTCTTCTAGCCTTAGCACATCTCTCTCCTTCCTTCACAGCAGTTCTTGTTAGATGACTGATAATTATCTCACAGGCTAGTGCTATGCCTCCAGCCAAGATGTGGATGTGGTTCCCTCCCATCCATCTAGTGAGGGTAGGGATACTCAAATATTAAAGGTAGAGAGGTGCTTGCTGTCATCCACAGGGATATAGGCCTTGTAGGTCTTATAGTGGAATCTCCTTGTTGCATATGGTCACCTCCCCCAATAACACTGGGTGACAACTGGGGATGTTCGTCCACCTACGAGGTCCCCGACTACACCTTCTCCAATATCCTTGTGATCTCCAAAGTGCACTACAGTGTTACTCGCTGTCTAGATCTTCGGTGCCTTATATATACAAGCAGGGTAAAGCGTACCCATGCTAAAAAGTCCCAGGTTGTCAGGTTCATAGGAGGTGGTATCTCCCCTGGCTCTTCCTACTTGCACTACTACTGGCCAGTGATATTGAAACCAACCCTGGCCCATTAAATGTGACCCACAAATCCCTCCCATATAGGGCATGGGTAGGGGCTAAAAATAGCTCATCTTAACATTAGAGCCTGCTACCTAATCGTGATGAGCTATTAATGGGTTGCACTCTACAAACCCGACATCCTAGGAGTGACGGAGACCTGGCTGAAACCCTCTGTCCCTGACTCTGCCTGTGAACTCACTGGGTATGAATTCACCCAACTGGACAGAGCTGGGGGTAAGGGGGGGTGGCATACTAATCTACCATAAAAGCCACTTAAAAATCTCCCCAAATTGCCCAGCAGGTTTCAAACGCATCCCCCTGTGAGTTGCTACCTGTGCTACTGCTACTTGGGGACGCAAAGAAACTGCACCTGGCGTGCACCTATAATCCTCGAAGAGGTGGGCTACGTAGATTAACTCACCTCATGGACAAAATTTGTCCCAGAGTCGGGGATAATGAACTCATAATCCTGGGGATGTAAACCTTAACTGGGATAGTGGTAATGTTAAGCAATTTGAGCCTCTGCTTGCTAACCTTGCCCTGACCCAGCTCATCCAGGAAACAACTAGGCAGACAGCAAATGGATCCTCCAGCACCTTACTGGACTGGATCATGTCTAACAGTCCTGACAGGATCTCATCAGTGGGTACATTATCTGACTCCATCTCTGACCACTCACTGTTTTTCTGTGTATGGAAAATTCCAACCCCAAAATTCTACACAAAACTATACTGTCAGAAACTACTCTAGATTCGATACTGAGGAGTTCCTGGAAGACCTAAGAGTTACTGACTGGTCTGGGGTGTATGGTGCCACTGACCCCTCAGCAGCAACCTCTTACTTCCTCTCCACCTTTGTGGCCTTGCAAGACAAGCATGCTCCCAAGGTCACCCGTAGGGTCAGGGATCCGCTACCCTCTGGTTAAATGGGAATCTCCTAGCCCAGATGCGGGAGAGAGATAAGTGTTGGGCTCATTCCAAAGGTACCAGTGATCCTATGATTATTCAAAGGTACAGACACCTCAGGAACAAGTGCAAAAGACCATCAGGGCAGCAAAGATTAACTTCTGCAAGTCAGCCCTACTAAGCTCTGCCAGTAATCCCAGGAGGTTCTGGAGAGATATTAAATCCTTGTCAGAGGATCCTTCCATCCGGGGTTATGGACATGGTCATAAATGGAGTCTCTAGGAAATAATCCCCATACTATTGCCAACTCCTAAATAATCACTTATCTGCCTCTCTGTCTTCACAACCTCTTTCTCACCTGATGAGGCTCTGTCCCACCCCTTTCCCTCCACTCTGCTGGAGGGTCACCCTCCTCATCAAATGTTCCACCTCAGGGCTGTATCAGTTCAGGACTTGCAGAAACGCCTAGCTGCCTCTCCCAGTACTCCAGTCTTGGCCTAGACAACCTGGAGCCTAAACTCCTTAAGCTTGGTGCTGCACACATTGCATCACCAGTAGCCTTTATCTTCAACTTATCCCTTGGTCTGGGGACCATCCCAGACAACTGGAAAGAGGCGAGGATTGTCCCTGTACTGAAGCAAGGAAATCCCAAACTACCTGACAATTATTGACCGATTGCCATTCTCCCAACCCTTAGCAAGCTCCTTGAAAAGGTAGTGGCTGAGCAGCTTTCGAATATATCCACTTTCATGAACTTCTGTCCCCAGCCCAGCATGGCTTTGTAGGGACACAGCACCACCCTGCCTTAATCTCAGTTACATACAGTATCTGGACAGCCATGGACCAGGGCAAACTCTCTGGTGCAATATTTATCGACCTGTCCAAAGCTTTTGACCTCATTGACCACAAACTGCTTGGTGCACAGTTGTGGTCACTTAGCCTCTCCCCATGCCATGAAATGGCTAATGGAGTTATCTACATGGCAGAAAGCAGCATACCTTCAATAAAGTCCTCTCCAAGCCCCTACCGTGACCTCCGGAGTGCCTCAAGGCTTGGTACTGGGTCCCTCCTCTTCTCCTCTTCATCAATCAACTACCATGGCTACTACCAGCTGTAGCACCACCATGTATGCAGATGATCTGGTAATCCTGTCTCACTCCAGAATGCCACTACCTAAATCAGAACCTGACCGATGACTTTAACAGGGTATTGTCATGGGTTACTAGTCACAAGCTGGTCCTGAACCTGAAAAAGACACAGGCTTTGCTCTTTGGCTCAATGTCTAAAATAAAAGCCTCATCGGCCTGCTTACATGTTACCAGCGCAGATGGATCCTCACTACCCGTAGTGAGCTCCATCAAATATCTGGGGTAACACTTGACTACCAACTTGACATGGGTAATCATAGCCTTAACATCTGCAGGCGGCAAACTGCAAACTGGGTCTTGCCTATAGGGGCCAAGTATAACCTTACACTGGCAGCGAGGCTTGCCCTAGTAAAGGGTGTGCTCCTTCCCTCCCTCAGCTATGGGCTGCACCTATTTGCTCGCTCTACAAAGACACATCTCACCTGGTGGTACACTGCTTACAATAATATTTGTCATTTTGCCTTGGCTGCCCCTGACTCACCCACTGTTGTGAGCTATATGAGAAACTCTGCTGGCTCTCACCAGCTAGATACCTTGATTCTGGTTTGGGATGCCTTTCTGGGAAAGTGATCAGAACTAGCACCCCAGGGAGTTGGCCCAGCTTCTGCCTAAACTGAATCCCACCCTACCAACTTAGGTCTCTCACATCAGGGATGGCAAAGTCCCTCCTACCGGACCCTCATGGGGATCGGGACTTTGCCATAAAGTACACCCAGACTCTGGAATTTGCTGCCTATGGATATCTGAGCTGCCCCTCCTATCTGAGTCTTCAAAATTCTGTGGGTTTCTAAAACTAGCATCATAGTGTGACTGCCCCAAACCTCCTAGAGTAAAGTGTCAAATTGTTTTGTCTGAACCTCCCCAGGGTGTCTCCATTGAATTCCTGGAGATATTTTCCCCACTGTATCAATGACTTCTGACTACTCCTGCCTAAAAAGCCTTGGGCATTTTACACCATTATTGCTCCACGGTCATAGGCTAACCATGACATATTGTCACCTTGGTCACTTGGTAGAAACTTGTACTACCAAGTGTTTCTGTTTCTAACATTTGCATATTTAGAAAAATGTGATGAGCTGTATATATCTGTCACGATCCAACTAGCCTGGGGGTGTATCGACAATGTTATAAGTTACATTATGACCAATCCAGTCCTTGAGCTATGCTCCACTCCTATGTATGATGACCTGTACATATCTGTCAGTTGAACTAACTAGTCTAGAGTGTATAATCTGAAATGTGCTTACTACTGTATGTTTCCCTAGTGTCAAATTATATATTTCCACATGTTTGTTTACTGTGACAAAAACTGTACTCTCTTTGCCATGTTTCCTTGACTGTTGTTCCTCATGTTGTACTCTCCCGGTCTTTCCTGAAAATAGGCATAATACTTGTCTAGTGTACTTACCGGTAAACAAAAGCTAAATAAATAAATACTCTGGGAGACTCCAACACCATGTCAATGATGAAGTCTGTGACTTTCTGCAGGAACTAATTCTTACCCCAAGGTGGACAGTAGATGAGAAGTAGCCTGCAGCCACCCCACAAAATGCATTGAAGGATCTTGTGATCCTCCACTGGCATATCTACAAAACCCATGTCTGTCCTAAAACAAATGGCTACATCCACCCCACGATCCAGCCTCGGTGGTGTATCACCGAATACCTGGCGGAACTGCTGCCTCAATATGGGACCAGCATTCTCATCCAGCCAGGTCTTGATGATACATACCAGGTCTGATGTTCCAACAAGATCAACTATTACTGCTGTCTTGTTTTGATTGACCTGGCATTGCATAACACCACCCGGGTTGGATGAGCAATCAGAGTGGACCACACTATTTGCTCACTCATGGCTATGGGATGGCTATGAGAACCAGGCAGGGTGGACCCTGTCCTGGGCCCATTTACCCCAGGGCATCTCCTCGGCCCCTTGGTTTGTCCATCTGCTCTGCAATTTTCAGGGTATATGGAGACTGGGTCAAGGAAGTGCCTTTTGAAGGTTTAGTGAAACAATATAAATCTGTTGAAAAGTAATTAAAGTTTAAAGTTTCCCATTATAGCATATGGGAAAAAGATATATGCACCACAAAAGTTTTTGCAAAAACACAATTTCCTTTCAAGCTCTGCCAACTTCTTTTCAGTTAGTGGTAGACAAGAACATCTGTAGTTCAAATTTGGCTGCCCCTAATGGTAACACTGCGGTTGTGTTTACCTAATTGGGCATTAAGAACACACTGGTGCCATTATTTTGGGGAAATGACCCCAGAAAGATGTTTTTCATGATCAGCCATCCCATTCTTTCACCCATTCCTTTTCTACTACACTGACATTGAGTGACCACCCCCATATCGGAATGTCTCCCCTCACACTTATGTGCACCCTGAGAGCCACCCCAGTGTGCCAAAATGTATTTTATTTTAAAACCTGTAAAAATACAGAAAACCATCCCCGACATCTTTCTGATGCAGAATCCTGCACCTAAATTTTCATTGCAGGATCCTGCATCGAACTAATATCTCCCCATTCCTTTGTAGCCCAACAACATCGGGTGCCCAATCCCTGTGTCAGTATGTCTCCCACACTTATGTGGCACACTGGGAGCCACCCAGGCTGCCAGATGTACTTAATTTTTCAACTTGTTCTTAAATAAAGAAAATCATCCCTGACGTATTTTTTACCTGCAAGAAAGAAATTGTTCACTTGTCATCTCCCAGTCCCCCTCCCACATCCTCACCCCCCACTGAACACCCACCTCCCTGCACCCCAACCCATGCTTACCTCCAGAGGTCAGGAGCAGTGATCTTCTCTGGACTGAGACATGTCTGCACTCTTGAAAGCCGAACTGCAAACTGAAGGAATCAAGACAAGAGCTGAATAATGGTGGTAAATGGCATTTTAAAATTATGTTGATATCTTGGCCATTTTCATGATGTTTTCCACATTTTCCACTTGGGGTACTTGGGACCCCACCTCATGAACTACTTTCACTGTCATCTCATTAATCAGACTAGAAAGGAGATATTTGTGGTTGCTGCATGGAATCACATTTTGGGACTGATTAATGAAATGACGGTGCCAGTGTTCATGAGATGAGGTATCAAAAAGCCCTGTTGAAATTTGGTGCATAAATTCTAAAACTGGCTGTGTTACCTGCATGTATTGCACAGTTTCTATGCACACTCGTAACTTTGCCAGTTTTTAATATTTCCACACCAGGATTTTCAACATTGCCATTTTTCACACCTCCTTATGAACAGTACAGCTGTCATTTTTCACATCCTGCCCAGAACATGTTTTCGCACCTGCTACAAAGTTTATTTATTTATTTATTTTGGAATTTTTACCAGGAAGGCACCCTGGTAACAGGTTGATCATCCCCTGCTGCAACCTTGAGGGAAAGGCTACAATAGGGATCAGACATTTTACATTCAAGTTACAAAGATCAACATAGCATACAATTAACTGAGGCATTTGTTACAAACAGAATTGCACACATAAGTAACTTATGAGAACAATTAATAAGTGTAATGGTAATAAGTGGACAAGTGCTCACATGAAATAAGGGTGAAGGAGATAAAGGATCAGATGACAGATAGTACAGAGTTGTGTCCCATAGAGACCTTTCCAGGATGAGGAGAACCATGCAAGGGGACAGAGGACTGGAGTAGGGATTAGAGAGGGAGGGAGAGAAAGGGAGAAGTGTGATTAACATCTAGGAGGAAATAAGGCCTGATCCAAAAGAGAATCCTTCAGGATGTGATGAACCCTGCAAGGGGCAGGAAAGTTCAAGCAATTGTAAACCCTCCTGCAGTTAGGTGTTTTAATTATAGAGGGATACTGAGAGGGAAGGAATGAGAAATAATACCTGGAGGGGAAGAGGTCTGATCCAAGGAATCCCCAGGATGCTGGGGACCCTGCAAGGGGACCTGGAAAGCCAAGGATAAGTAGTTGGGGGAAGAAAGGTGGCATCCTAGGCACTCAGGACCCCTTCAGGATGCTGAGAACCCTGCAAAGGGGTGTGAAATGCTAGGGGAAAAGGGGAAGAAAGTAGGAGAAGGAGAAAGGAATGAGAACTAGCACCTAGGAGGGCTAGGGTTAGTAGAGGCAGTACAGTCGATATAGGCATTGGGTAAATACTGAAGGGGAAGAACTGTAAGGAGCAAGATGAAGGAAATTAAGATGGGTCATAACATTAACAGTTAGGTGCAAGATAGTTGGAGAGGCAATGTTGATGAAATAAAGGGAGGAGGAGTGTTGGATTTGGGGGTAGATGAGTTCCATATTTTACAGTAATGATGAGAGTACCCAGACTGGCTGGAGAGAGTGGAGTGTCGGAGACAGTTGGTGTGTGAGTGTGAGTGTCAGTAGATCTGAGGGAGTGGGAAGGAGGAGGAGGGTGTTATAATGGTTGAAAAACTGGTGCAGGGCTCAGGGTTTGGCTTCATTGGGGACTGGTGGTCTACCTGGAGGGATACAGGCCTATACTGGCATGATGGTCTGCATCTGTCCAGGAGGGAACCAGAATCCTAGGTGATAGGTTTAAATGCATAATCGGCAAGTATTTAAACTAGCCAAGAGGAGAGCACTGAAAGGAGCAGGAAAACCAGACCCCCCTCAAAACACAGTAGTTAGAGAGGTAAACATCAAGGTAGAGAAGTTAACATGGAGCAGGACAGGGTAAATGCAGAAAAAGGCAGTAAGGACAGGGATGGAGCTAAAGGGTAAGGCCATCAACAAATGGAGGTGATGAGTGCCAATACTCATAGTCTGTGTAACAAGCTCCCTGAACTAATAGCCTTGACAGAAGGTGGACTTCTGGATATAGTAGCAATTACAGAAACATGGTACACTGGGAACCATGACTGAGATGTCAACATACCAGGATGCACAATGTACAGGAGGGACAGGGAGGGTAAAGAGGTGTAGGAGTAGGAGTAGCTCTCTATGTGAGGAAGGGATCAAGCAACGGAACTAAAGGATAAACAGGGGTAGACTAGGCACTGTGGGTTACCATGGAAACAGGATATGGCACAGCAATTTGCACAGGGATGGTATGCAGAAACCCCATCTCAGGGGAGGCAATGGACAAGAAATAATAGAAAGCATCCTTAGAATGGCAGAAAAGGAGAATTATTGATGATGAGGGACCTGAATATGCCAGAAGTTAGCTGTAGCACCTGGCTGCTGCCACATCAAAATCAGGTTTATTCTTGATGCCCTGCAGGTGGCATGCCTCAGACAGATAATGTGGAACCCACTAAGCAGGGAGCAGTCTTGGACCTGGTACTGTCAAATGGGGATGGAGAAAAGTTTCAGATCTAGAAGTGGGTAGCCATCTGGGAACAAGTGACCTAAAAACAGTCGGTTCACAATAAACAGCCATAGAGTTGAGCCATGCAAAGCAAGAGTGTTGGACATTAGGAGGGCTGACTTTGAGAAAATGGGACAGTGCCTCAGAAAAGTGCTAGCAAACTGGCAAGAAGGAGGTGTGGAGGAACAATGGGTAAAATCAAATCAACCATCACAGAGGCAACAAGCATTTGTGTGAAGCAAATCATCAAAAGCAAAACAAAGGAAAAAAACAGTATGGTTCTAAAAAGAGGTGGCAGGGAAGGTTAGGGAGAAAAGGTAGCATTCAGGAAGTATTAGGAAACACAGAAGGAGCAGGACAGAGAACTGTACCAGTTAAAGTAGAAGGAAGTGGGGAAGGCAGCCAAAATAGCAAAAGCCCAAACTGAGGAAAGATAGCCAACTCAGTTAAGAAGGGGATAAAAACCTTTTATAGGTATATTATGGCGCAAAAAGAAAGATGAAGGAAGAATAGTGAGGCTTACTAAAGGGATGGGAGGGTGGGTAGAGGATGACAGTGAAAAAGCAGGGATACAGAATGTATACTTCTGCTCAGTATTCACAAAGAAGAGGAAGGAGGTACCTAAATCAAAGAATAGAAGCACTCCAGATAGAAGGTTGATACCAGTCCATTCACAGAAGAAAGGGTCCTGAAAGAACTCTTAAAACTGAAGGTGGACAAAGCAATGGACCTGACAGGATTCACTGAAGAATTCTGAAAGAACTAAGGGTAGAATTAGTGACACCACTGACCTCCCTTTTTAACAAATCATGGGAGGATGGTGTAGTACTGGAGGACTGGAGGAGGACAGATGTGATTCCCTTCACAAAGTGGGAGCAAGACAGAGGCAGGAAACTACAGTCCTGTTAGTTTGATCTCAGTAGTAGGAAAATGATGGAATCACTTCTAAAGGAAAGAAATTGTTGAGTTCCTAGAAGCCAGTGGGGCACAGGATCGAAGGCAGCATGGATTCACAGTGGGAAGGTCATGTCAGATGAATCTAATAGAGTTCTTTGACTGGGTGACCAGTGTGGTAGACCAGGGAGGGCAGTGGACATGGCCTACCTAGACTTTACAAGGCATTTGACACAATCCCACACAAAAGATTAATATACAAGTTAGCCAGCCTTGGGTGGGTCCCAAGGTGGTAGTCTGGAGTTATAAATTGGCTGGACAACAGGATACAGAGGGTAATAGTAAATGGAGTTTACTCTGAAGAAAGGGGCTACTAGTGGGGTACCACAGGGTTCAGTACTGGGACGGTCCTCTTTAATGTCTTTATAAGTGACATTGCAGAGGAACTGTAGGAAAAGTATGTCTCTTTGCAGATGACACAAAAATCTGCAACAGGGTTGATAAAGAAGGTGGGGTGGAAAGGATGCTAGGGACTTGGCAAAGTTAGAGGAATGGTCAGATATAGAGCTTAGATTCAATGCAAAGAAGTGCAAAGTAATGCACCTGGGAAACAAAATCAGGGAAGAGTACACATTGAGGGGGTGAGATAATAACAACTACAGAAATGGAAAGGGACTTGGGGTAGTCATATCATATGACATTAAGGTGGCAAAAACATGTTAGAAGGCAGTAGAAGAGCTGGTGGGATACTGGGATGTATAGGGAGAGCATCTCCAGTAAAAAAAACAGGAAGTTGTTATCCTTTGTACAGACAGTTGGTGAGACCCCACCTGGAGTTCTCCATTTAGTTCTGGAGACCCCATCTCCACAAAGACATAGGCAGGATGAAGGCTGTCCAGAGGAGGGCAACTAAAATGGTGCAGGGTCTGCACCAGAGATATAAAGAGAGATTAAAGAAGCTTAATATGTATACACTCGATGAGAGGAGGAAGGAGACATGATAGAAACTTTCAAGTACATCAAGGGAATCAACAGAGTTCAAGATGGTAGCATCTTTCAGAAAAAGAGATGTGCAAGAACAAGGTGGCACAATTTGAAGATAGAGGGGGACATCTCAAAGTAATGTGAGGAAGTATTTTCCCTGAGAGGGTTGTGGATACATGGAACAGCCTTCCTGAGGAGATAGTGGACTCAAACACAGTGGAGGAATTCAAGAATGCATGGGACAGACATAAGGCAATTCTATTGGGGGTAGGAGGAAGTAGGCTGTTGGTTAACTAGGATCTGCAGCCTATGCATTAGGTATGGAAAAGGGCAGACTAGGTGGGCCAAGTGGTCTTATCTGCTGTTACTTTCTATGTTTCTATAAATTAGGGAGAGAGGTAGGAAGGGAGTTCATCCGGCCAGTGTTTGAGTGAATTCAGTGCAGTGTGAGGTGTGTCTATTTGTAATGGAGGGAAGGAAAGGGCTTGATGGAGGTTACAGTGGTGGGTGTGAAAGGGGCATCAAGGGCAAAGCAGGAGACGGAGTTGAAGAGTGTCCAATCTGGTCAGGGAGGACCTAGGAGCAGCACCATAGACTATGCCACAGAAGTAAAAATGGGAAGGATCAACTTCTGGATAACCTCATGCCTAGCCACAGGAGGGATACAACTGTGGTTCCTGAACCAGGCACCGAGCTTGGGGCACAACTGGTTCTGGATGGTGTCGACTATGTCCAGAAATGTTGAGGTGTTGGTCTAACCAAACCTCAAGGTGTCTGACGGACAAGGTGTCCTAAAGTAAAGTCCTTTCATGAGTGCGGAATGTGGGCAGGGAGGAAGCCTAGAGTTGCTGCCTTGTGCCAAAGGTTATAGAGACTGTCTTCTTGGCACTGAGGAATAATTGATGGTTTGCAAACCAGAGCTGGACCTTGTTGAAGTTGTGCTGTAAGCTGGATGTAACCTCAGCTGGGCATGAGCCAGATGAATACAGGACAGTATCATTGGTGTACATATGTATGGCAGAGGAGGAGCAGACAGATGGCAGGTCATTAAGGAAGATTGAGAATAGAGGGGACCAAGCATGAAGCCCTGAGGGATGCCAGTGCAAATTGGCAGGGGTGGAGATATGGCATCTGTGATCTTAACTGATCGGTTCTACCAGTAGGTGGGCCTTAAACCAGTTAGTGGCAGTAGGGTTAAACCAGCAGATGAGAGGAAACCAAGGAGAAGGAATGGAAACAGGGTCAAAAGCCTTGCAATTTTGACATATATGGCGAGGTGATTTGACCATTGTCCATCCTGGAGAGGATGAAGTCAGTCAGCTGAAGTAAGGAGGTGGTGGTAGAAAGTTTTTCTTGAAACCAGGTTGGAATGGGGTGAAGAAGGAGGTATCAGATAGAAAGGAGGTGAGATGAGAGAGGACTAGATGTTCCTTAGTTTTGCTGGGGTAGGGAGTAGTGAGATGGGGAAATAGTTGCCAGTGGATGAGTGGTTCTCCACCTTTAGGTAGGGAGAGGACTACTGCATGCTTTCATGTGGTAGGGACTCTGGAAGTGGAGAATGAGAGATTTAATATTGAGGAGAGAGGGGTGGACAATGGCCAGGGCTGAGACAGAGAGGAGTTTAGGGTCAAGGTCATCTGGGGCAGATCCTTTTGAGGGGTTGCTGGCGAGGAGGGTATTTAGAGTATCGGTTGGGAGACTGAAGAAAATAAGAAGGATGGGTGTGGAGAAATAGGAAGTGGAGTTTTTAGGGGATAGAGGGGCAGCCATGACATTTGAGGGAGGAGGTAATTAGAGAGGGACTTCAGCAATTCGGTTGCACAGGAGGTGTAATAGGAGTTAAATTCCATAAATACAGCATGTGAGTTGGCTACAAGATTTCAATTTACCTTTAGCACTGGGGAAGGGGTGGGACTGAGGAATTAAAGGCACGAACCACCTTCCAGAACTTAAGGAATTTATGTTAGTGAGGAAAGTATTTTTGAAGTAATCAGACTTGGCTAGCTTTGTTTCCCTGGTGCAGGCATTTCAGAGCTTATGGTAGTCCTTGCGGTCACTAGGAAGCTGGATGGATTGGTGGCACTTCTCTGGTCCTAAGGCAGACTAAGAATTTTGGAGTTATCCACGATAGGTGGTTACCCCAACCCTGTTTTGTTTGAGGGGCAAAGGCATTCCAATTTTCAAGGAATAGTTCTTTTAACTAGGCTACAGCCTTATCAACTGAGAGGAGGAGACTAAGAGACCAGTGAGTGAGAGAGAGAGGTTGTGCAAGGGAGGTTCCAGTTCTAGGGATTTGAAGGAGCTAAGTTGCAAGGTTTTATGTGGAGATTTTGGTCTGTGGATTTTCCTGACAATGAATATTGGGTTGTGGTTGCTGACAGCATCTGGGAGGATGCCAGAGCTAATTACTCTGTGGGTATGTGGTTAAGAGCCCAGTCAATCAGGGAGTGATTTTGCATCATTGTTAGGGGCGGATGGGTTCTGAGATCAATTGTGAGAGGTTCAGGGTTCGAAGAACATTACATATTTTGGATGTCTTGGGAGACAGCCAGTTTAAGTTAAGATCACCTAAGATGTATAGTTCACCAGAGCATGAAAGGACTGTGGTGGAGGTTGAGGTGAAGAGCAAAAGAAGGATGGATATTTGGGTGACAATAAATGCCGACTATAAGATGAGATGGTTAAGGGCAGAGTTAAATGAATAGCTAGTGCGTCATGAGATGCTGAGCTAGCTGCTGTGCAAAGTCATCTTTTGGGATGGATTAACAAAATCACAGTGCCACTGCTCATAAGGGAGGTCCAAAAAGCCAATGTTGAAAGTTTGGTGAAAAATTTCAAATTATAACCACATTGTGAGCATACATTGCACAGTTGTTATGCATGCTCATAACTTTGCCAGTTCTTGATATTTTCACTTCAGATTCTCAGCATTGCCAATTTTTCACACCTCCTCAGAACAGTACAGCTGCCATGTTTTACATCCTGCCTGGAATGTGTTTTGTACCTGAGCTGCAGAATGGAACAGTCATTGTGCAAAATCAACTTTTGGGATGTATTAATGAAATCACAGTGCCAGTGTTCATGAGAAAATCTAGAGTTAGTAGTTGCCGTATTAGTCCTTGCAAGAATAGATACAGAAGCAAATGATTTGATACCTTTTAATGGACCAACATAGATGTAAGAACAAGAACAAAGTGCTCTAGCTTTCAGACCAACCAGTCCTTCTTAAGCTCAACTTCTGAAGAAGGACTGGTTAATCAACTAAACAATTATTTATTACATCTATGTTAGTCCATAAAATATCATCATTTACTTCTTATTATTCATGAGGAGGTCTCAAAAGCCCATTTGCAAATTTGGCTAAAAATTCCAAAAATCTCCATGTTACGAGCCTCCATTGTGCAGTTTCTTGCAAAATTTCCCATAGGATGACACTCCGGCACCATGGCACTTTTTAATGCCTATAGCTTGAAAATGGTTTCACAAATGGATTTTCCTGCTCACAGCTTGCATGCGTGGAGATTTCAAAGTCATGAATACAACCACAGTGGATTTTTCATAGTTATATAGCTACTCAATTACTATATTGGCAAATTAGTGTTCCAAGGGTTCATTTAATAAATCTAGGCCTGTGTTATGTCCCTGTACTTATCTGTAAGTGAGTGTGCAGGGCCCAGAGGGACCCTCACTCTCACATATGCATACCATTCGCAAGAGAGTTGCACCATTAGGGAGCTCAGGGCCCACTAACCATTTACATTACATTTTCTAAAAGAAGAAATTCTTTGCAAAAAACTCCATTAATGTATCAATTAGGGTTGATAGTACAGTCACAAAAGCTTGGAAATTCTGTATTAGGGTCACCAACCCCTACCATCCACCCTCCACCCTCCACACACCAACAGGCATTGGGATCTGCATTAGGGTCATCGGGTCTAACTCTCACCCCATTCTCCTATACTATACCACATCAGCTTGTTTACACATTGAATGGGGTGAGAGGCCCGACAACCCCAAAGGCACACTAGCAACCCTGTTGGTGTGTGTGGGAGTGAGTGGTAGGGTTAGTAACCCTAACATTGAATTTTCAAGCTTTAGTCGCTACTCTATCAACTCTAACTGATGCATTAAAGGAGATTTTTGCAATGACAATATATACAGTATATATTACAGAGGTGTGGTTGCACCCTATATTTAGAGTTATGAAGGGATGTCTATGTTAAAGTCAACATTTTGGGTGTTAATAACTTTGGACCTGTTCAACAGATTTGCGAAATTTGGTATGCATGGTGGGGCATGGTATATTTTCTTGATTTGCCAAATTTTGTTTTGGTTGGACGTATGGTCTTTGTGCACCAAAATGCTAAAAATGCCGTTTCGCCAGTTATGTGGGCAGTTGTGGGATTTTGTCTGTGGTGCTATGCAGCCATCATGTGGCATGCTACTTTGTGACATGGCTCTTTTGAAAGAGCTTTGCTGACCGATTGTACCACTTTTCATTTGGTGAAAAATATTAAGGCATTCAAAGTTATAACACTTTTAAGCTCCCATGATAAGTCAATTGGAAAATGTATATGGGTGTTTTGCAAACAAAGAATGGGGTTCTTGACATCTGGTCTAGTCTCATGAAAGAATCTGCAGCCTCGTGGTCAAAGAATCTTTGTCCCGAGAATTCTTTGATCGTGAGGTCTGCCATATTGTTTTAAATACCGATCGTAAAATTCAAATATCTCAGCTCAGGAGTCACTCCTGAAGTAAACCTTTGATGGGTCTTACTTAGGGACTTGATCTATATACTCATGGCCGTGGTTTGCTGTAAAAGTGTCAAAAAATAGAGTTATAACATTTTAAATTCTTTGATCACGGCTCGCTAACGATCTTTGATGGTGAGCCTGCAAATTCTTTGATCGTGAGATTCTTTGATCGCGATCTTTGATCACAGTGACAGACAAGATGGCCAATTGAAAACTCAAATTTCTCATCCCAGGGTGGCCTAGGAAGACACATGAGGTGGGTTCTGCTCAGGGGATTCATTCTGTTTGAACCATGTCAGTGGTTTAGCATTTCTGTCAAAATTTTGATGTTCACCATTTTTATTCTTTGATCACGAGCCATCAAAATCTTTGATTACGAACCTGCAAATTCTTTGATTGCAAGACTCTTTGATAACGATCTTTGATCACGGCGAGGACAAGATAACCAGATTTTATAATGCATTAGAAAGGCCAATTTTACCAATCTTTAACATTACATATCCGGAAATTGTTTGGTCTTTTACTTGAAATTTGGAGGGTGTTTACATCATGTCCTGTAGATGTAAATTATGGTGCTTACATGTCAGAAAATATATCTTTTGTGGAGACATTGCATGGCACAATTTACATTTTGTGGACAGAGTTTTGCATTGTAGTGGTGGTGGCTTGAAATTGATAGGGTACCTAGCCTTAGTGTCATGGATGTAGTTTTCAGTTGTTGTGTCTGCAAAATGTCTATAGGTGCAGAATTCTGCAACTATGATGAATGAAAATCACAAACTTTAAAATGTTATATCTCAGACACGGTTTGGTCTTTTGCACTGAAATTTGGAGGTGTTGATGGTACAGACATGTTTACAAGTTGGTGGGATCACAGAGCCTGAAGGGCCTGCACTCCCACCAACTTCTGCAACTCTTACTTTTCTATTCTTTCTCAAAAAGTAAGGAAATTCTAGGTAAAACAACAGTGTTAATGCATCATTTAGGGTTAAAACACAAAAGGTAAGGAAATGAAAAATCTTTAGGTTGCCCCTCCCCCTTGTGGACCCTCAATCATCCCAAGATTGACAAATTACAGTGTTATTCCTGGGTTATGCCCTATCAGACATACACCTCACATACACTTCACACTACATTGTATTCCTAGTCTATTGTACTGTAATACTGCTATTTTGCACTAATATGTAGATATGAATCCATCAGTATAAGCATGAGTGCTAGGAATGTGCTTTGCTGCTAGGATATGCTAATAATGATCACGAATAATTCATTATACCTCACTATACTACATTTATCTAGATTAGTTTGTCTTTCATATATATTCCATATATACTGTAATTTACCTAATTACTGATATGATGACTCTGAGGATCATCGGTGATTATTATATACTTATAGTCTCATATAATTATATGCAGTGTGTATTTACACTCAGGCAGATACATCATGCGTAATAGGGCCCTGTCATCAGTTCTCTTTGTTTAAACAAGCTGACACAGAGAGAAAGCCTTTGTTATGTCTATGTCTTATATTGTACATAAGCAAGAAATGCCACATGTAGTTTGAACCAGTCAGCATTTCTTTGTCTAAGCTATAATGCTAATGGAAACATATTCTGTTTCATATGTCACTCATTAGTAATTATGTCTCCTAAGTCATTATCCAATGGAGAATGACTTAAGACCAATAAAATTGTTTCTCATATCTGTAACTATGTTGTAATCTCTGTTGCTATGCTGTTATCTGTAGTATATATTTGTCTGCAACCCACTATTGCTCCTCTTGACACTACTAGTTCAGCTCTACAAGATTAGTACTCTCTGGCAGAGAGCTGGAGAGTGGGGAGAGACAAGACCTTAGAGAACCTAAGATCTACAATCCTGGAGAATATGTGCATTCTTCAGGCTAGTGGTGAAAACCCATCTCCTTGTGATTTTCTCTGTCTCATGCTTGGTGTAAGTAGTATAATAAACTTTATTAGTACTCCTTGCTTGTTCGAATGTTTCTTGGCAGAATCCAAGACACAAGAATCTATATTATTACCCTACATACCAAGAGTGTTTAGATTACAATGGGGTGTGTCATTGGGGTTGTGAGGCTAAATATTGCCCATTCTTCTTCACTATTGCTTCTGAATATGATTACACAAGGAATGGGGCAACATTTAAGCCTCACAACCCCAATGACATACCCGTCATCTGTCAAAATTGGGATGATTGGCGGTTCATGAGCAGGAGGGGGAGGGGCAAACCTAAAAGATTTTTCATATCCTGACTTTTTGTGTTTTAACCCTAAATGATGCATTAACACAGTTTTTTGCATAGAATGTTATATATATATATATATATATATATATATATATATATATATATTCATTGCAAAAACTTAATGTACTATTAGGGTTGATGTGTAAAAAGCAGAGAAATGCAGTCTTAGGGTTCCCAAGCATAAGACCCTGCCCCCACCCTCAGCTTCCAACTCAAACACCCCACCATCACCCTCAGCTTTCAATCCTAAGGCTCACCTCCACCCTGCAAGCAGGAACAGGTGTGAGGGGTGAGCCTTGAGGGTTGTGAACCCTAATGTTCACTCCATTATTTTATTTTGTACCCATGTCAGTTATTAACTCTTGTAATGGGGTGAGCATTAGGGTTCTAACCCCAAGGCACACCCTCACACCTGATCCTGCATACAGGGTGGAGGTGCGTTTTAGGTTTGGGAAGCCAAGGGTGACAGTGAGGTGTTTGGGTTGGAAGCAAAAGGGGGGCAGGGTTTATGCTTGGGAACCATAAGATCTCATTTCCCTACTTTTACTTATCAACTCTAATGGTGCATTAACAAGTTTTTTGCAGTGAAGTTCTTACTTTTCAGATAGTGTAATAGTATTCTTATTTTACAGTGTTACACAGGGATCTTGGACCCTGCACTCCAGTCCCTCCATTGAGATAGTACATCAGTATCCTTGAGACATTATAACAGCATTCTTACTTTACAGTGGGAGCGCAGGGTCCTTGGAGCATGTAATACCATCTCTCCACTGAGACAGTATAACATTATTCTTATGTTATGGTGGGAGCATAGGGCATTTCAGGCGCTGCACTCCCAGTTGCACAAATTACATAACTTGTACAAAAATTCAACAGTATCTTGCACAAGTTATGAAACATGAGACAAATTACAACTTTCGTGCCTGACAGTATCTTGTGCAGGTTATGTAACTGGTGCAAATTACAACCTTCCTGCCTGACATGTAA
The DNA here is from genome assembly GCA_016271365.2 of Neoceratodus forsteri. Lineage (NCBI taxonomy): Eukaryota > Metazoa > Chordata > Ceratodontiformes > Ceratodontidae > Neoceratodus > Neoceratodus forsteri. The sequence goes on from CM057455.1 coordinate 77,368,729, forward strand.
ATTGTCCCATAGGAAACAATGGGCAATTAAAAGTTTAATAACTTCTAAAAGGATTAATATGTTTCACCAAACCTTTGACAGGCACATCTGCTGGACAAAAGCTTTCCTACCCTGAATGTTTCAGCCCACTACTAAAGCTGTTTCAGAGAAAAGGTGGACAAAGAAATGTAAACAATGGGTAAATTTAGGATTTTCTGATGCTCTGTATCTCAGAAACCACAAAATGAGTCACAAAAGTTTGGCATATCAGGAGATCTCCCCTAGAAATTACCGTTAACCTTTGTGCATATCACGTGAAACAGTTCCAAAGTTATAAAGGTTCATAAATTCTGATTAGCATGTATTTTGCACAAGTTACATATCTTGTACAAGATACTATTGTATTTTATTACCAAATTATGTATTTTGCACAAAATACAACAGGATCTTATACAAGTAATATAACTGAGCAAATTACAACTTGTGAATGATATAAATGTTTCCATAGAAATAATGGAAATTAAAAGTTCAGTAACTTGAATGGATTAATATTTTGCACAAACCTTCAAAATGCACATCTGTAAGGCAATAGTTTTCTACACTGAAAATTTCAGATCACTACCTAATGCCATTTCTGAGATACAGGTGGACAGAGAAATGTAAAAAAATAAATAAATTTAGTTTGTTTTGACACTCTGGGACAGATATTCAAAACTTTGCCTGGCCTAAATTAGCATTGTTCAGCGTGCTAAATTAGCTATTGTCTATCCTCTATATTCAAAAGGATAGCCCCAGTGCTAAACCTGCTGGATATAACATGCTAAGAATCCTAGCAAACTGAGCTGGGAGTGCAGTGCAAGCATAGACCGAGAATAAAGCTCTGAATATAGCAACCAGGAAGTGCACACCACAACAGCAGCCAAGTGCACAGCAACGTGAAGGAATGTGAGGTGAACTACGTGGCTAATGTGTATGCCAGCAAATGCATGGACTCAGTACAGCTGCAAAGCAGCGTGAAGGTGAAATTACATTATGCAGAACTGTACAATATTTCCAAAACATTTACATGGCGCAACACATTTGCGGGTTTAGCGCCGAGCTAAGCGTTGCCGGCGCAATCACATTTGCCCGTGGCTAAGTTTTGCTATATTGAAAAGTGGCATGCAAATGAACCTACTTAGGTGGTCTCTGGGCAAACATCCAGATTAATATCTCATTATGATCTGATTTGCATGCAGTTTGCCCAACATTACTGCAGGGTCACCAGTTCCACCTGTAGATCTGTCTGGATGTACAGGGGCTAGCTAGCTTTCCACAGCTCCATCTTTATGTCTGTCTTGGAGTGCATGGTAGTAGCTGAAGGTTACATTTGTACAGTACAGCATAGCATATTGTGCTCCAGGGGACTACACAGCATAGGCATAGGTGGTGGTGGTGCTGCATGCATCTGTCAAACTGTAAGTCATGCTACAGTGCCCAGCAGGCACTACAGTAGCGAGGGGACCAGTAGTTTGAGGGACACAGCAATACCTATGGTGTAGGGCAGTGATGACCACTGTGCTATACAGACTGACAGGCACAACTTGCAGGTGTGTACTGACAGTGGACATTACTGTTATGCTGTTGTGTGACCCACAGATGGTGCACCACTGGCATGGGATGCTCACAGTGACATATACACAGTGGCTGTGTGTGCTGTGGCATCTCTACAGATGTGCGGTATATGGCTGGGAGGGCACATATGATCAGACAGGCACACTGGTGTTGGAGTATTCCCAACACTGGCCCATGTGCACAGCATGGCTTGTCCCAGCCTTGTGGCCACAGCTAGTCTGTGGTGCAGCTTGGCCACCTGTGTACCCTCCACTCAATACCCTCCATGCCCACAGTGCTGCATGTGTGTGCTGGCATCTATTGGTGTCCACGAAGGATGGTCTGCAGGTGTGAGCTGTATGACTGCACTGCCCTGGTGTCTACTGGGGAGCTTGGCCATCACTTACTGCCTGGCATGGCTGGGATTAGTGGCAGATGATGGCATCTTTGTTATGCCATCTGTAGGCAGCATGTTTCCTCTATGTTTGGCTTTTTGAGTCATACTTACTGGTTAGGGTTGAGCAAAGGCCACACAAAAGCAGTGCAAATTCCATCCAAAGCCACAGTGTTGAGCTAAGCTGGTTTGCCCTGGGTTATGACTACATTTTCCTGGGTGGCAATTTGCACCATGCAAGTGCTGCACTAACTCACACAAAACCACTTTGCACAGCACTATTCATGAATATCGCATTCGCTGACATGCCTCCTCAGTTTGCCCTTGCATACATTATGATTTTCCCAGCACTAATGCAGTTTGTGCACACTATTTGTGCTTTGAAAATAGCAGACCCATGCTAACCTAACGCTAAACCTGCACAAGTTTTGAATATCTGGCCCCTGTATCTCAAAAACCACAAATCTGTTTCACAACATATTTGCACATCAAAATATACCCCCAGAGAATTAGCATGCCAAATGTCTTACAAATCCATTTAAGGGTTGCAAAATTATTAAGGTGCAAATTATGCATAACTAGATGACAGTGTGTGAAAAGTACTTTCACTTTGTTCGTACATATACATTTTCCATAGGAAATCATGTGAAATAAAAATTCAATAACTTCAGAACTGATTAATATTTTTGTCACCTAACCTTCAAAATGCAAATCTGTAACCCAAAGGCTTTCTACCTTGAAAATTTCAGACCACAACATAAAGGCATTTCTGAGATACAGGTGGACAAAGAAATGTGAAAAATGGGTACATTTAGGATTTATTTGACGGTTTCCATCTCACAAACCACATAATGGATTTGCATGAAATTAAGCATGTCAATGGATGTACTCCTGGAGATTGTACATGCCAAATGTGGTCAAATCCATTGAGAGATTCCAAAGTTATTAAGTTTCATAATTTGGGGTTTAAAATAGAAGTTTGCACTCAACCCAAATATACTGGTGCTACCGAGTAGTATAATATGTATCACTTTCACAAAAAGTCTCACATGTAACACAATGGTACTTTTGCAAAAGTCCATGATTCTTCCCGAAGGTCTGTAGAACTTTCATGAAAATTCCACATGTAAACCAGTGGTAGTTTTGTGAAAGTCCAGGATTTTGCAAAAGTCTTTAGTACTTTTGTGAAAGTTCCACATATAAAACAATTGTACTTTTTCTCGAAAGTCTGTAGTTCTTTCATACAAGTCTACGGAACTTTGTGAAAGTCCTGCAAGTAAATTAATGGTAGTTTCACAAAATGTGGAGGAGGTCAGGTTATGAATACAACTGCAAATTAATATTTCCAAAGTTCTTATGGTTAATTAGATATTGCCACATTTGCAGTACAAGGGTTATTTGAAATGCTTCTACACCTGCACTAGGTGTCTGTATTTCTGGGCAGTTGGAGCACAGGGCCCAGAGACCCACGATCCAACTTATGCATATCATTTTGCTAAACTGGGAGCACTGGGCCCTCGATGCTATACACTTATGGGTGGGTGGGAGTGCAGGGCCCAGGGCCCATGCTCACCTATGGAATATATATATATATATTCTTTGCAAAATAACTACATTATTTCATCAATTAGGGTTGATATCAAGCTACGAAAGGAGGAAATATAACCTTATACTCCATCCTCACCCAGCACATATCAACAGGCATCAGAGTGCGTCTTGAGGTCATCTGCCTAATACTCACACCACTCCATAAGTGAAAATGCTAAGATGGGTACAGTATAGGAGAATGGGGAGAGCATTAGGGCTGACAACCCAAGGCACATTCCCAATGCCTGTTGTTGTGTGCAGGGTTGGGGTTGGGTGTTAGGGTTTGAAACCTTAACATGGTATTTCCCTCCTTTTTACAGTTGATAGCAACCCTAACCAATGAATTAACATAGTTTTCACCAAATAATTTCCTTACTTTTGAAATAGTGTAATTATAGCCTTATTTGCCTGTGTGAGTGCAGGGTCCTCTGGGCCCTTTGCTCCCACCATCTATAATTTTGAAATAGAGGTATTGTATCCTTATTTGCCTGTGGGAGCGCAGTGCCCAACATAAATGTGTATATGTATGTCACTGTGGAAGGGACCTGTGCTTCCATTTGTGGGACAACACTGACCAAATTGGCAACATAGCCATCTTATTACCCCACCTCATGTACCTGGTACAGAAAATGTTTGAATGCCCACCAAAACATAATTCTGTACAACTGCAATACATTCTGTGCTACAGATGTGAAAGCACATTGCCAACCAAATTGTCAGCATGGCACCCCGTTATTACCCCACCTCATGAGTGCTGTGCTGAGAATTTTCAAATCCACAGAAACATCATTTCATGTCACCACAACGTAATTCTGTGCCACAGGTGAGAAGACATGTTTTGACCAGGATCTGAGAAATGACAGCTGTTATGTTTATGTAGTGATTTAAAAATGGCTATGGTGAAAAGTTGGGGTGAAAATATATACAATTTCTGAAGTTATGAGTGAGTGTAGTTAAATATAAACACATGCTCAGAACTTTTCTAATTTACATATTTTGGCAGCTAAAATTCAATATCAAAAGGCTACTGTGACACACTTGGGGCACAGAACCCAGAAGCAGGATACAAGCTAGGAGGGAGGACATTAGGGTTACAGAGCAGGAGAAGGATTTGGGAGAAATAGTATCTAGTAACCTCAAGGTGTGAAACCAATGCAGCAGGGCAGAGAGAAAATCAGATAGGATGTTGCCATGTCATAGGAGGTGCATCACTAGCAGAAGAAGGAGGTACTTATGCCTCTACAAAACTATGGTGAGACTGCACCTGGAGTATGCAGTCCAGTTCTGGTGGCCACATCTGCATAGAAACATAGACTTTGAAGGCAGATAAGGACAACTTGGCCCACCTAGTCTGCCTATTTCCCTACCTAGAAGATAAACTGCAGATCCTATTTAACCAACAGCCTATTTTATTGCATAAGGACATAAACATAATGGAGGGGTTTGGAGAAGGGGACTAAGATTGTGCAGGATATGCAGGATAAACTGTACAAGCAGAGATGTAGTGAACTGGGGCTGTACTTCATGGAAACTAGAAGGAACAGAGGGACAAGATAGAAACTTTCAAACCTGTCAAGAAGATCAAGAAGGTGAAGGCAGGAATCTACAACAAAAGAAGAATGGTGTGGTAACTAGGGGCATGGCTTGAAACTGCAGGGGAGATTCAGAGGCAATATGAGGAGACAGTTCTTCACAGAAGAGTGGTGGAGGCATGGAACAGACTGCTGGAGGATGTGGTAGGGGCTGGATTGGTGTCAGAGTTCAAGATTGCAACAGACATAAGTTGCTGTGTGGAAGTGGGAAAGTGGTCACCGGCAGAGATGGAATAAATGGATGGGTGGAAGAGGCAGCCTTCTTATGGCACCACCTCTTGAACAAAAGCGTGAAAATTTTCAAATCACATTCAAAGGTGATTTCAATAAGCAACAGAAAATCACTTTTCAGGACAAATTTACAAAATTCCAGTGACATTGCTCATAAGGCGAGGTCTCCAAAAAGTCACATTGAAAATTTGGTGTCAGAATATGCAAAAGTGGCCAACTTATGCATCAGAATTGAAAACCCATTGAAATACATTTAACCACATTTACCTTAGTTTCTCATATTTCAGTTGTCAAGACTGCTTTTACCATCTAAAGAATGTAGCCTGGATCAAGCCTATAGTTTGGCCTGATGACCTACCAGTTTTGGTTCATGCCTTTGTAACCTCACACCTTGATTATCGTGACGCCCTGTACCTAGGGCTACCAGGGGTTGATATCTGCTCCCTGCAGCTGGTGCAGAATGCAGCAGCTAGACTGTTGACTGGGCTGCCTCGTAGCTGTCATGTCATGCTGGTGCTGCGCGATCTGCACTGGCTGTCTATTCAGTGGGATCACCTTTAAGGTTGGTTTACTGACGTATAAGGCCCTACATGACAGGGTCCAAGTTATCTGCAAGATCTTCTTCATCCCTATTGCTAGAGATTCCCAGGGTCCATTTAAAATCATCTGGGGCCCGTGCATTTGAATTGTGTCCCCATCCTGTAAGAATTCTGTACATAACAGATTCAACAGTGCCTGACGATTGAGAGCTTTAAATCTGAGTTAAAATGCATTTATTTAGCTTGCCATTTTCGGATTTTATTTGATCTGCTACAGCTGTTTTTAAGGGTATTTGTTTTGGGATTTTATGGTTTGTACTAGTGCTATGGTTTTGGAATAGCGCTATTTTATAAATAAATAATGATTGATTGATTGATTGCGGTTCCAGCAACAAGATGTGTCTTTGATCGGAGAGTGGATCTTAAACCTGGGGCCTGTTCAGGTGAGTGAGGTGTGTGGAGATGTACTGGGTGGTGTGGAGTGATGTGTGGTGAGTCGGAGGTGGGGTGGGGTGGGGTTGCAGATCAGTGAGGGACTATTTTACGGTATGTTATGGCAGAGATCCTTGCAGGACCTTTGGCAGACCTATTTAATGCCTCACTACATTCGGGGTGAGTTCCTCAGGACTGAAGGATGGCTCATGTGGTGCCCTCCAAAGTAGTAGCCCAAGGATGAACCAGGAAACTACAGACCAGTGAGCCTCACATCCTTTGAGGTAAGCTAATGGAGACTAACCTGAAGGAGGGACTGGTGGCCTCCCTAGAGGCCAAAGGACTACAGGACAGCAGACAGCATGGCTTCATACAGGACAGATCCTGCCAAACCAACCTGGTGGAGTTCTATGACTGGGTAACTAGGCAACTGGACAGGGGCCATGCAGTGGATGTTCTGTATCTGGACTTCAGTAAGGCATTCGACTCGTTGCCACATAGAAGGCTGGGAAGTAAGTTAGTAGGCACTAGATGGGGTGCAAAGCTGGTGAAATGGGTAGGAAACTGGCTTCAGGGAAGGCAACAGAGGGTGGTGGTGGGTGGGGAGCTCTCACACCAAGTGTAGTGATGGAGCGTGTTCCACAGAGCTCTGTGTTGGGACCAGTGTTGTTTGGGACATTCATTGCAGACATATCATGGGACATCAAGAGCAACATAAGTCTGTTTGCTGATGATACCAAGGTAGGAGCAGTGGTGGATGACCTGGGTGATGGCAGGGGTTGCAGGATGATCTGGCAAAGCTTGGAACCTGATCAGACACCTGGCAACTGAGGTTTAATGCCAAAAGTGCAAGGTGCTGCATTTTGGGGTGAAGAACCCAGGAGGTTACCAGCTGGGGGGAGCTAGCCCAGACAGAGGAGGAGAAGGATCTGGGGTGTTTCATTACAGGGTCAATGAACATCTCGCACAATGTACAAAGGCAGCTGCAAGGCCAACAAAATGCTGGGTTGTATTGCAAGGGGTATATCCTTGAGGAGGGAAGAGGTGATTCTGCCACTGTATAGGTCATTAGTTAGACGCATGTGAGTACTGCGTGCAGTACTGGCGCCTATATCTGAAGATGGACATTAAGTTACTGGAGGGGTGCAGCGGGGCAACAAAGATGATCAAGGGGCTGGTGGACTTATCATACGAGAGAAGGCTGAGGAGCTGAACATGTACTCACTGGAGGAGAGGAGGGACGGGGGACATGATTGAAACCTCTAAGTACATGAAAGGAATAAACAAGACAGGTACAGAGGGGCTGTTCACATTAAGGGAGGAAGGGACACCAGGTGCCATGATATGAGACTGGAGGGAGGAAGGTTCGGGAGGAGATGAGGAGACTTTTTACAGAGGGTGGTGGCTGGGTGCATTACCTGCAGAAGTGGTATCAGTAGAACAGTGGACTGCTTCAAAGGGGATGGGACAGGACAAGGGAAGGGTTAATGAAGGGAAGGGTGGAAGGGAGGGTAGCTGCAGAATAAGGGGTGCTAGCTGCACATTCAAGCAGACTTGATAGACCTCTAGGCCTTTATCTGCTGGCAAATTTCATATGTTCATATGTTCATTTAAAAACCCATTGAGGATTGTTTTCTTTATTTCAGGTGCTGGGACAGCATTGCTGGGTGGTGGGGGTACCACTAGAAACCAGGGAAACAGGGATACAAATGATGACAGCAATCGGAGGGTTGGGGTGCCACTAGACACCAGGGAAACATAGAAATAAAATGTGGACAGTGATTGGAGGGTGGGGTTCTATATCTAAAACAAAACTACTCATTCCCTGTTGCTATCTGAACTTCTTAGAGTAGTAGCTGGTTTCTGGTTTTGCCATTTTAGCAAAATGCATATCAAGTCCTGTCTTGATGCTGGAGCCCTATTAATTTATTTTAATAACAGGTTGTCATTTTTTCAATGGGTGACTTACAAGCGTGTGGATGCACACCGTAAAATAAAACATATCCATTTTTAGTGATGCTTATCTCTGCCTTTTTGTAAGTTGACAGTTTGAAAGGTTCTGCTGGGTCCCCAGGACTGGAATCTAAATAGGTTGCAATGTGTGATCAGTGGCTATGCCTCACCCAACACCCCACCCCCAGATCTGAGACTGCTTTTCAGTTCTTCCTCATGGGGTGGAGGACACACATACAGGTCATGATCAGAGTCCCTCCACCCCTCCACCTTATTGGCCAAGGGACTGTGGGCTACTTTTTCTTCCATGCAGTGCTTATAAGCAATGTAGAAAATAACATGATATGGGGCTCAGGCAGTTTGCAATAAAGAGAGAAATGGCTTTTGGTAGGACTATATTGAACCTTCACCTTTGAATTATGCTGAATGGAAAAGAAAAATCATTAATAAGGACTGGTCCTGTGTTTCCCAAAGAAAGGAAAAATAAAAAAAAAGCTTTTGAAGGAAATGGGAACAACCAGGTAAGACACTTGAACAGAAAGAGCTGGATGTGCAATTGTGCATAACTAATACTGCAGTATATTCCAAGAACAAAGCTATCCATCGCCTGTTGCTGTCTGAACTTCTAAGAGTGGGTTGCCAGTTTTCAGGTTTGCCATTTCTCAGCGTAGCACATATGAAGTCCTGTCATGGTTCTAGAGCCCTATTAATTGATTGTAATAATTTGCCATCTTTTTTCCAGTGGATAACTTCGCATTGTGCAGCTACACACTATATAATAAAACATACCCATTTTTTGTGATGCTTCTCTCTGCCTTTTTGTAGGTTGGCTGTTTAAAAGCTTTTCCTCTGTCCCCTAGTATCGGCAGCTAAATGGGTTGCAACTTATGATCAGTGGCTGTGCCTCACCTAATGCACCCCACAGATCCATGGCTGCTTTCGACTACTTCTCATGGCAAGGGGGGACATACATACAGGCCATAATCAAAGTTCACATTTCCATTTAATTCAGACATTTGGATTTGATTTAGCACCTGTTAAGCACTGCAACGAAGCAAAAAGGATTTTCCTTTCACAAAAATGATTTTTTACGTGAATTATGACATGAAAACAGTTTCTTTGCATCTTACGATCATGAAAAAGGATTTAAAATGTAGCAACAGACACATTCAGGAACATTTTCCAACATTTAAGCACAGAATCCATCTAGCAGGGTACGTGAGCAACATAAATGTGTTGGGTTCTCTCCATGATGTCATTTTGCAGCTTTGGAAATTAAAAAGAAAAACAATGAAAATAGACAGCAAATGAAAAAGAAACATTCCAATAGGAAAAATGACTCCTTTTTTTGTTTCATACAGCTATCTTGAAGAGCTTACTGAGCATGCTCAAAATTATTTTTCAAAATTTAAAAATTGCATAACTTTGAAATGGCTTATTATTTTTCACCAGTCTAGCAAAAGGCACATCTGTGGGCTAGTCCCTTTCTGCCCTAAAAATTTCAGAACAAGATTCCAAACTGTCTGGGCTGTAAACAAGTTGAATGAAAAACCCAAAAGTCAATAATGAAAAAGTTGATTTTTCACCTTTCTGTAACTCAGAAACCACACATCTGGCTGGAACACAACTTGGCACATCAGGGATCTACCACATGTGACAGTGTATACAAATTTCATGCAAATCCATTGAACAATTACAAAGTTAATAAAGTGCAAAATTTGGGATTTAACACTGAAAAGTGCCTACTCCACCTTAACTATAGGGATGGCGCCATACTATAATACATTCTTTGCAAAAACTGTGTTAATGCACCAGTTAGGGTAACTTAACACCACAAAGTGAAATCGGTATTAGAGGTTTCTCACCCTAATGCCCCCAAGCAGCAAAAGGAACACACATTGGGTTTGGGTCTCTGGAGTCTTGGTGAATCAGTGGTGGGGTCTTCCTTGGGGTTTGTCAGCCTAATGCTCTCCCCTCCCCATGTGCCCTGTGTGAAGAAAGGAGATCATGTGTGATGTTGTTTGCTCATGGAATGTGGTGGGTATTAGGACTGACAATCCCCAAGAAAGACTCAACCACTGATTTGCCAAGACTCCAGAGACCCCAAATCTGAATGATTGTTCCTTTTGCAGCTTGGGGGGGTTGGGGTCATCGGGTGAAAACCTTAATGCGCTTTTTTCCTACTTTTGTAGAAGTAAATGTAAATTACCTAACTGGTGCATTAATACAGTCTTTTATGAAAATTTCTTACTTTTTAGATAGAAACATAGAAACATAGAATTTGACAGCAGATAAGGACTGCTTGGCCCTCAGTCTGCCCATTGCCCTACTTACTGGATAAGCTGCATATCCTAGTTAACCAGCAGCCTACTTCTTCTACCCCACCCCTAGAATGGCCTTATGACTGTCCCAAGCATGCTTGAATTCCACCACTGATTTTTGACTCCACAACCTCCTCCGAAGGCGTTCCATGCATCCACAACCCTCTCTGTGAAAAATACTTTCTTAAATTACCTCAGAACCACCACCCCTCTATCTTTAAATTGTGCCCCTTGTTCTTAGCACCTCTTTTTTTGAAAGATGCTACCCTCTTGGACTTTGTTGATTCCTTGAGGTACTTGAATGTTTCTATCATGTCCCCCCTCTCCCTCCTTTCCTCGAGGCTATACATATTAAGCTCCTTTCGTCTCTCTTCATATGTTTTCTGGTGCAGACCCTGCACCATTTAGTTGCCCTCCTCTGGACAGCTTCCATCCTGTCTATGTCTTTGTGGAGATTGGGTCTCCAGAACTGCACACAGTACTCAGATGGGGTCTCACCAGCTGTCTGTACAGAGGATAATAACTTCCTGTTTTCTATTGGTGATACCTCTCCTATGCATCCCAGTATCCCCAGCCTTCCCTGCTGCCTCTCACATTGCTTGCCCACCTTTAGGTCATCTGATATGACTACCCCTAGGTCCCTTTCCATTTTATTGTTATTCTGACCTCCCCTCATTGTGTAATCTTCCCCGGTTTTTGTTTCCCAGGGGCATTACTTTGCACTTCTTTGCATTGAATCCAAGCTGCCATACTTCTGACCATTCCTCCAGCCTTGCAAGTCCTTCTCATCCTTTCCACCCTCCTTGTGTATCAATCCTGTTGCAGATCTTTGTGTCATCTGCAAGAGCATACTTTTCCTTCAGTCCCTCTGCAATGTCATATAACGACATTAAAGGACTGGACCCAATATTGAACCTACGGTACCCCACTAGTAACCCTCTTCTGTGTGAAGCTTTTCTAAGGTTTTTAGCTGCAATGGCAAGCACTCAAATGTAATCAGCTGCAGAGAAACCCTGTGCAGTTGTTGATAGAAAGCAGCAGCTCTCTGGACTGTATCTGCTATGAGATAGTAGCTGGGCTGCTCAGTTATGAATTTAGGGCTTAAGTGCTGCTGCCTGAAGTCAATCAGCACTGCTGTCTAACAGTCAGGTTAGGAATGGGGTCTGCCTGCTACAGTAAATGCTGTTGAGAAGCAATCAAGAGCCTCTAGCTTTGGGGTGTTAGATCATTATTTTAGATAGCGGCAGCTATATTATAGAGTTCAAGGAGGATGATGAAAATGGCATCATGACCACTATTGAAGTCTTGAACTGGGAATTGATTAAGGAAGAAGAGGACTTTCTTAGCACTAGCTTCATTCATCTCATTGTTGAGCATTGTTTACTGTCTGGTTCCTGCTCAAATCCTTGCTTTGCTGGAGTCAGCTACTGATAAATCTCCTTGAAATCATCGCTTTTGACTTGATTTATGACAGACTGAAAGGGACTGGAATCATGTCAATACCAATCAGGTTAAAAAGATAAAGAAATTATAGCAGAGTATGACATGCACGTTAAAGGTAAGGATTGAAATAAATTGAACTACTTAAACTGCATAGTATTCTATTGTACTTTAGGCAACAGCAAATGCAGAATTCTCATGCTTAATAGTTGACAACCCTTTAAGGCAGATCAGAGGAGGGCAACTAAAATGGTGCAGGGTCTGCAAGAGAAGCCATATGAGGAGAGACTAAAGGAGCTTAGTATGTATACCATTGAGGAAAGGAGGGAGGGGGGACATGATAGAAACATTTAAGTACCTCAGTGGAATCAACAAAGTCCAAGAGGGTAGCATCTTTCAGAAAAGACTTGTGCAAGAACAAGGGGCACAATCTGAAGATAGAGGGAGACGACTCAGGGGCAATGTGAGGAAATATTTTTCACAGAGAGGTGGTGGATGCATGGAACAGCCTTCCTGAGGAGGTTGTGGGGTCTAAAACAGTAGGTGAATTCAAGAATGCTTGGGACAGACATAAGGCAATTTTGTGGGGGTAGGAAGAAATAAGCTGTTGGTTAAATAGGATCTGCAGCTTATCCTCTAGGTAGGGAAATGGGTAGACTAGGTGGGCCAAGCAGTCCTTATCTGCCATCAAAGTTTCTATGACCAGTAGCATGGAGGAGAGGAAAAACCCTCTGGAGGAAACCTATGAGGACCATGACTACTGACTTGACCATCCTCAGGGCAGCCTAAGAAGAGATGATCCTAAATGCCTGAAATGTTTTCTGATTCTGGTTTAGGATGTCGAATTCACAGTGATGAAGTCCATCTTCCAAATCTTCTGACAATGTGTGCAGGAAAGTAATTTCTTAAGGCTGATGAAGCTGATCCAATCTAGACGAAGATCTTGATAATGAATATGGTTTAAGTCCAGCCATTGAAGGAAAGGTTCAGACATAATCCAGGAACTATTTGTGGTCATAGGTAATTGTTGTTTGGAGATTAAACAGAGGATCTGATGGATCTGAACATGAGGCAGTGCATGTGAGATGAGCTACGAATTCCAGTAAGTACAGGACTGACAATAAGCTATGTGTGCTCCTTAATGTAAACTGTCAGTCTTTGAAGAAGATAACAACCAGATATAATGATCAGCCCCTTTTGTAAATTGTTGATTTTAAGGACAGTAGCAATGAAGGATGATGAGGTAATAAATCCTTCCGGTGCAGGAATGTAAAGAAGGCTAGACAAAATAAGAACTATGTTTCATTATGGAGGCATCCATGAGGAAGATGAGGTCCAGGATTCACAAAGCTTTGTCTGAGGCAAACTGGGCTTTATGAATAGCTGGTATTCACAAAGATCAGTTTTGTTCCCACAAACTGGGTTTGTGCCCAGGCAAAGTAGTGAGGGAGCTGAAATGCAAATGAGGGGAGGGACCTGCATATTCCAACAATCCCATTGACTAACAAATTATTCCATGCAAGGGCCTTTGCAAAGGCACTTGTGGATCAATTTGCCACCAAAAATACTATGTGATAATCTACGCAACCCTAGTAGTTGGCGGAGGTATTGTGCCCCCACCAGCATCCCTGGTCCCTGATCACCCACCCCATATAGTATAACACTGTTCCATAGTGTAGTGGTCCCTCCCAGTCCCTGATCTCCTGATCTCCCACTGTTACTAATAAAAATAGTTTTCCATAGTGTAGAGTCCTTCCACATTGCCTGATCTCCTGATCTCCTACCTGATATGAAATATAATGTCATCCGTGAGTGCATACTGTCGCTGTCATTGACAGTTCAGATGGCTGACAGCTGTGAAGGTGTGATGAGGGCTGTGCTGCTCACCAACCAGCAGCCTTGTTGGGAAAAGGGAGAGGTGGTATGTAGTTACGGAATTGGTGTGGGGTTGGGGAACCACTACACTACAGAAATGGCGTTGAACAATATTGTGTGGGAGATTGGGCACCGGTGGAACACTACATTATGGAAACATTTTCTTTATTGTGAGATTGGGAAGGGCAAGGGACCACTACACTATGGAAATACATTATATTTTATTTTGGGTGGAGATCAGAAAATGGGGTCGACCAAAGAGTATGAAAAACTATTTTTATTATTAATAGGTGGAGATCAGGGACGGGGAGGGACCCTGCACTATTGCAAATGTTTTGTACATTATGGGAGGGAGATCAGGGACCAGGGAGGGACCCTACACCATGGCAAATGTTTTGTACATTATGGGTGGGAGATTGGGGACTGGCGAGGAACTGTACTGTATGGAATATTATTTGTTTTACTGTCCGACCATGGTAGGGTGGGGAGGTCACCTCTGGACTACAGGAGAATAGGATTGCATGGGGCTTGGGCTGATGAGGGGACCATGCACTGCCACACTAATGGAATGCAAATGAGCTTATTATATAATGGGTATGCTAATGGCCACTAGTGGCTTGTATGCCCAATGCACTGATTTGCATGGCTCCTTTCATGAATTGCACTTTAGCACCTGAGTGCTATTGACTGCAGGGCCATTTTCCTGGATGGCTGTGGGGTATAGCTACTGGGTATTCTACTGCTATTCCTGGTGCACTATCTGACTGTGAATAGGTCCATTGCCCACCAGCACAGCAGCGAAGTGCAGTGCAAATGTTTGCTGCCTACTTTGCATCCTTTTGTGAATCCTGGCACAGGAGTTTAAGTCATTGAAGCTCTTGGATACCGTTGAAGAGCGAACTGAATGACTGAAGAATAGAGAAAGTGAGGATGGAGTATGCTGTGTGGATGAGAACAGGATACCTGACAGGTATAACTTTATTAATATAGCTTATTTGTTCCATATGATACTTGGAGGCTGGATAACAAGTTAGAAATGCTAGTGCATTTTAAAATGAGCAGAAATATTCATGAAAGACTTCAATATGCAGAATGAGGGATACTTTTCATGTTGTAGTATAAGTAGCTCTGGTGGCAGGAGCTAGGTGGCCCACACGTGGCATTGACTTGGCAGTGATTAAATTCTAATGGTAAGGGGTTGCAATGAAGGAGGAGTCTTGACTGAGTATGCTGAATGATCTGCAAAGAGTGATCTGAATCAAAACAACAAAAAACGCACTGACTGCATTATTTGAATACTCTGATATGGGACCATTTCGGATTGAAATTGTGATTAAAGATGACCAAGTCATTTGTGCAAGAACTACATGATGGAAAAGAATAAGGACTTGCCTTTGTTGATAGTATTCACTGTGGATTGAATATGAGGAAAGCTGAATACTGTCTGAAAGGACCAGTGATGATCTCAAGGAAGGTGACTGACATGACTGGGTAAACTTGAAGAGAGAGATGACTCCACAAAGTAACATACTAAGAAGCCAGCAGAGTAGGTTCTATGGTTCAACAAGTCTGGTTGGGGATCAGTGCCCATTCAGAGCACCTTGTGCCTCCCTCCCCACGAGGTCCCCACGCCTTCTCCTGACTGGGTCCTCCAATGCTGACCCTGCTAAATGCAACCTCCCTTATACCTATCCCAACCCATCTTGAACCCTCCAGAGTATCTACAGCCACCAATTCCACCGGCAGAACATTACAGGGTTCCACCACCTCTCAGTGAAGTAGCGCCTTGGTCTTCCCCTGAGTCTCCCACATGCCAGCCTCATTGGTGCCCCTGGTGGCCCCTCCTCCTTCAGAAGGAAACCCTATCCTGACTTACCCTATTACTCCCTGAAGATATCTGAAGACCTCAGTCATACTTCCTCTGTTCTCCTCTCTCTCCAGGAAGTACAAATTGAGCTCCTCAAGTCTCTCCCCTGGGACTTCTCCCCAGACACTATCATTCTGGTTGCCCTCCTCTGGACCTCTCCAGGAGTACAACATCACTTTTAAGTACAGATGCCAAAATGCACACAGTATTCAAGATGCGGTCTAACCAGGCAATCATATAGTGGCAGGAGCACCTCCCATCTTCTCGAGGTTATCCCCTGGCTATGCACCCCAGCATTTTATTCACTCTTGCCACAGCCCTTGTACACTGCTCTGAGTTGTTCATTTTGGCATCCACTACCACCCTGCAGTCCCTCTCCCCACTCAAAGCTTGCAGTGTCATCCTTTCAAGGTGGACACATGAGCTGGGGTCCTGGCCCCATGTGTAAGTCCTTGCATTTATCAATATTAAATCTCAGTTTCCAGATGTGCAACCACCCTCCAGAGCCTCGGTCAACCAGCAGGATAACCTACCCTATTCCCCATCCACCACCACCCCCAGTTTTGAGCTATCAGCAAAGATGCTCATCTCCTCCTGATATCATTTCTGATATATGAGATATAAGTGTTAAACAGGAGTTGTCCTAGCACTGATCTCTGTGGGACCCTGCTAATGACCCTCCTGGGAGATGAAACCTTCCCTGACACTACCTACTGAAATTGCCCCTAGCCAATTCCTGATTCACCTGACCATCTGCTTCCCCACCCCATGCCCTTCAGCTTCTCCAGCAGCCCAGGATGTGGCACCAAGTTAAATGCCTTGCTGAAGTCTAGAAAGAGGATATCCACCAACCTGCCCTGGTCCAACGCTGTTGTCAGCCAATCAGAACTCCCAAGGTTGATCTGACATGATCTGCCCTTAACAAAGCCATGCTGATGATCATCCAGGTAGCCCCTTGCCTCCAGAAGCCCCTCCAGAATCTCCTTCAAGATGACCGATATCACCTTACCCACCACTGATGTCAGGTCTACTGGCCTGTAGCTTCCTGGCTTTTCACTAGCCACCCTTGTGAATAGGTACGATGTGGGCCATCCTCCAGTCCTGAGGCACCCATCCCCACTGGAGGGAGGAGTTAAATAGGTTGAATCAGAGGTGCAGACAGGATGTCCGCCAGCTCCCTCAGCATCCTGCATGAAGTCCACTTGAGACCTGTGCCTTCTTCACTCTTAGGGACTTGAGATTCCCACACTCTACCGATGGGGATTTCATCATTCATAGCATCTCCTCCACCAGCAGGACCCCCTGCCCTACCCTATGCAGTGCTGCCCCACCATCCTCCCTGGTGAAGACCTAGGGCAAAGTAGTTATTTAGTGCCTCTGCCTGCTCCCCCTGCCTCCTCCACCCACCCGCTCCCGATCTCAAAATCTGTCATTCTCTTTTCTTCCTTTTCTCCTCCTGATATACTTGAAGAATCCTTTTCAACTCTGCTAGTCCCCTGAGCCAACATCCGCCTCCTTCCTCACTTTTGCTAACCTCACCACCCTGGTGACCTTCCTGGTGATTTCATCATACTCTCCCTTGTCCATAACCCAGCATGGACACCTGTATCAGCTATAGATGGCCTTATTTTCCTTACCACCTCTGGACCTCTCTAATCCACCAGTTTGGCTTCCTGGCTCTACCAAACTTGCGTCTCTCCTTTGTGCATGCCTTGTTAGCTTCCAGGAGCCCATTTTAATAATTTTCTGTTCACTTTCTGTGTCAACACCTGGCCTGATCCCATCTAAGTAGACACTAAGTATCCACTCAATACAATTGAAGTCCACACCCCTAAAGCCGACTACCATCATTTTCATGTGATCCAATCCCCAGGTCCAGAAAACCGACACTGGTGTGATCACTACCCATCAGTGGGGACCCAACATCAAGGTCCTTGATGAGGTTGCAATCTGACAGGATCACATCTAGGATGCTACCCTCCTGATTGGGTCAGTCACCAGCTGGGTAAGGAATGCATCCTGGAAGACGCCTAGCAGATGCAATGTCTGGAGGCCAGGAGTAGTGATCCATGAGTATGCAAAGATAGTAGGATAGCTGTGTGTTAGAGATACATTGGTGTATATTTTTAAAATGCATGACTGAAGAAGGCTCTTTGAAGAACATCGGACAGTTATTCCAAGGAGGTATAATTGGGACCATGAAGCTAGATCTGATTTGCCATTGCTATGAACTGGATATGGAGATGCAAGTCCACAACCGATGTTGCCAATGCCAATAGAAAGAACATGAAGGACTGACCTTGAGGAATCATTGTTATTGAGAAGTTGAGATATCCCAAGGGGAAGTAAGTTCACATTTTTGTGTGGAGGATCGGATCAAAGATGACTTTAGTAAAGCTTGGGTCCTGTGGAGCTTATCAGAGGTAGGTTTACGGCACTCTGAATCCAATAAGATGCAGAGTAATAACCCTGTGGAGTTTATCTGGAGATAATTGCTTCCATATGGTCTGAACCCATTAAGATCTTGCGGAACTGCTTAAAAAGAAAAGGCTGCCATGCAGTCTGGATCCAATAAGATGTGAAGGAATGATCCTTGGAGTTTATTGAGAGGAAATAGCTGTCATGCCATCCAAATCCATAAGATACTGAAGGAATGATCATATGGAGATTATCTGAAGGAATGGGACTTCATATTGTAAGTTCTCAATCTAATGAGATGCTGAGCAATTTTAGGAATATCAATAGACCAAGTTTTGCTCATCAGTCTAAGGACTAATAGGCCATGGGACAGTTGGACAGAAGCAGTTGCTCCTGCTGCAGGAGAAGAATCTAGCTGATCAGCAGGAGAAATAATGAAGCAGGTGATTGAGTGCTGGATAGAGATAAATGTTGAGTAATGCCCAAAAGAAAAGACAGGAAAGTAAATATGCAAAGCCCAGGGCTGCTGAAGTAGCAGGATAAGATGTAGCATGACTGGAAAGAGTCCATCCAAGACATGCCACAGACACCAGAGAGATGGATGAAACAGGAATCAGCCAAATGTGTCCATGAAAGCAGCTGATGAGAGCCAAGAGTTGGGGTCAAAATGTCCAGAGATTGACAGAGTGCAGAACAGTCTTTGAACTAAGCAATGAAGCAATGCAAAATCCATGGGAGAAGCAGCACAACAGATAGGAGGCAATGCCTCACAGCTAAAGAAATCAGAACAGATCCAGTTGCAGAATTGTCAGGAAGCTGGGATGAAGGCAGAATGGATGAGTAATCAGGAGTCTAGGAGCTGTAGACAACAATGCAGAAATGACACCTGCAGGAGACGAAGCAGGGTCTGAGGCACAGAGCAGAGATGACTCCAAGGTGAATGGAGTGGAGACATGGATGAGAGCTCAGAGGAGCAGGAATGTCCATAGCACTGCTGATGGAAGAGATAGCAGCAGGAGCTAATGAGTCAAAGACTGGAGTAGGGGGAGGTCGAAGAGCTACAAGGGCTGATAAACAGGAGAGTAGGATTGAAATCTGGAAGGAAAGCAGAGCCAGGAATTTCAGAATTTCAGACAATGAATGAGCTGGTTGGATCTAATACAAAGAACAGGATGAGGCTGGGAAGCTAGCACAAATCATTCAAGTCCAGGGTGCGAGCAGAAGCCAAGTAATGGAGAGCCTGTCTGTTGGAGGTTGGCAACTAGGTGAGGACAGCCCTGCCTTCAAAGTTGTTGTTCAAGTTAGAAGCCCACAGATGGTCTGGAGGAGCTGAGGAATAAGTCAGAGGGACCTTGCAGGACTTTTTGGGGAACTGGAAGCATGAAAGGAGATGAAGAGAATGCCATGGTGCCAATATGCTGGGCATGTTGCTGAAAGCCCAGGGGCTGTCAAACTGCTGGTAGAGAATGGATTTGATAGAGAGTAGTTGAAGACACAGACTTCATTCCCAGCAGACAGAGCAAGTCTACCTACACTTGAAATCTCAGAAAAGGAGGCAGTATAGCACAGTGGCTTAAGGCTCTGAGATACAAACCTGGAGACCTGGATTTGAATTCACAGCCCCACTTGAATACTGTGTAACCCTGAGCAAGTCACTTAATTTCCTTGTACT
Organism: Neoceratodus forsteri; assembly: GCA_016271365.2. NCBI lineage: Eukaryota > Metazoa > Chordata > Ceratodontiformes > Ceratodontidae > Neoceratodus > Neoceratodus forsteri. The sequence continues at coordinate 77,388,622 of CM057455.1, forward strand.
CCCAGGTTGCACTTGTAACAAGCTTCAGCTTAGTGTGCCTCTCCTGGTGAAAAAAAGAAGGCAGAGCTAGAGACGGTAACAGTTAAATTGCTGATGAAGAAGTGTAACTGGTAGAGAATGTAATTGAAGACACAGATTCCCACCCCTGGCAGACAGGGTAAGTCCACCATCACTGATACCTCAGAAGGTATAGTTAGGGATGAAGATTATCAAAGTGTTGGTAGAGAATGGATTTGGTAGAGAATGGGGTTGGAAGACATGGACTCCATACTGGCAGATTGGATGAACCCCATTACTCAAAACCTCTGAAGACAGAGTTAGGGATGGACACTGTTGCAGTGCTGGTACAGAAGCATAATAGGCAGTAATTGGAAGACAGCAACTCTTATCCCTGGCAGACAGGGCAAGCCCACCTTCACTCAATACCTCAGAAGGCAGAGTTAGGAAAGGAGACTGTCAATGTGCTAGTATAGAAGAATAATTGGTAGAGAATGTATTTGGAAGACATGGACTCCCATCCCCAGTTGACGGGCAAACCCACTTTCTCTCAATACCTCACAAAGTAGAGGTAGGAATGGAGACTGTTGATTTGCTAGTATAGAAGCATAATTGGTAGAAAATGTAATTGAAGAATGGACTCCCATCCCCAGTTGACAGGGAAAGCCCACCTTCACTCGATACCTCATAGGGATGGAGACTGTCAAACTACTAGTATGGGCTGAGCAAGGAAAACATGAGGCTGCTGTAGGAGTTAAGAAAAATAAGCTGGACAGGGCAGGACAGTTATCTGGAGGAAGGGTTTAAGGAGGAGGAAGAGGTCTAAGAACAACAAAAGGAAGTCAAATCTAGACTGCAGTTAAACTGGACAAACTGAAGACATATCAAGGCAGAAGGGCTAGTATGACAAAAACAGGTGAGTATAGCTTTAAAGGAGGCTGTCAGCTGTGGAAGTGGAGTTAAAACCCATTACTGATAGGTGATGATACTGATACTGATACTGATAGCTTTCTCTGATTGGCACTTTCTGTGCTGATGTGCCAGTAACCACCATTACGAAAAGTTATTCGAATACCACTGTAATACCACTCATTTCGTTATTGCAATACTACTGTGATTACCACTGTTCTACCATTAAGGTTTCCATGGTATCACAGTGGTTTGTTTCAATTCCATTGTGATACTATTGTACCACTGCCCTACAATATCAACAAAAATAATCAAAATTTAAACTACCATAGTACAACCATGGTACCACTGGGTAGTACCATTGCACATTTTGTAGCTCACCACTGCTGCCATTGTGGTACTACGGTGTTGCCAATGTGTCACATTTGGTAAGGGCAGTGTCCTTTTCCAGCATCTGTTTAGGCAGTGCCTGCTCACTCCATCGCCATGAACACTTGCTCATGCAGACAGTACCACCCAGCTCATCCTGTAAACTCTCTAATGAACTGGATGCACAACAAAGTGATGTACTGATGCACGCAAGCCTCCCAAGTGTCACAATATGTAAACCCAGCTTGCTCATCCTCAACAGTGTTTGGCAACCTAAAAGAAAATAAGTCATAGAAATGAAAAAGGACTAAAACATCAGAAAAGAATGTCCTTGCATAAACTGAATATGCCATGGCCCCCAATAAAATATCCGTATAGTTTCCTGATGGAGCTTGACCATTGACATCACCCATGGCTTTAGTCGTACTGTAGGTAGGGATTCATTGGAGCCAACACCCACTCAGTAGTTTCATTGCTCTGCTGCTGCACACCAACACTTTCACTTTCTCCCTCTGTCTCACATTAAAACGTTCTTGCTCATTTAATCCAAAGTGTGCCTGAAAGCATTACTTACATTATGTGTTCTCTTTTACCTCTGAAACTAATATTACCAGCTTAGATCCCACCTTTTACCTCCCTCCACATCCCTGTCACATACTGCATCTCTGACAGTCACTTTCTGCCCTGATATGCTGCCAACCAATGTCCTTTCTATCGCCTTCTCTTTAGACCACATAGCTAGCTCCACCACCATGAATGCCTGCTCACTCATTCGGTGCCACCCAGCTCATCTTGTAAACTCCTCATGAACTACAATCACAATGCAGTGTTGCATTTATTAATGCAAGTGCCCCAAACTTCACAACATGGAGAACCCCACTCAGTCATCCTCAACAGTGCTCGCCCATCTGGCAACAAAGAAAATAATCCACAGAAAAGAAATAAGCATTTATCAAATGCTGAATGTTCACCATTGGTAGTGCTGTTGTTCCTGATCTTGCTTGAATGCATTTTTATCATGTATATAAGGTACCCAGTACTGGAGATGCAGCAAATTTAAATTTCGCTGCAAAGTGTCTCATGAAGGACACTTTTCCATTGTCACTCTGCTATGCAGAGTGGCCAATGCAAAAGGTTCAATTCACCTTGTGATTATTACTTTGCATTATCATTCAGCCTAACGTGAAGTAAGGTGAAGTGACAACAATATTGGCTGCCCTTCACACATACAGGCACCAGAATTAATGTGAATCCCCAAAATGCTCATGCATTGTGTCCAGAAAACTCCCAGTTCTGACGATGATGAAGTGAAATGAGAGCACAAGAAATGCAAAGTCTCCCAGAATTAATGGTGCACTCAGATATAATTGCATGCAGTGGCCACACACAATCACCAGAATCAATGTGCATCCTCAAAATGCTACTGTATTGTGTCCAGAAAATTCGCCAGTGCTGACCAATTGAAATGAGAGCGTAACAAGAAAAGCAGCCTCCCTGAATTAATGGTGCACTCCATCATGTGTGCAGTGATCACACACAGTCACCAGAATTAATGTGCATCCCCAAAATGTTACTGTCTTGTACCCAGAAAATTCCCAGTGCTGACAAGGTGAAATGAGAGTGTAACAAGAAATGCAAAGTCTCCCAGAACTAATGGTGTACTGCAAATGCACAGACAGATTAAGATTGCCGCCTACCTCAAGAGATGCAGACGCAAAGGCACAACAACACCTCACAAGTGCTCACAGTCACAAATCCAAATCTGGAAAATAATATATTTTGCCAGTTGGGGGCTAGTGCATAGCAGTAACAGTCCACTACCAGTAAAGATACCACAAAACGGTATAAAAAGTCATGCAGGTTCAGTGGACAGCAGGTTCTCACTGCTGCAATTATTCTGTGGCACAATAAAGGTGTCTGATTTAATGGCACGACTATGCCGCACACACACACACACACACACACACACACACATATGCACACACACACACATACACACTACAAGTAATGTGTGTAGCAAATTGAAAACCTTAGTGATATAACCAAATGTTTTAACCAAACTGAAATTATACATTGCTGCATCACAACAATCAGCTAAAAAATGTCAAGATTTACGTAAATATTATTGTGTGTACATTAACACAATTATAGAAGAAAAATATAACCAAAACAAAACACTGCCTTTTCTCCCAGTTAATCTACTACACCAGATACGTCCCTCCCCAAAGCACACTTCACAGTACACTGACTGTTCTACAGTAAATTAACTTTCAAAATCCACATACAAACAATAAACTCTTGATTATATGAGCACAGGGAGGTTTCCTACAATCGATGTACTAAATTGTGAGCAAAACAAAATAGCTCAAAAATACTTTTTAACAGCTTTTAGAGGATTTGAAGTGCAGAGCTCTGAGAGGAAACTGTCTCTATCTTATCTTCCACTACACACACCACACAGAACTGAGGCTGTGCAGAACAATCTAGAGCCCAAGTGACCTGAAATTACATGAAGCACTGCAAAATTCAACTTTGGAGCAAAAAACAAGATGAAGTGAGGTGAAGTACATTGATTTTGATGTACTTCACCTTAAAATTAGTGGAGAAGTGGTTTGGGAAAGGTAGAAATAATGTAAAGTTATTGTTTTCAATGGACTTCGTTCCCCATTATAATCACGGTACTCCACTTCGTGCTGTAGGTACTTCATGGATTCCTCATTACCGCAATCCGCCTTGCCGAGTGAATTCTGGTAGCCACTTCACCCACCACTACCCAGGACAGAGCAGAAGAGATGCCATACCTCATTTTTAGTGGTGTCCCCTTTGACACATTATTAGATTATAAGTGAGTGAGGATGGTGGACCCCTATTGGCCAAGGGACCTCATCCCTCCACACAGCACATGACAACAGCTGAACTACAGGACAGTGAGGACTGCAGACCCTTAAAGGACATGGGACTCCATCACCTCCATACAGCCTGACAGCAGCCAAACTATGGGACAGTCAGGACCACAGACTCCTAAAGGCCACAGGACCCCATTCCTCCACACAGCCTGACAAACTAAGGGACAGTGAGGACCATGGACCCTTAAAGGCTACGGGACCCCATCCCTTCACACAGCCTGAAAGCAGCTGAACTACAGGACAGTGAGGACCAGGGACCCCTAAAGGAAAGCTGCTCTGCCTCCCTGAGCAGCTCCTGCTGTAGAAGTGTTTTTACTAGCTGCATCATTTTCTGACCTCCAGAGTAACAGATTGATTGTGATAACACTGTTTCACCCTCCCAATGCTGGGGTTTCCTTCAATTTCCTGGGGAGCTTTCAGACTATCCTGGCTGTTTGCTCCATGCTACCAAACACAGCACCTGGGATTCTGCTAGTCTTTGCCTCTTACCTGTATGTCTCTGCAATGGCCTATTTTACCAAATTTTGCAGCCCTGTGTTAGCAACTTGGTGTCTGTATGCTCACATGGGTCCTAGCTATGGTTTCAGGCACTGAGCATATGAAGTGTGTTAGCAACCATTAGACTAGATATTTGTTACCTCAGACCCAGCTGTATTGTACTGTTTGATAGCCTGCTCTTCGATATTTATTTATTTATACATATTGTGTTGTACTAGTGTTTTACTCAGGTAGCTACTGCTGTTTCTGTACCTGCCTGTTAGTTTGGAATTGCCAGGGCCCACAGCATGTTCATGGCATCCTGCTGGCTCTTTCACCAGGCTCATTGTGCTCCACCAGACTGCTCCAGGTCATCTTGCCTGCCTCCTGACTCATGCATGCACACTAGGGTGCAGTGCTAGGCCTCTCTTGATCTCTCGTCCTTCCGCTACATACTAATTTGGTCTTTGTTCTCTTCCTCCTTATTACTGGCCCCAGGGACCCATACCTTCCACACAGCCTGACAGCAGCCAAACTACAGGGACAGTGAGGACTGCGGTCCATTAAAAGTAAGCTGCTCTGCCTTCCTGATCAGCTCCTGCTGTAGGGTGTCAGCCGATGACACTTCGCAGTCAACTGCCCTGCCCACCCAAGTCACCCTCCCCACCCAGGGCAGCCTTAATTTATAGGTAACTTCCTGTCACTTGACCCATTCATACTAAGTGTCCACTTTTCCCTTAGCAGTTTATCTTCCTCTGCTACTAGGTGGCAGCACATATCTTCATCCTTCTTACTCACTACTTTCATCCTTCACCTCACTCCTCTTCCCGCCACTAGAGGTGGTGTTTCCTCCTCTACCCTGTTTTCCTTATCTTTCTAAACTCCTGCCCTATCTTTTCACCTTGACTCCATTGTTTCCCTCCATCTTCCCTGGTTTTCAACTGTTTTCTCAGTCCTTCCACTCCCAGCATTGCAACCATACATTCCGCACCAAGGCTGGGCACTCTACTGCTGTGCTACTGTTGTTGGCCTACTAGTGTATGCTGTTCTCTACCCTTTCTGTTATGATATCATTCTGCCCACTAAGTATGCCCTGATTTCCACTCACCTCTCACCCCCTTTCTCCTTATGGCATACCTCCCTCTGGTCCCCCCACAGCCCAACCCCTGACGGGATACTCAACCTCCTCCTCACACACCTACCACACCATCACCCCTCACCCTCACCTACTCACCTCCCTCTCACCCCCTACCAAGGCCCCTCACCCTCTCACCGTATAATCAAACAGACACTCCATGGTCTCCCGCCACCTCTCAGTACTCCACATCCAGACATTATCAATCCCTATCAGCATCCACCTGCCCTCCTGCACCTCCTCACAGGTCCTCAGCCACTATGCCACCTGCTCCTACATACCGTCTCATTACTCCTCCTTATGTCTGGTAACATACACCCTAACCCTGGACCCCCGATCTGCTGACCCCAACCCTCCCTCTAGGTCTCAGTATAGCCTTTATGAACATTTGCAGCCTTCCAAAATATATGATTGCCTCCAGGCCTGGATAGTACAGTGCCAGTCCGACATACTCCTTGGTGGAGACCTGGCTATCCAAATCCACCACTGACTCCATAATCTCTATTCCTGGCTACACATTGCACCAGTCCGACTGAGTCAGGAAACAGGGGTGTAGTTGTGCACTCTACCTCCAGAAATCCTTCAAGTGCATGATCTCACCCTCCTGAAGGCTGGCGACAAGGTCTATCCCGCAATGTCATGCCTGGCTCCTCCAGAGCCCTCTGATCATCAACACAGTCTCATTCCCCCCAGGACCAGAAAACTGCATTCCAATACTCACTGGACTACCTCTCCTCCCTTCCCCAAGACCGAACAACTAATCCCTGGGGACTTCAACAGAAATGGCTCTCACAAACTGACTTCCTATATAAAGATGTCATAGCTGCTCTCAGTCTCATGCAGCTTGTTACCCACCCCACCATCAACCCCACCATGGGCACTGCCACCCTGCCTGAACTCATATTCTCCAATCACTACCAAAAATAAGTAATACTTCAGTATTCCCAATGCCCTCAATGACCACTCATCTGTCCTATGCACTGGGTCCTGCAAGATTGAGAAAACTGCCCCCAAAATGGTTTTCTGCTGGCCTCAAACCTGGCAGGTTCAGCCCTCTCAAAGACTTCCTCGCAAATGGGACTGGTCACTTATTACCCTGGTCAGAGACATCGATAGAGCACTCAACTATTTCATCCACTCATTTAATCATGCCTGCAATATTTATGCCCCCCAAAAATGCACCTATAGGGCCCCAACACCCCTGGCTATCACAGGCTCTATTACATATGATGCAGCACTGAGAACCTGTGGCAAAAAGCCATTGTCTGTGGAAAGCCTGCTGACAGGCAAAGTTACCATGCCTTACACAAACAAATGTACCTGGGCAACATGCAAAGTGAAATCTGACTACTCAAAACCTCCCTTACTGCCACTTGGGGCTTCGCGTAAGTTCTGGGATAACATGAAGGTCGCCACCAGTAAATCCACTACCCTTCCCCAACGCAATAAACATCAATGGCTCCATATCCTTTGACCCCAAAGCATTGCCAATGGTCTAAACCCCAGTTCTCGAACCTAGCATGGTCCTGCATCCCAGCTTCTTTGACCCCACAGAGCCCCCTTGCCCTCCTACCCGCAACCCCTTCCGCTTTAGAGCCATCACTCCCTTGAAGCCAGACCATACCTTCTGAAAGCCCTAAATGGCTGCTGTCACATCAACAACTCCCTGGACCTCAAACTGCTATGCCTAGTGCTAAACGTGGTCTCTCCCTCCCTCTCATCTGTCTGCTTAATTTCTTTCTCTGTCTTAATAAACTCCCTCAGTCTGAAAGACTACCATCATCACCCCATTCACAAGAGTGGTGACTGTCTCCTCCCAGGGAACTACTGCTCAATATCCATCCCCACCAAGGCCCTCGAAAGAGTTGTATCCACCAACTCACCAACCACCTTGTCAAATATGACCTCCTCGGAAAGAGCAGCATGGTTTCGGGTGGGGTAATAGCACATCCACTGCCCTCCTGGAGTTTACTAGCTTCATACATGACTCTCAATAATGGTCGGCTAGCTGGCTTCCTTGACCTGTCAAAGGCTTTGACACCATCAGTCATGCCCTTCCTGTTAACTGTCCTCTCCCACCTGGGCCTCTCTCAAGATATCACAACCTGGTTTAAGGACTACCTAGCCAACCATACCCAATGGGTCAGAATCTGTAACACCATCTCCAGCCCACTCCCAGTGCTCTCTGGTGCCCTCATGGCTCCATTTTGGGACCCTCCTTTCAGCTCTTTCCTTAACTCCCTCCCTAAGTCATGCTAGGGTAAAATTCTCCTATACACTGATGATGTGTTGCTCTACTCTGCTCATTAAGACCCTCCTCCCTCAAAATTCTCACCAGAACTCCTTCGCAGTGGCAGAATCCTGGTTTATCAACCACAAGCTCAAATTAAATCAAAGAAACCAAGGCAATGCTGTTTGCCCACCCCCAGAACAAGCACAGTGAGTCCTCACTTGTTACACATACCAGCCTCTCCCAACCTCTTGGGCAAGTGAAAAGATTTAAGTACCTAGGAATCACCCTTGTCTCTGCCCTCACCTTACAAAATCACATTTACTCCCTTAGTATAGCAGTCATCTCGTATTGGTATGCTGTACAACCACAAGAGGTGCCTCCTTCCTGAAGCCCTCAACCTCGCTATCTCATCCTTGATCCTACTTCTTATTGACTACGTGATCGAGTCTATGGTGCAGCTGATAGCACTGCACCTCAAAGAATTAAAATTTCCTGAACAAGGCATGCCAACTAGCCACAGGCTGCCCTAGACTAAACGATACCTGCACACTTTTAACATGGTCCTCTGTCTAAACTTCAAGGAATGGCTCAGGTACTAGACCTGTCTACTCATCCGTAAAATCACCAATGGTCTGGCCCCACCTGGGCTCTCACTCTCATCAAACACTCTACCAACCCTATTGCCACATGTGCTTGACCAGATCCAACCTTCTAGTCCCACACTGTATGACCTCCCAGGCCCAGCGCTCTTTTTCCTACAGAGCCCCACCTTGTTCAACTCCCTCACACGTCCCATCTCCCTCGAACCCAAACTTGGGCATTTCAAATCTTCCTCGGGACCACTTTCCTGCCTCCCACTCCTGCAGCTTCCTGGTTCACTCATCTCCCTGCAACTTGCTTTCAACAAAGGACCCCTGTCCTGCCTACCACTCTGTTGTTTCAACTCGGGCAATAGAGTGTCAGTACCCTCCTACATTTCCTTCTCCCTCATACCCAATCTTGGCATCTCAAGCCCCTCCTTAGGGACAACCTCCTCACCTCTTGCTCCTGCATCTGCTCTTGTTAACTCTTCTCACTGCAATCTGCCCTGGACAAAGGACTTATATCCTGCTTACCCTCCTCCGGCATTAACCCTGGCAATAGTGTAGCATAACCCTAACTGCTACTATGTGCCAGTGCCTAACCTTGTTCATTCCTTCATGAACGTATTCCTCACCATTTGAATGTACCAACAACATTTTGTGATCATCTAACTGTACTGTACTTCCCCGCACTTGTATGCATTTATCTCACCTAATGTCTGTTCCAGCATTATTGTATAATGTAAGCTGTACATGCCTGTTTTGTACCTCTATGACATGGAGCCTTTGTAAACGAGTCTCCAACTCAAAGGATTGTAATTTGATACTGTTTAATAAATAAAATAAATAAAATAATTACCCAGGATAGAGAAGCTGAGAGGCAATATCTTCTTTAACTGGGCTCCACACATTTGACCCCAAATGTCTAATGATCTTTTGTGACCTGATGTTATGATCAATAGAGGTGGAATTTTACAATCCCATCTAAAAGGAGATTTTGCTATGTGACTGTGGAAACAGGTTTTAGGAGGATTTGAAAATGACACCTACCATGTTCAAGGGTGGGGTAACACAAGGGATATGTTCAACTTTAGGGCTAAAAACATAAAAATAAAGTTATGATCAAATGCTGGAACAATTCATTTCTCATAACTTAGTTGGTTTTCCACATTTTACCCCAAATTTTCAATGTAATCTTTTCATGACTACTCCTGAGCATGACAGGTGTCATTTTAAAACAATAACTGAAACTCTATTTTATGCCACGTGTTAAAATACATTTTGGGCTGACCCATTGGCCCAGAGGCAGGGTATCCATCTGCAACACTGACAACCCTGGTTTGGGAATGGACTTGGGACATCAGAAGGCCAGCAGGGGAGAAGGGTTGATCATCCTGGGGACTGCTTTCCTTCTCAAGGGGTGGGGTTGTGTGTCCAGTATGCTGTGGACCCCTAATGGAGACTGGGGAGCCACTGTGCTGGCACCACATTGGCAGAGGTGCGGGCTGACAATGGTCATCCTTGCATGTCCCCACCATGATACAGTACTCAAAAATGCCAGCCCCAAAGCATGAAGTTCTGCTCCACCACCCCCACTCCTACTGTGCCCACTAGGTGGGGCCCTCACTCCCATGGCCCCACCCTGGGAGGTAAGCCAGGACCAGCTACTGTGGATCTTGAGGAAGGAGTGACTGCCCAGTGGCCCCACCTGGAACAGATGCAGCAAGTAAAATTCTGCCCTCTAAATGGATGAGAAGTGGTCACTTTACATTAGTGTTCCACTATGAAGTGCCCATTTAAACCCTCACTTCACCACTATCACTGTAATTATGACTTTGAGTTTTGCACTCACCTTATTCCACTTTAAGGCAGAGTGAAAATTTCACAGGCAACCCACACATTACATGGCTTATACAGTGTAGGTCACATGTTTCCAAGCAGGCAGGAGGTTACGGGCAAAAAACACTCTCAACATGGACTGCCTTACACGTTTTGCATGGAGTGTGACAAATGGCTCTGCTCTGCAAATGGCTGGGGTGGGTTGTGGACATGTGATGAAGGGGTGCACAAGTGACAAGTCCACAACATAACTTATTTTCCCATTTTTGTAAGGGGTTGATGTACTGTACCAGTTGCACTAGACATACAGATTGACCACCACCACCACCACTGCAACTCTGACCACCACTTAACAAGATTTCTAAATCATAATCCTCCTCCTCATCATGCCTGTAGTAATCCTCTGTTGTTATTTCCTCACTACCTCAAACATTCTTACTTGGTCTAAAACTCATGGAAGGGGATAAAATGCACAGTAAGGTTGATGACGAGGTGAACACCCTACTATGGTATTAGCTGCCCTCTAGTGTTGGTCCACAGTGCCATGTTCCTGTTCTTAAGATGTGTGTCTGGTCTCCTGTTCCCAGAAGACTCCTTTTACCTTAACTCACATGCTCATGGCAAAGCTGGCAGATTGCAATTAACTCATCACTTGCATCTTGGATAAAAATCCCAAACAAGGGATCGTGATCCCCTACTTTAGCATGTCCTTATGCGCTTATTGACTCATTTTTTAACCCCTGAAATCAATCAATCAATCAAACTTTATTTAACCAGGCAAAACATCCTTGAGCAAACTCATTTGCAAGATGGTCCTGGACAAGTAGGACATATACAACTACAGCAAAATTACCAGATAAGCAGTGTACACAATGAGCAAATGAAAGACAGTTACAGAGAAACAAATAAGATCAGGGCTGGGGAGTACATATGGTGAACACCATCTGGGTTGATAATTGACTGTATATATGAAGGATTCCCCAGGACATGGGATTATTCAGACAGAGGTCACAATGTTACAATAAGACGGGGATACCAGGTTGGGTAAGTGAGGGAACAACAACCAAAGGTTTACTCAGGGAAAAACAAAGGAAAGGGTAGGTGAGGGGTGGAAATAGATGTAGTTAAACAAACAGGTGGGAGTTGGCAGAATTATCCCAAGGTGGAAAGAAGAAGAGAAGTGCTAGGGGAATACATGTAAGTGTTAAGAGTTTGGGGAGCCACAGGAGATGGAGGAGGTGGTTTGGAGGTGGAAATGGGGTAATACTACATGATTTTTCAGGCTGGATAGACTTGGACTCCAACTGACCACCATGACTACCTATGATTATTACTGGGTCATCATCATTATCATCAACAGGGACCGCTAAATCACAACGTTTTTGAGGAGGGGGATTTACACCAACAGACCCAGACACTACCACCTTGGCTTTCTTTTTCTGGTTCCCAACAGGGGTCACTGACATCATCATCATCATATTCATCAACATTATCCGTATCTACATTTTCAGCTTGGATGCTGTCATGTGGAGAATATGTTCCAACCACAGCATCATCATCATCATCACCCTATATTTATGTGCCACACTTTGAATCATTGGATGGCAAAGGCATGATCTCAACAGCCTGGAAGAAATGTGACATTGTGAGTTATCATCGCCAGGATCAGATTCATGTTCGCTATCAAGGGATGTTAATGAGTGTGACATCATTTACATGGTCAGTGACAGCTTTAGACTCAACTATATTTTTGGAAATGGTTAACTGGTCAGAAGTGGAACTTGAGGCAGCAATACTCATGTCAGCAGAAACTGCACTAACACCACCACCTGGAACAACATCATCTCCTCCAACTATGAGTGAAGCTACTGGCAGTACCATGGCCAGAAACAGCTTTGTTTGCACATCTCTTTGCAGGCATTTTGGGGATCACCAAGAAAATTCTAAACAAATTTAGATTTCTGAACTTTCAGTCTGGGCCAGTGGATGTGAAGCCAAAAACAACTGTGGCTGGCAGATGAAGACTGGGCACTAAACAGATGCGAATGCACAGACAGATTAAGATTGCACTGCACAATCAAGAAGAGATGCAGATGCAAAGTCACAACACCTAACTAGTGCTCATAAGTCACAATCCAATCTGGAAAAGAATGCATTTTGACGATTGGGGGTATGCAGTGCACTGCAGTAACAGTCCATAACCAAGATACCACAAAGCAGTACAAAATCACGCAGGTGCAGTGTATAGCAGATTTGCACTGCTGCAATTACTCTGTGGCACAATAAAATGTGTGATCTGATGGCATATGTTGCACATACACACACACGACTACAAGTAATGCGTAGCAAATTGACAATTTCAGTAATATAACCAAATCTTTTAAACAAACTGAAACTGCACTGCTGCACCACAATAATCACAGAAAAGTCAAAATTAGTGAAAATATTACTGTGTGTGCATTACTACAGTTATACAAGAAAATATAACCAAACAGAAAGACTGTCTTTTCTCCAGGTTAATCTACCTCCACCACAGATATGCCCTCCCTAAAGCACACTTCAAGTGTCTGTCAGTACAGACTGAATGTTCTAAATTAACATTCAAAATCCAAACACAAACAATAAACACTTAATGATATGAGCACAGGAGGGTTTCCTACAATCGATGTGCTAAATTCTGAGCAACAAATGGCTAAAAAGCTTTTAACAGCTTTTGGCCAGGGAAATTAGGAGAGGGAACAAGGGTTCTTTAGATACGTTGGGGAAAAAAGGGTGAAGGGGCAGATTAGCAGGATTAAATCAGGGAGGTTGGCACAAGACCGGGGAGCAGGCTGAGTACTAAATGAGTACTTCAACGCTTTCACCTCAGGGAAATGGGCTACAACATACATGGGAGGAGACAGATATACTTGAGGAGGGGGGGCTCAACCGACGGCAGGTCTTGGGAGAGGGAGGTATCACTGGCAGGTGGGCGGAGGGCTAAGCAGGAAGAAGGGGTACCGGAAGTGGAAATCACAGCTGAGAGTGAGGAAGCCCCAGCCCCTTAAGACAGAGAAAGCACGGGAAGGATAAATTATATCCCAGAGTGCTGAAGGAACTTGCAGATGTCCTGGCAAAACCCCTGGCAGAGCTTTTCACCATCTCTCTGAGGACAGGGTGGGTGCCCCAAGACTGGAAGGTGGCGCATATAGTGCCTATCCACAAGGGGGATCAAGGAGGTGGTAGGGAACTACAGGCCCGTCAGCCTGACCTCGGTGGTGGGCAAGGTGATGGGAGGGCATTGTCAAGGAGAGGCTAGGGGTGGATCTGGATAAGTCAGGTGCCTGGACGATAGACAGCATGGATTCATCCCAGGAAATCATGTCAGACAAACCTGGTGGAGTTCTATGACTGGGTGACAAGTGCCTTGGACCTGGGTAGACCAGTGGATGTCCTCTTTCTGGACTTTTAGCAAGGCATTTGACTCTGTTCCCTCACGTGGGCCTGTTGGTAAAGCTGGGAGAAATGGGGTGGGAACCAGATGATCAGATGGATAGGCAATTGGCTCCAGGACTGGACCCAGAGGGTTGTAGTTGGTGGGATAGTCTCATCCCCAAGGAGGGTCATTAGTGGGGTCCCACAGGGTCAGTCCTTAGGCCCCTTCTGTTCAACGTCTACATATCTGACATAAGGACAGGAATCAAGACTGAGATGAGTCTCTTGCAGATGACTCGAAACTGTGAGCAGTGGTGGATGGGGAGGGGAGGGAGGGAGGCCCTACAGGGGACCTGGAGGCTCTGGAAAGATGGCCTAGAAAGTGGAAGCTGAGGTTCAATGCAGGAAATGCAGTACTCCACCTGGGGCAACCCAGGTCAGTGTACACCCTGGGGGAAATGCTACAAGTCCAATGGCTGAGAGGGACCTGGGGTGGTGGTGGATGTCAAGATGAACAACTCTGAGACTTGTAGGAGGGCAGCAGCCAAGGCCAACAGGATGCTGGGATGCATCACTAGGGGATCACCTCCAGAAGGAGGGAAGTGATACTCCCTCTGTATAACTGCTTGGTGAGGCGCACCTGAGTACTGCATGCAGTCTTGGAGGCCACACTTAAAGAGGGACATTAACCTCCTGGAGAGGGTCCAGAGGAGGGCAACCAAAATGATTTGGGGCTTGAGGGACAGGACCTATGAGGAGAGGCTCAAGAGCTAAATATGTACACATTGAAGAGAGAAGGGACCGGGGACATGATAGAGGTTTTAGGTACATGAAGAGGTAAATAGGGAGGAACAGTCAGGGTGCTTGAAGAAAGGAGGAAGGGGCCACTAGAGGGCATGGCTGGAAGCTGGAGGGGGAAGATTCAGGGGAGAAAGGAGGAGGTGCTACTTCACTGAGAGGGTGGAGGAGCCATGGAATGCACTGCCTAGGGGCTGGTGGAGGCAGAGACAGTGGAGGGGTTCAAGAGGGGTGGGACAGGTACAGTGGAAGGTTCTGGAAGCAAAATCCAGTGCAGCAAGAATATCCGGAACTGGGAAGGGGAAGCCAAAGAAGGAGAGGGGACAGCAAGGTCAGCACCCAGGTTGGGGACTGACCAAACGAGCAGACACGAAAGACCATTAGGCCTATTCTGCTGGCATTTTAGTATGTTAGTATGTTAGCTTTTTGAGGGTTTGAATCGCAGAGCCTGAGATGAAACTGTCTCCATCGTCCACTACTCAAATACTGCACAGAACTGAGACTCTGCAGAATAGTCTAGAGCCCATGTGACTTGCAATCCCTGAATCACTACAAAATTTGCCTTGAGCTCAATAACAATGTGAAGTGATGCAAAGTACATTCATTTATATGTACTTCACATTAAACTTGGTGCATAAGTGGTTGGGGAAGGCAGAGTAATGTGATGTCATTGTTATAAATGGACATCAAGTTCTTCATTATGACATAGAAGTACTCTGCTTCCACGTTGATGGATTACTTCTGCAGATTTCCATTACTCTACAAATTGCTTCTCAGAGTGAATTTTGGACACTTTGCCCACTCCTACCACCCAGTGGGGTAGCCTAGGCATCGGGATGAGGTGGAGTAGGAGCTGAGCCCCTGCAGAGGGGCTAGGGTGCCTGAAAAAAATAAAAATAAAAATAAAATACATTTTGGGTAGGATTTGAGAGATGACAGCAGTCATACTCATGAAGTGGTGTGAAAAATTACAGCGTTGAAAAGTTGGGGTCAAATGATTGAAAATTACTACAGTTATGAGCGGCATTGAAAAATTGCAACATAGACTCATAAATGTGTTGTTTCTCAGATTTCTATCCCAGATTTTCAATATAGCCTCTAATTACCTCACATAGCTTTCTTTATTTTTATTTGTAGTTTCTGGATTCTGTTTTCTCCTGTCCCACTTCTGCATGTCCCCAATGTGACGTATGTGTGGAGGCACGACACGCACATCTTGCAGGATGCCCCATCCTACTGATCCCCTGGTACTGCCTGTGCTTGTCACTGAACCTCCATTTGGTGATGGTGGGACTACAGGCGAACAAACCCCTACCCAGGAGATGAGAGCAATTGCTAAATTCTGCTTCCACTCACCACCCCCATGCTGGCACCCAGTGACCCAAGGTTGTTCCCGAACCCAGGCTTGATGGCACAGTGGGAGGTAAGGGTCCAGCACCTTAGCCCTCAGTGCCACTAAGCCAGCCCACATAGCTTTCTTATGAGCCCACTTAATTAAAAGGGCACAGAACATTTTCAAATCCTGCCCAAAAGACAATTTTGTACCACAAGTGGGAAAACACATTTTGGCCAGGATTTGAAAAATGACAGCTTTCATTCATGAGGTGCCGAGAAGAATGGCTATGTTGAAAATTTGGGTCAAAATATTGAAAATTTCCAAAGTTACAAGCCCGTGTTCACAGAATTCAACATAAGCTCATAACTTTGTTGTTTTTTTTTATATTTTATGCCAGATTTTCAACATGACCTTCTTATGACCCCACCTCACGAATAAGGATGGAGAACATTTTCAACTCCTCCCTGATAGGTGATTTCAAACAGCAACTACAAAATCACCTTTCAGGACATATTTGCTAAATTTCACTGCCATTGTTCATGAGGTGGGTCCCAAAACGGCACATTGAAAGTTTGGTGCAAAATATTCACAAAATCAAAGTTATGCCACTAAATTGAAAACCCCATTGAAATACATTAAACCGATATCTGATTTCCTCAGTCTAACGTCCAGCTTTGAAGAGTGAAGACGTATCTGTGGTCCATAGAGGATTATGGTATTGGACTCCTGGTAGAGTAAATAAATGCTTGGGGGTGGGGTGGTGGGTGCTGAGTGGGAGAGTCAGGTGGGGATTAATAGTGCTACAGACATCAGTGGGCTTTTTTTTTCTACAGGGTTTAAACCAAAATAAAACCCGTGAGGAATGGTTTTCTTTATTTCAGTTGGTGACACTGTGAGACTGGGTACTTCCAGTGTCAGTGTTATGTATGTTGGGAGGGGTGGGGTGGTGGTTGCCAAGTGGTAGGGTCAGGAGGGAGGACCAATGGTGCAACAGACATCAATGAACGTTTTCTTTCTACAGGGTTTAAACCAAAATAAAACCCTGTGAGGAATGGTTTTCTTTATTTCAGGAGGTGACACTGTAAGTTTGGACCTCCAGTGTCAGTGTTCTGTATATTGGGGGTGGGGGTGCTGAGTGGGAGAGTCAGGTGAGTGGACACTAAAGGATGCCTGAAACAGACATCGGTGGATGGTTTCCTTTTTACAGGATGTATATGTATATGTATATATATTAGAGGCAAAATACTCCATTTAATGCATTAGTTAGGGTTGTTCCTGCGACAAAAGTGAGGAAATTGGTGTTAGTTGAAACCCCTTGGACCCTGCCCACCCCCAACCGGCATTGGGGTGTGCTTTGGGTCATCAGCCTTAACTCTCACCCCATCACATGTGTAAAGAGCAGAAGTATAGGAGAATGGGGTGAGAGTTAGGACCAATGACCCCAATGCACACCCTAATGCCTGTTGGGGGTGGGCAGGGTCCAAGGGGGTTTAACCGAACACCAAATTTCTCACTTTGTCACTGTGGAACAACCCTAACTAATGCATTAAACAGAGTTTTTGCCTCTAATTTCCTTCTTTTGAGAATGATAACTAGAAATAGTGAATGGAATGCAGCGGCAGGAGCATGGGGCCCTCTGGGCCCTGCGCTCCGCCGTGTGATGTCTTGTGGCATAGTATCAGGAACAGCAATGCAAACAGAAGCGTAACAGTGGCACACATGGTAATGCAAGTGCAAATGAGAACAGAAAGGTAACCATATAGTGGCGTAGACAGGAACGGTCTGTCGCGAATGTGTTGTCACATAGTAACATGGTGCCTGCAAACAGAAATGTCAATGGGCATGGTGATGCAAAAAGTGAAACAGAAAAGAAACAGTACTGTATACACAAATGGCAAAAAACAGAAACGCAAGCGCAAATGAAAACGCAGCAGATAACGCATATGATGGTGTAGACGCTAACGGTAAGTGAACCGGGTATGGAACTGCAAGTGGAAAGGGCAACGCTAATAGTAATGTAAGCGCACAGGCTGGTTTTCCCCAAAACCTGCATAGAGAAAGAAAGTGAGTACAAAGAATGTATGCATAATAATGGGTATCGGAGCAGAAAATTAAGACTTGGAATACTAAATAGGTTATATCTCAGGAACCATAGGACGTGAAAAAAAATTAAAAGTCATATGATTTATGACTGTCCTGGCTAGTTTTGTGCTTAGCTCCCAATACTTTTCTGACAAAAGTCTGTATCTCGCACCGCTTCTGAGATATCGGCCCTGAAAGGCGTGGTGAACGCCGTAATTTTATCCTATGGGGAAAAAGAAAGTTCAGAGCATCATAACTTTGCCTCCCTGTAATATTTTTTCACCAAACCACTGAAAGGCACATCTGTGGGCTGTTGGCTGTCTTCCTTCCAAATTTCAGGAAAAAGACCAAACCGCTATCTTTCAGCAGGGTGCCAAAGGATTCCTGTACCTGTCAATACCGCAATGTTATCCTATGGGAAAAAACGTCAACTTTAGAGTGCTGTAACTTTGCTGCTGTGTAATATATTTTCAACACAACACTGAAAGGCACATCTGTGAGATGTTGGCTGCGTTCCTTCCAAATTTCAGCCCTAAACACCCAACCATTCTTTGCAGCGCAGTGCCAAAGAATTGATGTCATTTTCCACAGACTAGAAAACTACTGTTGCAATTTGCGAAAGTTGCAAAAATTTGTGACACTTTTATGAGCATGAAAGTACTTTGCAAAAGTACTTTTCCAGAAATTTGAAAACATATTTCTGGGGTTTTTACCCAAAATAAAGACATGGCTAGCATTCTCAGGGTCCGACTAGGTGAATACAAAAGAATTAGGTTGCTAGAGGGTCCCAAATTTAAATGCCAAGCATTTTTCTGATCACCAACTGAAAACAAAATGGTGGATTTGCGAAAGTAACAGGCCCATTTGCGAAGTAAAATGCATTTCCGACACTGTCAACTTTTTGTTAACTTTTCCCATTGACTTATAATGGAAATTGTTTTAAAACCTTAGAACTGTTTAATATTTTTCATCAAATCTTTGAAAGGCACATTGGGGACCCTGGCTGCACGTTCCTGAAGATTTTGGGCGGTCGCGCCAAACCGTGTGACCATAGAATTCCAGAAAAGAGTAAACTTACACAGATCACGCTTAATAATTCCGCATCCGTGTATCCGACCAGTGTGAAACTTGGAAGATCCCAAGGCCTATGGTTCTGATCATGTATTCCAAGTTTCAGGCAAATCCATCAACTGGTTGCAAAGTTATTAAGGTGCAAAATTTTGGGGTTTAATATAGAAATGGCTCCTCAAGCCTAACTATGGTAGCACCGACGTGGAGTCTTTGCAAAAGAGTCTGTGACTCAAAGAATTGTAAATCCGATTGTATCCAATAAAATAAATATAATATATATATATATATATATATATATATATATCAATTTTTTCATTTTGGTGGACACTGGGGATTAGGCACCCCAAGTGTTAGTATAATATTTGTGGGAGGGGTGCTAGAGAGGGACGGTTGAGTGGGGAGACAGTTATATATTATAGTGGCAAAATATATTATAGTGGCAGTTACATATTATAGTGTTAGCAGCACTGTAGTTAGGGTTGGTGCAGCTCTTCAATGTTAAATTCAAAATTTTGCACCTTAATAACTTTAGCTTACTTCAACTAAATAGCCCAAAAGTTGACAAGACGTGAATAGTTTCAAGACAGCATCTTGTATGGTTTTTGAGATATAAAGTGGAAAAAAAAAAAAAAAAAATTTTTCCCATTGTTTAACATGGGATTTTGCCATCATCTTTAGACCAGACTGAATGACATTTTCAGGGATGATTTGAATAATTATGATTTTAGTGATAGCCACAACACAGACAGTTAAATGAAAACAGTTTGAAATGCAAATTTACTGTTCAAACTGTAAATTTACTATTGGTGCTCAGAGAAATTATTTTCTGCCATTAAGTGAGCTGGTCTGAGTGCGCCCGTTAACAAGGTGCCAAAATCCCTAAATTGCCACCCTTCCTCGAGTCCGCCCCGGAGTTAGAATATTTCATTAGGAATGGGTGATGCAGCCCCCCACATAAACACCAGGTTGTGACATGGAATCCTGGTGCCCCTAATGATGGGCCAATCCGATGGGCGCCTTCCGATGGTGGAACCAGAGAAATAATGTTCATTATGTCAGTCATCTTGTTTTTTAACAATTTGCAAAATAGTGTTGTGCACAACTACTGCATGATAAGGACAGCACAACACCTGCATTTATGTCTTAGCAATATGTTTAGTTCCATGTTTGTCTTAAAATTAGTATATCTGCACAGCTAATATGTGTGTTTTGCACTTAAAATCATGCCCCCCATTTGCTAAGTAGTTACCGTTTGGTTTGTTAACTGTCTCAACTTTTCTGTTCAAACTGAAAATTCCCATTCAGAGATCTGCTAGTCCAATGGTCCCTCCCCTTCCCGTTCTCTGATCGCTGTCCCTGTAATATAAATGAAATCCCTGGTAGTCTATTGGTCACTCCCTCACCTGTTCTCCAGTTGCTCTCCCCAGTAGTACAGATCAATTCCCTGGTAGTCTAGTGGTCCCTCCCCTCCCCTTCCCTGTTCTCTGATCTCTGTCCAGGTAATGTAAATGAAATCCCTGGTAGTCTAGTGGTAACTTCCCCTTCCTTGTTCTCTCTCATTACCATCCCTGGTAATATAAATGAAACACTGTAGTCTAGTGGTCCTGCCACCCTCCCTGTTCTCTGATTGCTTTCCTGGTAATGTAATTACAAGCCCTGGTAGTCTAGTGGTCCCTCCCCTCCCGGTTCTCCAATCACCTTCCCCAGAAATGCAAATAAAACCCAAGTAGTCTAGTGGTCTCTCCTGTTCTCTGATCACCATCACCGTAATACAAATCAAATCCCAGGTAGTCTAGTGGTCTTCTTCCCTCCCTGTTCTCAATTGCTGTCCCTAGTAATACAAATCAAATCCCTAGAAGTCTAGTGGCTTCTTCCTCCCTATTTTCCAATCACTGTCCCTGGTAATGTAAATGAAAGCCCTGGTAGTCTAGTGGTCCCTCCCCATCCCATGTTCTTCAATCATCATCCCCAGTAATGTAAATCAAATCCCTGGTAGTCTAGTGGTCCCTACCCCTACCCTGTTCTTTGACCATTGTTCCATGTCATATAAAGCAAATCACTGGTAGTCTATTGATACCACATCTTCCCTGTTCTCCAATCATCATCCCTGGTAATGTTAATAATTTAGTTGACAGTCCAGTGGTTCCTCTCCCTCCCCATTGTCCAGTCACTATCCCCATGCTGCAGTTTATGTCCCTGGTGTCTTGTGGCACCTTTATGTCTGTCCATCCCTGAAAAAAGAAAATCTTGCCATGATGTTTTGTTTCCTGAAATAAAAAGATCCCTTGTCAATCAGCTCCCCATACCTACCTACCACTCAGCACCCACTGACCCACACTTTCAGTACACCCCTTCCCCTTGCTCACCTGAACAGGTCCCAGGCTTGAAATTCACTTTATGATCAAAGACTGCTCTTGTGCCAAGGCACCTAGCTTCACCTGAGCTCTTTCCTTCTCACTTGCTTGAAAGAACAGAACAAAGAACCTTACCAGAGTAAGGGACATGATTAAGACTTTTGGCTAGGCAGATTTACTGTGTGTTGTTGTTTTTATTTTGTACTAGAGGATTGTTACTGTTTGTTGCTAACATTTTATTGCTTTATTTTCTCTGATTCAAATTGCTGTTGCTGGGTATACCTTCTGCTGCATTATTACAATGTGTGCCTAAGGTGTGTGCTAGCAGATTACTGCTGTAATCTTCTGATTCAAATTGTCTTTAAAGTATATCTTCTGTTACTGCTTTATTTTTCTCTGTAGCAAAGTGTTTCTTACAGGGTATATCTTCTGTAAAATGATTACAGGTGGTGCTTAAATTTGTGTGACTTTTATCATTAGGCTAGCAAAATTACTGTTTGCCCCAATTTTATTTATTTATTTCTTGCTGAAAAGGTTTTTTGTCTCAGAGGTGTTGCAGTCTCCTTCTCACATTGAAGACAGGAGAGTGAGAAAGCATCCACATCTTCCTTGAATCAAGGAGGTTGTTTTTAGACTACACTGAACTGAATTATTACTTTTTGGACCTGTGTAAGTAACTAGTATTGATTCTGTTTTTGGGATGGACTTTTCTTAGTTTTAACTTTAATTTGCCAGGAAGGAACTGTAGCTGGGAGATATTTTCAGTCAGTTTTGACTAGACCTGTTACTTAGCGTTGTGAAATAGGTGTCTGAAAGGAAGGAAGGCACTCCCGGGTGGAGGTTAAGAGTTGTAGGTGATTGTTTCTGGACAGCATAGGTTTACTTGAGATGGCAGAGAAAGGGGAGATATTGCTGACGGGGAACCTGAATATGCCAGATGTTGACTGGAGCACCTTTGCTGCAGCCAGATCCAAGAGCAGGGCCATTCTCAATGCCCTACAGGTGGCATGTCTCAGACAGCTAGTTTTGGAACCCACTCGGGAGAGAGCAATCCTAGACCTGGTAGTCTCAAATAGGGATGAAGAGAGAGGATCTCTGATCTTGAAGTGGGTAATCATCTGGGAACAAGCGACTACCAAACAGCGTGGTTCATGATAAACTTAGCTGTAGAGTCAAGCCACATAAAAGTGAAGGTACTGGACTTCAGGAGGGCTGATTTGGCTGCACTAGCAAACAGGCAAGAAGATGGGGTGGAGCAACAATGGGAAACATCAAAACTGCTATCACAGAGGCAACAAGCCTTTGTGTGAAGCAAATAGACAAATCAAAATGAAAGAAAGAACCACTATGGTTCTCAAAAGAAGTGGCAGGGAAGGTAAGGAGAAAAGACCGCATTCATGAAGTATAAGGAAACACAGAAGGAGCAGGACAGAGAACTGTACCAGATAAAGCAGAAGGAAGTGGTAAGGTAGTCAGAATAGCAAAGGCCCAAACTGAGGAAAAGATAGCCACTCAGTTAAGAAGGTGGATTAAACATTTTATAGGTACATTAGGGAGCAAAGAAAGACTAAGGCAGGGATACTGAGACTGAACAAAGAGGAAGGTGGTTGGGCAGAGAGTGACAGTGAAACATCAGGGATATTGAATGAATACTTCTGCTCAGTATTCACAATGGAAAAGCAGGGGAAATACCTAATCCAGTCATAGACTTTGACTTTGATGGCAGATAAGGACCACTTGGTCCACCCAGTCTGCCCATTTCCCTACCTACTGGATAAGCTGCAGATTCTAGTTAACCAACAGCCTACTTCCTGCAACCCCAACTATAATTGCCTTGTGTCTTTCCCATGCATGTTTGAATTCCCCCACTGTTTTAGACCCAATGACCTCCTCAGAAAGGCTGTTCCATGTATCCACCACTCTCTCAATAGAAGCACTCTGGATAGGGGGTTGATATTAGTCCTTTCACAGAAGAAAGGGTTCTGAAAGAACTCTTAAACCTGAAGGTGGATAAAGCAATGGGGCCTGATGGGATTCACCACAGAATTCTAAAGAACTAAGGAAAAGAACTAGTACACCACTAACTACCTTTTAATAAATCATGGGAGGATGGGGTGGTACCTGAGGACTGGAGGAGGGTAGATGTGATTCCCTTCACAAAAGTCGAAGCAAGACAGAGGCAGGAAACTACAGACCTGTCATTTTGACCTCTGTGGTAGGAAAAATGATGGAATCACTTCTGAAGGAAATAATTGTACCTAGAGGCCAGTGGGGCACAGGACCCAATGCAGCATGAATTCACAGCGGAAGGTCATGTCAGACAAATCTAATTGATTTCTATGACTGGGTGACCAAAGCAGTAGACCAGGAGGGCTGTGGACATGGCTCTACTAGACTTTAGCCAGGCATTTGGCACAAAGTCCCACACAAAGATTAATAAACAAATTAGCCAGCCTGGGAGTGGTCCCATGGTGGAAGCCTGGGTAAAACACTGGTTGGACAACAGGACACATCGGGTAATAGTAAATGGAGTCCACAGTGAAGAAGGTAGGGTTACTAGTGGGGTACCACAGGGTTCAGTACTGGGTCCTGTCCTTTTTAATGTCTTTAAAAGTGACATTGCAGAGGGACTGGAAGGAAAAGTATGTCTCTTTGCAGATGACACAAAGATCTGCAACAGGGTTGATACACAGGGTGGTGTGAAAGGATGAAAAGGGACTTGGCAAGGTTGGAGGAATGGTCAAATGTATGGCAGCTTAGATTCAGTGCAAAGAAGTGCAAAGTAATGCACCTGGGCAATAAAACTCAGGGAAGAGTACACAATGTGGGGTGAGATACTGACAACAAAAAATGGAAAGGGATCTGAGGTCAGTCATATCAGATGACTTAAAGGTAGGCCAGCAATGGAGAAGGCAGTAAGGAGGGCTGGGGGGATACTGGGATGCATAGGAAGAGGCATCAGCAGTAGAAAACAGGAAGTTGTTGGCCCTCTGTACAGACAGTTGGTAAGACCACATCTGGAGTACTGTGTAACATAGAAACATAGAAACATAGAAACATAGAATTTGACCGCAGATAAGGACCGCTTGGCCCACCCAGTCTGCCCATTTCCTACTCTACTGGATAAGCTGCAGATCCTAGTTAACCAGCAGCCTACTTCTTCCTACCCCACCCCCAGAATTGCCTTATGACTATCCCATGCATGCTTGAATTCCACCACTGATTTTGACTCCACAACCTCCTCCGGAAGGCCATTCCATGCATCCACAACCTCTCTGTGAAAAAATACTCCTTAAATTACCTCTGAGCCGCCTCCTCTATCTTCAAATTGTGCCTCTTGTTCTTGCACACCTCTTTTTGAAAGATGCTACCCTCTTGGACTTTGTTGATTTCCTTGAGGTACTTGAAAGTTTCTATCATGTCCCCTCTCCTCCTTTCCTTGAGGCTATACATATTAAGCTCCTTAAGTCTCTCTTCATATGTCCTCCGGTGCAGACCCTGCACCATTTTAGTTGCCCTCCTGACAGCTTCCATCCTGTCTATGTCTTTTGCGGAGATTAGGCCTCCAGAACTGCACACAGTACTCCAGATGGGGTCTCACCAGCTGTCTGTACAGAGGGATAATAACTTCCTGTTTTCTACTGATGATGCCTCTGCCTATGCATCCCAGTATCCCCCAGCCCTCCTTGCTTCCTTCTTACATTGCTTGCCCACCTTTAGGTCATCTGATATGACTACCCCAGGTCCCTTTCCATTTTGTTGTTGTTAGTATCTCACCCCCATTGTGTACTCTTCCCTGGGTTTTGTTTCCCAGGTGCATTACCTTGCACTTCTTAGCATTGAATCTAAGCTGCCATACATTTGACCATTCCTCTAACCTTGCCAAGTCCCTTCTCATCCTTTCCACCCCACCCTGTGCATCAACTCTGTTGCAGATCTTAGTGTCATCTGCAAAGTGACATATTTTTCCTTCCAGTCCTTCTGCAATGTCGCTATAAAGACATTGAAGAGGACTGGTCCTAATACTGAACCCTCGAGTACCCCGTAGTAACCCTCCTTTCTTCTGAGTGGACTCCATTTACTATTACCTCTGTGTCCTATTCTCCAGCCAATTCTTACCCAGGCTGTCATCTTGGGACCCACTCCCAGGCTGGCTAACTTATATATTAATCTTTTGTGTGGGACTGTGTTAAATGCCTTGCTAAAGTCTAAGGTAGGCCATGTCCACAGCCCCTCCCTGATCTACTACTTTGGTCACCCAGTCAAAGAAATCTATCAGATTCGTCTGGCATGACCTTCCCACTGTGAATCCATGCTGCCTAGGGTCCTGTGCCCTTCTGGCCTCTAGATACGCGACAATTCTTTCCTTTAGAAGTGATTCCATCATTTTCACTATCACTGAGGTTAAACGAACAGGTCTATAGTTTCCTGCTCCTGCCTTGCTCCCACTTTTGTGAAGGGAATCACATCTGCCCTCCTCCAGTCCTCGGGTACCACCCCATCCTCCCATGATTTGTTAAAGAGGGTAGTCAGTGGTGTCACTAGTTCTACCTTAGTTCTTTTAGAATTCTGGGATGAATCCCATCAGGCCCCATTGCTTTGTCCACCTTCAGTTTAAGAGTTCTTTCAGAACCCTTTCTTCTGTAAATGGGCTGGTATCAACTTCTATATCCAGAGTGTTACTACTGTTTGTTTTATGTACCTCCCTCTTCCTTTGTAAATACTGAGCAAAATATTTGTTTAGTATCTCTGCCTTTCGCATTCTCCCTCTGCCCACCCTCCTCCCCTTTATTAAAGCCTCACTATCCCTCCCTTGGTCTTCCTTTGCTCCTGATGTACCTATAAAGGTTTTATTCCCTTTCTTAACTGAGTTGGCTATCTTTTCCTCAGTTTGGGCCTTTTGCTGTTCTGACTGCCTTCCCAGTCTCTCTTTGCTTTAACTGATACAGTTCTCTGTCCTGTTCCTGCTAGTGATTCCTTGTACTTTCCTGAATGCTTTCTTTTCTCTTGAACCTTCACTGCCACTTCCTTTGAGAACCATAGTGGTTTCTTACATCGTCTTGTTTTGTTTGTTTGCTTCACACAAGGCTCGTTACCTCTGTGATGGCAGTTTTATTATTCCCCATTGTTCTTCCACCCTCCTTCCCCCCATTTGCTAGTGCATTCCTTAGGCACCCACTATTTTGGCAAAGTCAGCTCCTAAAGTCCAGTACTTTTGTCTTAGTATGGCTTGACTCTATTGCTGTGTTTATTGTGAACCATACTGTTCGATGGTCGCTAGTTCCCAGATGGCTACCCACTTTCTACATCTGTGATCCTCTCCATCTCCATTTGAGAGTATCAAGTCTAATATTGCTCCCTCTCGAGTGGGCTCCAGTACTAGTTGTTCAAGGCATGCCCCCTGTAGGGCATCTAGAATAACTGCACTCTTCGAAGTGGCAGCTGCACCGCGCCTCCAGTTAACATCTGGCATTTTCAGATCACCATCAGCAATATCTCCCTTTTTCTCCCATTCTAAGTATACTTTCTATCATTTCCTTGTCCACTTCCTCCCCTGAGAAGGGTCTGTGTCTAACCCTGTGCGGATTGTGGTGCCATTGCCTGTCTCCAAATTTACCCACAGTGCTTCTTCTCCTCCCTGTTTACCCTTTGTTCTGTTGCTTTTATTCTTTCCTATGTAAAGAACTACTCCTCCCCTCTTTTACCCTCCGTCCCTTCCTGTAGATAGTGTATCCTGTATGTTTACGTCCCAGTCATGGTTTTGTGTGTACCATGTTTCTGTGACTGCCACGATATCCAGATGTTCCTCCTCCATCAAGGCCACTAATTCAGGAAGCTTGTTACCTAGACTACGGGCATTGGTGCTCATTGCTCTCCATTTTTGATGGCCTTACCTTCTGTTGCAGCATCCCCCACTGACCGTCTACCTTGGTCTTTTTCTCATTTAGTACCCTGTTTTGTAGGGAGACGCGATTTTTCTGCTGCTTGTCAGTGCCTCCCATTGACTAGTTTAAAAGCTTGCCAATGAAGCATTTAAACCGATTGCTCAAAAGACTTGTTCCTTCCTGGACAGATGCAGACCATCCTGCCAGTATAGGCTGGTGTCCCTCCAGGTGGAACCCCAGTCCCCAATGAAGCCAAACCCCTGTGCTCTGCACCATTTTTCAACCATTCATTAAACTGCATGGTGCCAATTACCCTGCCTCCCCATGCCTTTGACAGGCAGCACCTCTGAGAAGGATACTGTGTTTGCTACTTGTCTTAGGCCCCTCCCCAACTCTGCAATGTCCTCCTGCACTGCTCTAACCTCATGATGAGCCAAGTCATTTGTCCCTAGGGGACAATTACTTCCAGCTCAGAATCCCTTGCAGCTGTTGTTGTGATCCTGAGGATGCGCTTCCTGTCCCTCAAGCCATGGCACCAGGCAGGCAGGCACCTACTTCAGATTTCCAGCTCCTCCCAGTTCTATCCCCTAATAATTGGGTCCCCACCAGGAGCTGCTTCCTTTCCTTGTGGTGTCCTCTGCCTCCTTCCTGTGGGCCTCCCTTGTGACAGTTGTCCTCAGCCTCCTTAGTCTCCTCTCGGTGTACAGTTCTGGAGACCCCATATTTGCAAATACATAGACAGGGTGGAGCCTGTCCAGAGGAGGACAACCAAAATGATGCAGGGTCTGCATCAGAAGACATATGAAGAAAGACTAAAGGAACTAAAGATGTATAGCCTCGAGGAAAGGAGGGAGAGGGGACATGATAGAAACTTTCAAATACCTCAAGGGAATCAAACAATTCCAAGAGGGTAGCATCTTTCAAAAAAGAGATGTGCAAAAACAAGGGGGCACAATTTGAAGATGGGGGACAGCTTAGAAGTAATGTGAGGAAGTATTTCTTCACAGAGAGGTTGTGGATACATGGAACAGCCTTCCTGAGGAGGTCGTAGAGTCAAAACAGTGGGAAATTCAAGAATGCATGGGACAGACATAAAGCAATTCTAGTGGGGGTAGGAGGAAGTAGGCTGTTGGTTAACTAGGATCTGCAGCTTATCCATTAGGTAGGAAATGGGCAGACTAGGTGGGCCAAGCGTCCCTTATCTGCCTTCAAATTTTATGTTTCTATGTTGTTGCTGAAACTGAGAGACTGCACTATGAGAAACTAAGGTAAATGCATTTCAGTGTATTTCAATGTGGTTTTCAACTTTATGCATAACTCAGCCATTTGTTGACATTTGGACCCCAAATTGTCAACATTGCCTTTAGGGATCCCACCTAATGAACAATATAACTGGCATTATGCAACTACTGCCTGAAAGATGATTTTGCAGTCTGTCAGTGAATTCACTTTTGGGTGGGATTTGACAAGTATTCCTGACCTTGTTCATGAGGTGGGTTATAAGAAGGCTATGTTGAAAATTTGAGGTCAAACTATGTAAAAATGGTAGAGTTATGATTATTTGTTGCAGTTTTGCTACACATGCTCGTAACTTCAGAAATTTTAAATATTTTGACTACAACTTTTAAACATAGACTACTTATTACACCACCACGCGTATATATCTGCTGCCATTTTTCATATCCTGCCAGACAAACCTAATAGATTTCTTCAATTGGGCAACAAAGACAGGAGATCAAGGCAGTGCTGTGGATGTAATATACCTAGACTTCAGCAAAGCCTTTGACTCAGTACCACATAGAAGACTATTGAACAAACTTGCCAGTACAGGAGTTGGGCATAAACTGGTAAACTGGGTATGGAGCTGGCTTAGTGGAAGGACTCATAGGGTACTGGTAAACAGTCAGCGATCAGATGAGAGAGAGGTAACCAGTGGTGTGCCACAGGGATCAGTGCTGGGGCCTATCCTCTTCAATATTTTTATCAGTGATATATCCATGGGCCTAGATGGCAAGGTGCGTCTGCTCACAGATGACACAAAGATATGAAATACAGCAGACACTCCAATGGGAGTGGAAAGGATGAGGGCTGATCTTCAAAGACTAGAATGGTGGACAAAACTTGCAATTAAATCTCAGTGCTAAAAAGTGCAAGGTCATGCACCTAGGAAGAAAAATCCATGTGAGGAATACCTCCTGTGTGGAGTGAAATTGGAAGCCACAAAGCAGGAAAGGGATCTGAGGGTGATTATAAAAGATGACCTGAAAACATCCAAGCAGCGTTACAGGTGAACAGTATGTTAGGCTGCATAGGAAGAGGAATTACAACTAGAAAGAGGGAGGTGACTATGTCACTGTACAGATAAATGGAAAGGCCTCACCTGGAGTACAGTGTGCAGTTCTGGAGACCTCACCTCAGAAAGGACATGGACAGATTGGAGACAGTGCAAAGGACAGCTACAAAACTGATACTTGGACTCCACAAGAAAACACCACGAGGAACATGTGCGCGACCTAAACATGTACTCCCTGGAACAATGCAGAGAAAGGTGGAACATGACTGAAACATTCAAGTACTTGAAGGAATAAATAAGGTTCAGTTCAGAACCTATTTCAGATCAAGAATCATGCAAGAATGAGGGGCATGACATGAAGCTGGAAGGAGGCAAATTCAAGAGTAACACAAGACATTTCTTTATTGAGAGGGTGGTGGATACTTGGAGTGGCCTTCTACCAGAGGTTGCAGACACTAGGTTAGTCAGATCATTCAAGAAGGAATGGGAAAAGCACAAAGGTATTATAACACTGAATAGCAGTAAAGGGAGTGGGCTCGGCTTTTGGGCAGGCTAGATGGATCATGCAGTCTGTGGCAGAGACAGGCTACACTCTGTGTGCTGGAATGTTAGACACCTTTCCCATATCCTTTTTTTCTGACTTAAACAAACTTCTGTTGCACAACAGTACCTCTAATGCTATACATTTATTATGTTCTACTACCTAGGTAGGCCACCTAGTGTAGTACTACTCTATCTTATTTATTTCCCCAACTATTCCTTATACCTTTACTCATTGCTATTCCATCCTGAGTCCTCCTAATTAGAAAAAAAATATGGTGAACAGTTGCAACTGCAATAAAGTGCCTTCAGGCATATTTTTATTTTTATTTTTATTTATTGAAAATGTTTCACCAGGGAAGACACATTGAGCAAAAGATGCTCGCTCATGGTGCAACCTGGAGGGGTACAAGGGAGGAGGGTATACATACAACAGTCAGTAGGCTGAACTTGGAGTAGAGCAATACACACAATTGTTACATAATTGAGTGAGATTAATTATGAACTTGTTACATAAGGAGAACAGTACATACATGAGCCTCCATGAAAGTGGCAGACATAATTGAATACACATCTAGGACTATACATGATTACATAGGTGCCAGTATCAGAGATTGCATTGAAGCATGATGCACCAAGTTGGCAGAGGAAAATGGAAGTCGGAGATTGGGGCAAGGGAGAGGTGGCAGGACTGTATAGTAAACACTGGGGTATTTAGGGGTTGACTTAGAAGACAGTGGGGAATAAGAAGGAGATAGCAGAAGTGAATGAGACAATTAAATGCATTGGTTGTTAGGGCAATATATAAGCCAGACAATTGGGCAGAAGGCTGAGCAGCTGGTCAGGCACATCAGGAGGAGGGATGGAGGAGGGAAAGAGAATCAATCAGGGGTGGGAGGTCAGGTGCAGGTACAATTTGGTGCAAGGAAGTTAGTGAGAGCAGAGGATAGAGAGTGTTTGCATGAAGAATGGTGGATATAAAGAAGAATAGAAGGTTTTGTGGTGCCCTTAGAAAACTGAAGTTACAAATCAGTATTTAAACCCAATGAATGAATAGTAGTAAATGAATTTAAGGATACTGAACGTTTATTAATTTTGTGGTAAATAGAAACAGCTGTTTTGTTATGCCCAGTATTGAACTATGGCAAAGAACTGCGGTTCTTTACTAGTGTTGTGATATTGAGATGCTTTGGGATGTAGTCGATAATATAGCTTTAAGCTGTACCATAATCATTCCTCACTGTCCTGTATAAAGTTCACTCCAGGAATGACTCAATGAATAAAAAAGTTTGTTTTTTTTATATTGGCCCTGTCTGTGCTGTTACATTGCTGGGAAAAACACAGCCAGCAGAGGAAGAATACTTGCATTCTATAAAAATATGTCCCGAGGGGAGGCGATTTGTCAATTTCAGCCGCCTACCAAGACAAAAAGGAAAGTGGTTTTTCATTAGTAACTCGCTTGGTTCATGCTACATGTGAACCGAGCAGGAGTAGGAGAGATTTTGTTGGTATGTTATTTATCCTCTTTGCAAATGTAGAAAGGTACTTTGCCGTATCAAGGGAAAAGGTCTTCTATTACAGGAATGTCTCAGGATGAGGCAGCATTTGTCAATATCAGCCACCCATCCAAGATGAAAAGTGAAAGTGACTGGCAGTTTGCTTGGTTCACGCTGCATGCAAACCAAGCATAAAACAGACAGGCACTTGTCTTTTGTTTTATGCATTAGCCTGTCTGCTTCTTTTCTGAATTAAAAAGGAGCATGCTAGCTTTCGCTAAAATATTTCCAGAGTTTTTTTTAAATTGTAGCAGAAGGGAGCACGTGGCTGAACTGTCATTTAGTAGATTTCAGCCGTCCCTCCAAGCATTCCAAATGCCCTCGCTTAGTGCGCCCCATATTATAAAATGAAAATAGGATTAAAATGCTGTCCAAATATGATGGACAGAAGAGACTGCTCAGCATTTTCTTGTTCTTTTATTCTACCAATAACAATAACCAGGCTAAACCTTTTAATTTTAACAGGCTGAAAAGGTAACTGATTTAAAAACCCTTGTTTTCGTTTGTTTATTACAGAGACGCCTTACATTATTATGAGGAACCCTTACTCTTAGGAATGAATGAAAATATTTTTGATAAGATAATACCACCCTAGCCAGGAGTAACTACAAAAGGACCTTCTTGCTTACTTGGCTCAAGCGGCACCCTCTGCTGTCCCTTTCCTACTACGCTACCTGTTACTCAAAACATAACTAGGAGGATCCTTTAGTGTTACCAAAGTGTTAACACTACTTTGGGTTATTACAGTTTTGTAGCAACCATGTAATACAATTTAAGGGTAAGAATGTGTAGACTATTACAGTATGTGATATATCTCTGGTGGGTCATGATTCATATCTAGCCTAACGTAGAGCTTTTATATTCTGCATGCAGCATTATGGGTCTAGTCAGGTGACCTCACCCTGAAAGTATATAAGTTCTCCACTGAACCTATTAAGGCAGATCAGCCTTTATGCGGAGATGGAAGGTCTACTGTGTTGGTAGACATTGAAATGCAGAAGGTATAGTATCTTAGCTGTTCTAAGATCCCAGACTGTATAAATTGTTATTTGCAAGAAACCACAGAAGCAAAGTGGTCATTCTCATTGCATTTTATTTTGTTATTTTATAATCTTGTGTAAATAAGTATCACAAAGTGTGTTTTAAATCCCGACAACTTGCCTCTGCCTGATATTATTTCCTACATGCTGTGACACGCCCCCTTCTGCCATTACTTTCTACGTCTTCTATGTTTCTAAATGTCTTTTTGCACCTGTGGCACAGAATAGTAATACAGTTGTGAGGAATAATGTTTTGGCAGAGATACAAAATTTTCAGTACCGGTATATAAGGTGGGGTAATAAAATGTGTATGCTGACAATCTGGTCACTGTTGTCTGATAAATAGAAGTGCATGGCTCTTTCCACAAATATATATATATATATATATATATATAGTGTGTATATATATATATATATATATATATATATATATATAGCAACTATGGAGGTTTGGACTCTGCACTCCCTCAGGCAAATAAGTATATAGAAACATAGAAACATAGACTTTGACGCAGATAAGGACCACTTGGCCCACCCAGTCTGCTCATTTCCCTACCTACTGGATAGGCTACAGATTCTAGTTAACCGACAGCCTACTTCCTGCCACCCCACCACAGTTGCCTTATGTCTGTCCCATGCATGTCTGAATTCCCCACTGTTTTAGACCCAACAACCTCCTCAAGAAGGCGGTCCCATGCATCCACCACTCTCTCCATGAAAAAAAATGTCCTCGCAGACACTCTGAGCCATCCCACTTCTATCTTAAATTGTGCCCCTTGTTCTTACACATCTCTTTTTCTGAAAGATGCTACCCTCCTGGACTTTGTTGATTCCCTTGAGGTACTTGAACATTTCTATCATGTCCCCTCGTCCTCCTTTCATCAAGGGTATACATATTAAGATGTCTCAGTCTCTCTTCATATGATTTCTGATGCAGACCTTGCACCATTTTAGTGGCCCTCCTCTTGACTGCTTCCATCCTATCTATGTCCTTGCATAGATGAGGTCTTAAAACTGCACACAGTACTCCAGAGGGGTCTCACCAACTGTCTGTACAGAGGGATAACGACTTCCTTTTCTGCTTGTGAGGCCCTTCCTATGCATCCCAGTATCCCCTGGCTCTCCTTACTGACTTCTCACATTGCTTACCAACCTTTAGATCATCTGATATGACTACCCCACATCCTGTTCCATTTTGTTGTTGTTAGTACCTCCCCTGCTATTGTGTACTGTTCTCTTGGGTTTTGTTTCCCAGGTGCATTACTTTGCATTCTTTGCATTCTTGAATCTAAGTTGCCATATGTCTGACCATTCCTCCAACCTTGCCAAGTCCTATGTCATCCTTTCTACCCCTCCCCTTGTGTATCAACTCTGTTACAGGTCTTTGTGTCATCTGCAAAGAGACATACCTTTCCTCCAGACCCTCTGCAATGTCACCTATAAAATGTTAAAGAGGATTGACCTAGTACTGAGCCCTGAGGTACTCCACTAGTGACCCCTTTTCTTCAGAATGTGTTCCACTCACTGTTACCTTCTGTGTCCTGTTGTGCAGCCAGTTTGCTACCCAGGCTACCACCCTGGGACCCAGGCTGGCTAACTTGATTATTAATCTTTGTGCGGGACTGTGTTAAATGCCTTGCTAAAGTCTAGATAGGCCATATCCACAGCCTCCCTGGTCTATTACTTTGGTCACCCAGTCAAATAAATCTATTAGATTCGTCTGACATGGCCTTCCTGCTGTAAATCCATGCTGCTTTGGGTCCTGTGCCCGCTGGCTCTAGGTACTCAACAATCTTTTCTTTCAGAAGTGATTCCATCATTTTCCTTACCACTGAGGTCAAACTTACAGGTCTGTAGTTTCCTGCTTCTGCCTTGCTCCCACTTTTGTGAAGGGAATCACATCTGCCCTCCTCCAGTCCTTAGGTACTACCCCATCTTGCCATGATTTGTTAAAAGTGTGGTCAGTGGTGTCACTAGGTCATCCTTAGTTCTTTTAGGATTCTGGGTGAATCCCATCAGGCCCCATTGCTTTGTCCACCTTGAGTTTTAGGAGTTCTTTCAGGACTCTTTCTTCTGTAAATGGACTGGTGTCAACCTCTCTACCCAGAGTGCTTCTATTGTCTGGTTTATTTAACTCCTCATCTTCATTTGTGAATACTGAGCAAAGTATTCATTCGGTATCTCTGCCTTTTCACTGTCTCCCTCTGCCCACCTCCCTCTCCCTTATTAATCTTCACTATTCCTCCTTAACCTTCCATGCTCCCTAATGTACCTATAAAATGTGTTATCCCCTTCTTAACTGAATTGGCTATTTTGCCTCAGTTTGGGCTTTTGCTATTCTGACTGCCTTCCCACTTCTTTCTGCTTAATTGATACAGTTCCCTGTCGTGGTCCTTCTGTGATGCCTTATACTTTTTGAATGCAGCCATTTCTCCTTAACCTTCCTTCAATCTCTTTTGAGAACCATAGTGGTTTTTACTTCGTTTTCTTTATCTGTTTCACAAAGGCTTGTTGCCTCTATGATGGCAGTTTTGATTTTCTCCATTGTTCTTCCACCCTCCTTTTTGGCCATTTGCTAGTAGATTCCTCAGGTATTCACCCGCTTTGCCAAAGTCAGCCCTTCTAAAGTCCAGTATGCTTGTTTTTGTATGGCTTGTCTCCATGGTTGCGCTTATTGTGAAGCACACTGTGCAGTGGTCGCTTGTTCCCAGATGTCTACTGACTTCTAAATTTGTGATCCTCTCCATTTGAGAGTACCAGGTCTAGTATTGCTCCCTCCTCCCTAGTGGGTTCTAACACTAGCTGTCTAAGGCTGCCCCTGCAGGGTACACGAGAATGACCCTGCTCTTGGATGTGGCTGCAGTACATGTCATCCAGTTAACATTTGGCATATTCAGGTCCCCATCAACAGTATCTCCCTTTTAGCCATTTTAAGAATGTCCTCTATCAGTTTCTTGTCCATTTCCTCCCTTGATATGGGGTCTATGTACAACCCTGTGCGGATTGTGATGCCATTCCCTGTCTCCAAGGTGACCCAGAGTGCCTCTTGTCCTCCTCTTATTTTTTAGTTCTGTAGCTTTGATCCCTTCCTTATGTATTGAGCTACTCCACCTCCTCTTTTACCTTCCCTGTCCCTTCTGTAGATTACATACCCAGGTATGTTGACATCCCAGTCATGGTTTTCTGTACCATGTTTCTGTGACTGCCACAATACCCAATTTTTCATCTTCCATCAGGGCTACTAGCTCAGGAAGCTTGCTTCCCAGACTACGGACATTGGTACTCATTGCCTCCATTTAATGTTGGCTTTATACTTTTTTCCCCAACCCTGCTCTTATTGCCCTTGTCTATTTTTCCATCTACCCCAGTCCTGCCTGTGTTGAGCTCTGTACCTCAGTGTTTACCTTACTACCTGCCATGTTTTGTGGGGAGGCTTGACATTTCCTGCCTCTTATCGGCACCTCCCCTTGGCTGGTTTAAAAGCTTGCCAAGGAAGCATTTAAACCTGTCACCTTGTGACAGATGCAGACCATCGTGCCAGTATAGACCTTTACCTCTCCAGCTGGACCCCAGTCCCCAATGAAGCAACACCCTGTGCTCTGCACCAGTTTTGCAATCATTCATTAAACTGCATGGTGTGTAGTACCCTAGCCTCACCCCTGCCATGGACTGGCAGCACCTCTGAGAAGGTTACCATGCTTGCTACCCATCTGAGGCCCCTCCTCAACTCCACAAATTCATTCTGCACTGCACTGATCCCATGCCTAGCTAGGTCATTTGTACCAAGGTGGACAATGATATCTAGTTCCCTCTCCTGGGATGCTAATTCTGCAATCCTGAGTTTGCTTCCTGTCCCTCAAGCCATGGCACCAGGCAGGCACCTGCCCTTCCTTCTCCTCTCCTTCCACAGTTTAACTCCCCAAACAATTGAGTCCCCTTTCAGAAGCTGTTTCTTCCTCTGTGGTGTCCCTTGCCATCCTTTTCTGGGTCTCCCTTGTGGATGTCCTCAGGATTGATCTGGGTCTGCACTGAGAGTGCCATCATAGAGGAACCTTGTTCTGCCATATGATTACTTTATCTCCAAAATTATACCTGGGTGGGAGTGCAGGGCCCTCTGGGTCCCGTGTTTCCACA
Organism: Neoceratodus forsteri; assembly: GCA_016271365.2. Taxonomy (NCBI): domain Eukaryota; kingdom Metazoa; phylum Chordata; order Ceratodontiformes; family Ceratodontidae; genus Neoceratodus; species Neoceratodus forsteri. The sequence goes on from CM057455.1 coordinate 77,425,571, forward strand.
GACAAATAAGGCTATGATTACACTATCTCAAAAGTAAGGAAATTCATTGCAAAAATCTCCGCATTCACTCCTACACCACTACCACCACACTCAAATGAGCTGCACATCACCACATACTTGCAAAGAATAGAGCACTGTCAGTGCATCACTTCACCTACTGTGCAAGTATTCCCTTACCACAGTGATACAGTCCACTTAGTCTCTATCAGAAGTAGTAAGTCTCTGCCTACCCCCATAATGTTGTCATTGAACCATCCTACCTCAGAGATACAGACAATGCCAGATCAGTATTATCATTAGCTTACTGCCACCTCAATGTATAGACAAAGCTAATGTCCCCATGCACTCTGTGTTGCAGGTATTGTTTGCTCTGTAGTCCAGTGACACTGAAAGTCACCCCCACCTCCTCCTGTGAGCTTCCTGGTAGGTCTCTAGGAGTACTTTGAGGTGTGTTTCCCACAGTGGCCCTTCCCTATGGTGGCAGCATACAGTCATCCCACCAACACACTGGAATGGCAGCGGACCTCATACACCTGGTGGACTGTGATGATGGATCTCTCTTGTGTTATTTGCAGAGAGTTGTATTTTGCTTGTCTTGCCTGATGATGGCTTTGTCTGGTTGCGTGTGTAGTTTTGCCCATTCTGCTGTTCTTTTCAGTGTGGTGGTGGTGTGAGGCAGGAATGCACTGAATTTCCCAAATTTTATTGTTTTAATACCAACCATAACTGAAGCATTAACATAGTTTTTTGCATATATATCTATATTATACCTGCCCTGTAGGGCAAGTATAGTTAAGATTGCATGGCCACTTCTATGTTAAAGCCAAAATGTTGCACTTTAATAATTTTGCAACTGTTTGTCTGATTTTCTTTAAATGTTTACATGCACATTCTGGTACCATAGATATCTGGTTCTGGCAAGCTTCATTCTGGTTAGATGTGCAGTTCCAGAGTTAGATATTACCAAAAAGTGCAAAGCAACACTTTTTGGCTATTTTTGGCAAATTCTTTGCTTATCTGTTCAGGCCAAATGGTTTGTCCTTCTGGTCTTTAATTTTCAGTGTACAGTATATGGGGACTGGGTAAGGGAAGTGCCTTTTGAAGGTTTGGTGAAAAATATTAATCTGTTTAAAAGTTATTAAAGTTTAGTTTCCATTATAGTCTAGGAAAAATATATGTTTCTCTAAAAGCATTTTTTCTTTCACAAAGCACTTTTCAGTGTCATACTTGGGCTTTTTACTTTTGTGCTGCCACCATCTTTTTTCAGTTAGTGAGGTGGAAAAACATTGTAGGTCAAAACTATTGCCTCTTGGTAATCACCAATGGGTGGCTTTACCTAATCGGGGACCTAGTAACACAACCTTGGCACTGGTTTTCACCAGGATGCCCAGAAATACATTTTTTATTTTTCCATCATCTTAGCTGCTGAGCTTTCATGAAAGTTTGATGGACTTTCGTGAAAGTACCACAGGTATAACAGTGTATCTAGAATGGTGGGACTTTCACAAAAGTACCACAGAACTTTTGCAGATGCTCTCCCATGTAAACCAATGGTACTTTTACAAAAGTCCATGGACTTTCATGACAGTTCTGCAGGTAAAAGTCCAAAAGCCCAGTTTTTTGCCACTTCTTCACAAAAAACTGGACTTTTGACTGAAATTTGCAGGATGCCAAGACCTTGCCCCACAGCTGTGTCTGCCTTTTGCTAGTTTGGTAAAACATTTACATGTTCCATAGTTACATCACTCTGAAGCTGCAATTTTTCCCATAGGATAACACTGTGGCAGTTGAAGCACCATTAATAGAAACATAGAAACATAGAAGTTGATGGCAGATAAGGACCACAAGGCCCATCCAGTCTGCCCATTTATTTTCTACCTTATAAATGTGCCATCGGCTTTTGCTCTGTCAGTGGCCTATCTATTCATACTCATCTGTATTGCTCCCTTATGCCTATCCCATGCCTGTTTGAAGCCCTGCACTGTATTCATAGGCAACACTTCCTGAGGTAGGCCATTCCATGCATCCACCACCCTTTCTGTGAAAAGAATTTCCTCACATTCCCCTTAATCAGCCTCCCTCTAGTCTCATGCTGTGTCCTCTTGTCCTGCTATTTTTCTTATATTTAAACATGTTAGACTCTTTCACCTTGTTAATGCCCTTAAGGTGTTTGAATGTTCAGTCATATCACCTCTCCCTCCTTTGCTCAAGGGTATACATATTGAGCTCCGTTAATCTGTCCTCATATGTCTTCTGATGCAGTCCCTTCACCATTTTGGTTGCCCTTCTCTAGACTGCCTCAATTTGGTTAATGTTCTTGTGAAGGTGTGGCCTCCAATATTGCAGACAGTACTCAGATGGGGCCTAACCAGTGTCTTGTAAAGAGGGATTATTACCTTCCTTACGACTTGTGATACCCCTACTGATAGACCATAACATCCCCCTAGCCTTACATACTGCTTTAGAGGTCTGCTTGGATGATTTCAGGTCATCGGTAATGATGATGCCCAAGTATCTTTCTTCCTTTGTGAATGCCAGCAACTCCCTCCTGCCTATAGGTGGCTTTAGGGTTTCTCTCCTATGTGCATGATCTTGTACTTCTTTGCATTAAATCCCAGGTACCACTTTTCTGACCATTTTGCTAGTTTATCCAGATCTATTCTCATTCTGCCCACTCCATCTGGATCATCTACTCTGTTGCAGATCTTGGTGTCATCTGCAAACAGACAAGCTTTACCCTCTAGTCCATCTGCAATGTCACTAATGAAGATACTGAAGAGGACTGGCCCCAGGACTGATCCCTGAGGTACCTCACTTCTGATTTGCATCTCTTCTGACTGTATACCATTTACTACCACTCTCTGTTTTCTGCCCATCAACCAGTTTGCCACCCAGTTGATAAACTTCTGACCCACCCTGAGCCTACCCAGCTTATTTTCAATCTTCTATGTGGAACAGTGTCAGAAAGCTTTGCTGAAGTCAAGGTAGGTGACATCAACTGCTCCCTTGGTCCACCACTTGGTTACCCAGTCAAAGAAATCTATGAGATTAGTTTGACAGGATCTTCCTTTGTAAACTCATGCTGTTTTGGATCCTGTGCCCCTATGGATACCAGGTGTTGCACTATCCTTTCCTTAAGGAGTGCCTCCATAATCTCGCCAACTGATGAGGTAAGACTGACTGGTCTGTAGTTCCCTGCCTCCTCCCTGCTACCACTTTTGTGGCTATATCTCAATAACAGTTTGATACAAGGATTTTTCACTAAGCGTAGATTAATATATCTTAAGTCTATTAAGCATGCATGATGGTGGCTACATCATGAATACAACTGTCCAGGTGTTTTTTCCAAAGTTGCTATGGTTACTGAGATATTGAAAATAAATATTACATTGGTTACTTGGAATGTCTATAGGCCTGAGCTATATGACTGTAGTTATGAGTAGCTGGGTGAGGGCCCAGAGGACCCATGCTCCCAACTATGCATACTATTTATGCTAAACTGGGAGTACAGGGCCCTCCTGGGATATGTCTCTACACTTATGCTTGGATGGGACTGCAGGGGCCTGCACTCCCACTAATGGATTGCATCATACCTAACTGGCAGGGCAGAACCTCCTATGCTGTGCCTCTATACTTACAGCATGGGTGGCTCAGAGCACAGGGCCTGGAGGGCCTGCACTTCCACCTATGGATACCATATTGCAAACCTGGGACCTCATGGCCTTCTTACGCTATGTCTCTATATAGGTAGATGGAAGCAAAGAGCCCAAAGGGCCCACACTCCCTCCTATGGATACCATTTTGAAAAACTGGGGCACTGGGCCCTCCTGTACAATGTCTCTCTGCTTATGAGTAATAGGAGTGCAGAGCCCGAGGGCCAAGCACCTACATACAGTGTGGATACAAGTAACATTACACTTTCTCAAAAAGAAGAGAAATTTATTGTGAAAACTCTGTTTTAATGCACCAGTTAGGTTGATTCCACACCAACAAAAGTGTGGAAATTTGATGTTAGGGTTAACAACCCTACCATACCACGCCCTACAAACACCCCTCCACACAGCAACAGGCATTGGGGTGTGTGTTGGAGTTGTCAACTTAACTCACACCCCATTCTATACTCTACCACCTCAGCTCATTTCTAGATGGAATGGAATGAGAGTTAGGCATGTACATAACTTTAGTAATTCTCAATATTCTAACTCCAAATTTTCAACATAGCCATTTTTAATACCACCTCATGAAAAGCATCCTCTCCAAGATGTGTTTTGCACCTGTGTCATGGAATGGTGTTTTGGCATGGATTGAAGATTTTACCAATGGGGTTTATGAAGTGGGGTCATAAGAAGACTATATTCAAAATGTGGGAAAAATATGAAAAAATTCCAATGCCATAAACACTCATTGCAATTTCACTTCACCTACTTGCAACTTCAGAAATTTTAAATATTTTGATTCCAGATTTTCAACATAGCCTTCTTATTACTCCACCTCATGTATGTCACAGTTGCCATTGTTCAAATCCTGCCCAAAATGTGTTTTGCACCTGTGGCTATGAAATAGTGTTGCAGTTGCACATAATTACATTTACAGGCCTTGTGCTTCCACAGCTACATACATACAGTTCAAGACACATTAAATTGTTCCTCAATCTCACTGATTTAGCATTTTTCAGTGAGTTGCTTAATGTGTGCACTACTCACTGCAATAAATTAATAAAAGTGTCCTAATAGTTTGTTTCTAGCAGCCATTCAGTTTCAGATTACTTTCAGCTCTCTGGAAACCTTTATTAATGCAGTAACACAATAAGCAACCCATTAAAAATCCTAAATCACTGAATTGATATTCAATTGGTACTGCAGTGTGCAGTACAACTTGAATGACATGCCATTCTACCCAATCATATAATATATCACCCAATAGAAATCCTGCATTCAGATTGGAAACCCTGACCCCACCACCATATTGCTTTCCTCGCTCTGAGGACCCCACTTGCTGACTTTTCTTTTGCTGTGGCCAGTCTGGCCAGCAATTTCAGTTTTAATTTGTTATTCATTTTCAGCCTGCCCTGTTATTCCAGTCAGCCGTGTTCATTAGAGTTAGGTACAAATGTCCAACATTACTTTTCCTGGCACACTATTTCCTGAATACACATAATGCTAACATGTACTGTACGAAACGCTGACCTCTGAAATCCCACCAGACAACCTGTCTTTTGGCTTGCAAACTCAAAGCAAAGGCAAATAATTATGTTTAATGCTAAATGATTTTGGAGGTTTAAATTTTAATGAGTTTATTTATGTTATTTATTTATTTAGTTTTTGTTGGCCGGGTAAGTGCACTAGACAAGTTCTGCCTGTTTTCAGACATGACCCAGAAGAGGGGAAGCAGATGAATGCCAACTGACCTTGGACCAGATTAAGCTGTTGGTGGTATTTTCAGTGAATGGGGAGAGATTTGGCCAGGGCACCGGAAAATTCCCAACTCATTGGTAAAGGGTGCTGTGGAGTGCTAGCTGTTTTTGATGGCTGACTCACTCCCTGTTCTGCTGGCCATGGAGTTGGATGGGCAGCAGGCTGAGGAGCTGATCTCCTCCTCAGCTAAGGAAAGTGTAGCGATTGAAGTTTATTTTGCTGCGACTGGGTTTGTTGCCTCTGCGGCAGGTCTACAGGATTGATCTAGTGAGTTGCTGCAGGAAGGCTCTAAACTAGCTGATTTAAAAGGGTGAGGGCTTTGTAACAAGAACCCCATTGATTTCAGAGCTGACAGCAGCATCATTGCAAGAAGAGTTGAAGTGTGCAGAGGAACTGTATCTTTGTGGAAACGCTTTGGAATCGGGTGCTTGCAGGCTTTGATCTACCGAGTCAGAAAAGTCCTTTCATCCAGATTAGGCCTTGCCTGCAGGTACTATTGAACCTCCCATTGGAGATATGGAGATGCCAGTTTGCTGCAGTTGGTTGTGCCTACTGTGTTCCAGACTACTCTACAGGATCAATCGAAGGCTACTGTTTTTTCCTTTTCAGCCCTGAAGGAATCAGGACTGCAGGATCAGTATCACAAAAGCTATGCTGAGTAAATTATCTTGGGTGGACACGCCCATTGAAGATTTGACCCTTGGTCGGTAGACAAAGTCCCTACACACTGCTGGATGGTGTGATCACCAGACTTTCAGCAATGGAATTTGGGATTTTCTTCCCTATTAGAATCCCTGGGGTCAGCATTGACATTTACCTATGGCTGCCATCAATCCTCAGTCGACAGAGAGAACAATGGATCAGGTGCCTGTATCTGCATCTGCATCTGTTCAAACTAATGTATCGGTGAAGTGTGCTCATCATTGACATTACCTTCAGATCTTCAACTAACTCAGAACCCTGTTCTAAATGTTTTACAGTCTCCGTGGATATTATGGTACCAAATGTTGACAATGAGGGGATATGCTAGGTGATTTTTCTGATGTTTCCGATATTCCACACAAAATTCCTATAGAAAATAGGAAAATGCCTCTAGTCGTGGGGCTGAAGGGGGTTCTAACTTTGTACAGGACCAGCCCAATCCTAGGTCCTCTGCCTCCTTTTCAGACAACCACAATACCCGCTAAATGGCATAATGCAGTTAGATTGGTATACAAAGGGTATGGACTTTTTCCTGATAGGGTGTTTGTTGGGAAAACCCTTTTGAAAGATGGCATGCTTTTTAATGTCACCGAATTGTATACCTTAATTCATGTCAACAGTGTCAGTGGCTCAGTAGGTAGCACACTCGCCTCTGAGGCCAGGAGATCAGATGGCTGTGGGTTGATTTCCACATCTGACACGTGGGTTAATATCCAGTGCTTGACACTGTAGTGCAGCATGAGAGGGTGCTGCACTTCTGAGGTGCTGTCTTTCAGATGAGACGTTAAACCGAGGTCCCATCTGCCTGGATTGGTGGTAGTTCAGGTGGATGTTAAAGATCCCATGGCACTTCTCGAAAAGAGTAGGGAATTTCCCGTATTCTGGCCAAATTTCCCATTCACTAAAAATACCACCAACAGCTTAATCTGGTTCAAAGTCAGTTGGCATTCATCTGTATCCCCCCCGGGTCGTGCCTGAAAATAGGCAGGAATTGTCTAGTGCACTTACCCGTCAACAACAACTAAATAAATAAATAAAATGTCTTTGGAGAAAACTTTTGACATTAGTTTTAAACTGGAAAGCGGGTTATGAAAATTTTGGGACAAGTATCAACTGGTTAAAAATACTCCTTTGTGGGCCCCATTCTAGGTTATACCTCTCACACATCCTACCCATAAAGTAATAACTGTACTTTTCCATAATGAAGGGGTGAGTATGACAAACTTATTGCACTGGCTAAAAAACAATGTACAGTATTGGTCTGCCAGAGGCAATTTTTGATATTGAAGACATTTAGACTGGGGGATGGAAAGTTTGTGTCATTCTTCGATCTAGTGATTTCGGGACACAACACCTCCCAAATTGTATTTTTTGGGAGGAAGGAAAGGGTATATTGTTTACCCAGGCCAGCCCAAACCTGTTACAAGTGCGGGCAGGCAGGGAATATTAGCAGTGCCTGTGAACAATTATAGTGCAATCTTTTTCATGCTCTGGGACACAAGTTACCATTATAGGGAGGAGGTGACTTGCAATTTATGTGATGGAAAGGGTCATGCTTATTCATCCTAACCGAAAGCAGCCCATAGTGCATTGCCGGCTGATGCAGAAGAACAAAGATTAGGTGTTACTGTGGCACAGCAGAAAAGTTTACTTTTGGGCTAGATAGACATGATTTACCCCATAACCGACCTCAGTCTGATATTACAGCGGTAGTGACATTGAGGATGGGAACTGAGGCCCCTCTTCTCTGAAGGAGCAGCCTATCCCTTCCCCTTCTGCTCAGTTAGACACTATGGAGCCCCCGGTGAAGCAGTCTCTGTGACTTCAAGAGGGAAGAGTCCTCTCTTGCACTATTTCTGTCCCTATTCTGCCACAGGTCATGAGTGAGGATCAATCCATGCCTCCTCCAGGCCCTCCAGTTCCAGCAGGTGACAGGGGTACCAGAATGGCACTGAGGAGAAGACAGGCTTGGTTTCAGCCTGCCTCTAAGGTACCCAAAGATATCCCCAATAGTTCTCAGTAACAGATTCCAGGCTTTTGGTACACTGGATACCTCAGAAATGGAGGTGGGGGCAATGGTCAGAATCTGGACAAGCCCACTGATTCAGATGTAAGTGACCCTGAAGGGCTTAAGCAATGTCCCAAAAGGGGAAGAAAAAGGGGGAGTCAGTCACAAGGGAAGAAACAAGGTGGGCAAGGCAAAACCGTCATAGTTTTAGGACTTGTTGCTCCCTTATCCATGTTTTATGCTGCATTCCTTGTGTTTATTTTCCACTAATGTTAATAGTATTAAAATTATTTAAAGCGAGGGCTGTGTTCCACTTTCTGAAATCAAGTGCTCTAGCTATTTTCTTTCTTCAAGATACTAGATTACATTCTGTGGAAAAAATTTGTCAAGCTAACATGGAATGGCAGTCAGAGCCACTTTTGGTCCTTTGATTAGTTCCTCTTCCTGGGTGGGGATACTTTTTCACTTTCTATCTGTTAGAGTGTTGAAATTGACTGCTTTAGAACCAGGTAGGACCTTGTTATTGGATATTAAACTTGGCTCATATTATTACCATATCATTAATACATATGCTCCTCAAACAAAAGCAGAACATGCCACTTTATTCACACTGGTTCATCCTTATCACCATTCCACCCAGCCTGTTATTTTTTGGGGGATTTTAATTGTGGATTGGGAAAGCAGGACAGCAGTCAGAGTACATCTACCACTAAAATATTTTATAAAATGTCTGTTTTGAAATTAGCCATTCAAACAGCTAATCTTAAAGATGCTTTTTTCCCACATGGGTTGTAGAGAGCCAACCTTTCATAAGGGTGCTCTATCGACTGGATAGACTTTTTTAATTTCACAAACCCTTTCTTGTTTAAAATGAAGGTACTGGTAGTTGAATATTTGGATTATAAAATGCTACAACTTCAACTTGGTCATAATGTGGCTTCACATGGTCCAGGGTATTGAGACTTAATTCTTCCTCTTATTGCAATCACACCTTCCAATCTATTTTATATTTTTGATATGTAGAAAATCACTGTTTGAGTTATATGACCTCTGCTGAATAGTGGGCTCATACTAGGCTGGAGCTTCAGCACTTATTAATCACATCGGGAAAAGAGTTTGGACATCTGAATATCAATTATATTTGGGTCAGAGACAACTCATGCAGCACCTTTGTCACTGGCACAATCCACTAGTCATGATTTCACAGAACAAATTTGAGATATTAAAGATCAGATGCTTTATTCCATTATAAACAAGCAGTTGCTTTGAAAATGCACGGCAATATGGGACTGGAGGGTCTTTTGTCTCCTCATGTCCTGTGATGGCTAGCCAGGAACATTCAAAAAGAAAACCTTTTCAGCTATACGTGATCACTTGGGTACTACACACTGTGACCCCAGTATGGTACAAGTGGTGACAGATTATGCAACATCCTTGTTTACGGAGGATAAGCAGAATATGCTTTCATTCCAATGGTTATTTGAGGGGATTGAGCTTCCCATGGTCCACCAGAGCTGTTACGGAATCTTCATGTTACCCATCACTCAGGGAGAGGTGGAATGGGCTGTTTCTTCCTTGACTACAGGACAAGCACCAGGAAAGATGGGTTGCCTTTGAAACCTATAAGTTAATCATTTCTGAACTTTCCAAAGAATTAGCATTGGTGTTTACCTATTATTTGATCAGAGTGCCATTCCTTTGGACATGGCTGGGCGATAGTGATTTTCCTGTTTAAAGCAGGTGATAAAACAGATTTGATTAACTGGAGGCCTATTTGTCTTCTTATCAGTGATTTGAAATTATTGTCCAGAATTTTGATGGTATTAGGCTCTTAAGACTTACAGGGCACTTAATTTACTCCTCTCAATCTGGCTCAGTTCCTGTCAGAAAAGAACCGATCAGCTTATTTTGCTTCATGAAATTTTTGCACGAAATGACATTTCAGATTTGGAAGGGCTTGTTTTTTCAATTGATCAAAACAGGCCTTTGATAATGTTAACTATAAGTTTCTTTGGCATACCCTGGCTTGTTATGGTATCCCCCAGATTTTTTTTTTTTGGGTTCAGACATTATACAGAGATGCTACAGTAACTCCCTTAGTAAATGGTTTCTTTGGCCCATTGATTCACCTGAATAAAGGGATAGACATAAGGTGCCTTGAGCCCCTTTTATGTTTTTGATTGACCCCTTGCTTCCAGGTATTAAGTGCATCCAAGCATATTCACAGGATTTCAGTTGATCAGCATCTATTACCGTACACTGCATTTGCTTATGCTGATGATTATGTAGCGCTGGTTAAGGATCAGCCATCTGTGGAAGAAACTCCATTTATGTAAGTATCTGGAGCAGCACTGAATATGACCAAATGCTCTGGGAGGGATTTTGAGGGTCATTTGACTTTCCTGCTCAGATTGCTGGTATTAGTTTTGCACAAACCCCATTAAAATATTGGGGGTACAGTTCTGTTTCAGGGACATGGCTCTTATTCTTTGGGTTGTTAAACTACAAATGGGGACACAATTGGTTCAGAAATGGAATTTACGTGGATGAGTAAACAGGAATGGCTTTACCTTATTAAAACCTTTTAGTGCCTATATTTTTGCATGTGTCAAATATTTTCCTATTCCACAATCTAGGAAACAGCAGTGTACTGCCTTTTTCCAGGCTTTTGGGGCAGTAAGCTGAATCCTATTAAACGGAATATTTTGTATCTTCCTTTGGAACAGGAAGGTCAGCAGATGGTGAATCCAGTGCTTTTCTTTTTGTCAATTTCTTTTCATGAATATTAGACCATTACTGATTAATATGAATACTTATTGGGGTGACTTAGTTTATAATAGTGTCTTGCCTTGGTTTCCTGTGGGAGGTGGTATGCTCCAGGTGGTGAAAATTATACTACTGGCCCCTTTTATTGGCCAGTTTTTGTAAACTCAAGGTATGGAAAATCCAGTTGCCAGTAATAAGGTTGAATAAAAAAAACAAATATATGCACAGGTTTTAGAAACGGCATTTCATGAAGATGAGGTTTTCCAAATGCCCATGGAACACCGCTCCTCAGTGGAGCATTATGTTAGTAGAGAAACGCATTCCTATAAAGGTAAAGGATGTTTTGTGGCTTTGTTGTCATGAACGCTTGAATGTTAAGGCTAACCAGGATCATAAGAAGATGGAGGAAAGGATTTGTTCTAGACCCATGTAATGTAACCTACTAGAAACTATGGAACATTTGTTTTTTCTTGTTCATATATTCAGCATTTTGGACCTACCGTATATTGCTAAAGAGGTGGGGGATAATATATTCTCTGTGATTTCAGTATCCAATTTATGTTATGGGGCATACATTTCTGGGTGGAATAAATGGGATAAGGGGACATTACATGTTGTTTTTCATTATTCAAATGGTATATTTGGAATGCTAGAAGCATATTTACAGTAAAACAAAGAGTGATTACTGTTCAGACATTTTCCATAAAGTACAAGTGAATTAACTAAGATTTATTTTTAGAAGCTTGAATGTTGACGCAGGTATTACAGGGTAGATGGTGAATCTTTTATGGAACACGGATACTGATGTTCCTGTTACCTAAATGTTTCTTTTTGATTTTTCAATTTTTTTTTATATTGTTTATACTGTCTAGATTATGATTCCCTGTATTGAATGTTCTTTTTGATTTTGTATAATTTCTGTAATAAAATCTTCTCTACTCTTTTAGAGAAGTGCCATGGGATCTTTAATGTCCACTTGAACTACCACCAGAACAGGCAGATGGGATCTCGTTTAACATCTCATCCGAAAGATGGATTTTGAGGTCAGCATTTCATACCAGTCGGCAAACTCAAAGCTAAGACACATAATGATTTAGAGATCAGCGTTTATACCTGTTGACAAACTCAAAGCTACTACTTGTCTCTCAGACTGATTTAGAAGCTCTGCAGTTGTTGTTGTGCAGTGTTACTATAGATCGATGTACTGTCAAAAATTGAAATATTATTAAATGCAAAGTGTTGTTCAGGCTACTGTACTCTACTTTCCTGCTTCAATCTGGGAAACAATTCATTTCAGTTCCAGACCAATGCAGGTTGTACTTGTCTTCTGGTCTGCCAGACCAATTTAGATGCTCTGCAGTTGTTCTTCAGGATTCAGGCCTAAAATACAGAATTACGGGCATATAACATTATCCGCTTTTTACAGACAGGATTAAAATGACAGGATTTTGAATGTGTCAGGATTTGGGTGTCAGATTTATGTTTTCCTGCTATTCAGCACCCATTCTCTCCCTATTAACTATTGTGTAATAAAAATAAAGGTGAACCCAACAAAACCACTATCTGCTACACTGTACTGTACATTTCCTGATGGAGGGAAATGCAGTGACTGGGAGGAGACTAGCAGCTCTAAAGGACTACAGTACAGAACTGCACTGCATTAAACATGCTTTGCATTAACATTGCAAAGGAGCAGAGACAGTTGAAAGTGAGTTGCATTAGAGGTGAAGGGTGGTCGGCAAACAGTTTGCAGCTGCAGAATTTAGAGTTGGCAATGCATTTTCATCACACAAAAACAATACCAGAGCAGTGAGCTGGAGGAACACTTTAATGTGACTTGTACTGTATATGCATCTATAGAAGATGGAGTGCAGGCCCAGAGGGCCCTGCACTCCCACCAACAAATCAGTATATGTTTATACTATCTGAAAAGTATGAAATACACTGTAAAAAAACAACCTTTGTTAATGCATCAGTCAGGTTGTTACTGAAGCAACAAAAGTAGGGAAATGTGGTGTTAGGGTTTCAACTGAACACCCCACCCACACTCTGCAGAGACTGAAAGGCATCAGGTGTGTGCCCTGGGGTTGTCAGCCTTAACAGTCACCCCATTATCCTGTACTGTACTGTACCCATCTCAGCTTATTTACTTATGGAAGGAGTGAGCATTAGGGCTGATGACAGCAAGGCACACCCCAAACACCTGTCAGGGTCTGCAGCTTGTGGATGAGGTGTTAGAATTGGAAACCCTAACATACATTTTCCTACTTTTGTCACTTTAGTAATAACCCCAACTGATGCATTACTAGAATTTTTTGCAATGAATATATATATATGGGGTGTGTGTGTGTGTGTGTGTGTGTGTGTATACACACACGATATATCAGAGATTATAGGGGTGTCGCACCCATATATTTAGGGTTATGAAGCCACTTCTGTTAAACTCAAACTTTTGCACATTAATAACTTTGGCCTGTTTGATGGATTTACATGAAATTTGGTATGCCCTGTGGGCATTGTAGATGTCTTGATCTGCCAAATTTTGTTTCGGTAAGACTTACGGGTTGGTGCAAGAAAATGCTGAAGAATGCAAAATTATCCAGTTTTGGAGGCAGTTTTTGGATATTGTCTGTATGGCGTGCATCCATTGTGTGGAGTGCTACTCTAGACATGGTTCATTTGAAAGAGCTTCATTGGCCAACATGCCGCTTTTCATTTGGTAAGAATATATTGAGGCATTCAAAATGATAGCACTTTGAAGTTCCTATTATGAGTCAATGGGAAAATTGATATGGTTATTCTGTGAACAAAAGAATGGGTTTTGGTCATCTGGTCCCTCCTCATGATTGAAGAATTTGCAGGCTCACAATCAAAGATTCTTTGATCCCAAGGGAGGGACTAGATGACCAGATCTGAGAGGACCAGATAGCCCAATTTAACAACTTTTAAAATTAAATATCTCAGAAATGGTTTTGTCTTTTAACTTGAACTGTGGAGTGTGTTGATGGGATGTCCTGTAGATGTGAATTATGGTGCTTAGGTGTTAGAAATACATTCATTGTGGAGATATGGCGTGGCACACTTTACGCTTTGCAGACAGTGTTTTGCATTATGGTAGTGGCTTGAAATTTACAGGGTAGCTAGCCTTACTGCCATGGACATACATTTCAGTCATTAGGTGAAATGTAAACAGATGCAGAATTCTGCCACTCTGACCAATGAAAATCTCAAACTTTAAAATATTATATCTCGGATATGGTTTGGTCTTTTAAATTGAAATTTGCAGGTATTGAGGGATGTCCAGTACATGTGAATTATGGTATTTAGGTGTTGGAAATTAAGTTGTTTCAGAGATATTGCATGACACACTTTACGTTTTGCTATATAGCATTTTGCATTGTGGTAGGCACTTTTAATGTTAAACCTCACATTTTGCACATTAATAACTTTCAAACCATTTAATGGATTTGCAAATAATTTGGAATTCACAGTCTGGTGTGGTAGATCTCTTGATTTACTAAATTGCATTTCAGTCAGACATATGGTTTTGGGCAGCAAAGTGCCAAAAAATTCACTTTGTGCCACTTTTGTGCATTTGTTTTCTGTGGCTGCACGGACACCATGTGGGCTATTGGTCCGAATCATGAGATGTAGAAAGAGCTTGGGCCAAAAACATGACACTTTTTGTTTGGTGAAATATATTAATCTATTCAAAAGTTATTGCAACTTGAAATTCTATTATATCCTACGGAAATGTATATGTATTTTGGAACGTTAATGAGAAAGACCAGGGCCCAAATTGGGATGACCATATATCAATACCAGTTTGGTCTTTTTATTTGAAATTTGCAGGGTGTTGAGGGATGACATATGGATGTGAACTATGCTGTTTAGGTGTTGGGGAAATAATATTTTGCAGAGATATTCAATGACATAATTGACATTTTTCCCATAGGATTACATTGCAGTCTGTGTTATGACTTTCGTGCCTTTATCTCGAAACGAAGTGAGAAACAGAGTTTTTGCTACAGGTGACCTAGATCACCTTCTGGTGGTCTTGCCATTGGAAAAAGATTTGACATTGTAGAGTAAGCATGCAGTGGAATTTTGTTTGTACATTGCACGGTTCATGAGATATTTTGAAACTACTGTCACAAAGGTTGAAAGAGTGCCTGTCCAGTGTTGTTCAGTGCCCATATCTCAGAAACGATGTGAGATATAGGTTCAGTTATTGATCGTGGCATGATCTACTCACTTTATGGTTACAATGACACTTGAATTGTTTTTTAGCCATTACAGTTCCCAAGATATGGACAAATTACTGTTACAAGCATTTGGTGGCCAATAGGAATGCTTCATGGCTCTATAGCTATGCATAAGTGGCAGCGCAGGCCAAGAGGGGTCACACTCCTTCAGATGCATATTGTTATGCAGAAATGGGCAAATTGGTAGGAACACGGGCCCTCTCTCACCAGCACATGCTTTTTGGTGGATATTATTATAGGGGAAAGGTCACGCCCTGTATTTAGGGTTATGAAGGCACTTTTTTTCTTTATTGGATTTTATGACATTACAGTATAAGCTGTAGACACATAAAAATAAAAGATATGAGGTGTGCAGACCTCCAGACATATGTTCCAATCAGTCTCAATATTACTAACGATCAACTGAGGTGAATACGTCCATATGTATAAAGTCCTGCCCCAACAGTTAAGTTAGGAGAAAAGTTTGGAATGATTAAACTGTAGGGCAATGTTACTCTCACCAAAGTCAGTTTTCCAGTGTTAACATGGACACCAATTTATCCCTTCCTAGTAGGATTAAACACAGTGGAGGAGCTGAAGGGCTAT
The DNA here is from genome assembly GCA_016271365.2 of Neoceratodus forsteri. Classification (NCBI taxonomy): domain Eukaryota; kingdom Metazoa; phylum Chordata; order Ceratodontiformes; family Ceratodontidae; genus Neoceratodus; species Neoceratodus forsteri. The sequence goes on from CM057455.1 coordinate 77,441,311, forward strand.
GGAGACATGGGATTCATTTTAAACAGATGTCCTGTTCTCAATTCAGCTACACGACAAAGCCTACACACCCAGGTACAGCCTAAGACCACCCAGCAGGCTCACAGGATCTACATTAAGATCTATCTTTAAAGTTCGCAAACTGAGTAGTGTATATTTACACTATCTATACACTCCCCATAGTACCCCAACATTACAATTCAGTGATATACAGATCTCTTTATGAGTGGAGCAACAATAAACTAAGAGTAGAATAGAGAAAGAAATGGCAGTATTAATTAAACAGTGTTATACTCCTCAAACCAGTCTGGAAGCAGAAGCCTTATTCAGTGATCGCTCTATGACGTGGAAACATCAGTCTCTGCACCAAAGCAAAGCCAGGATGAACTTTATATTAGGTGACCCTAAACAGCTACAGAGCCATCCATTCAGTCTTCATCAACATCCAATGCCTCTTCCTCAGGTCTGGTCTTCTCAATCAGCTTCTGCATACTCAGCAGCCTGCTGCGGATCGACAAAAATATTTACCTTGGCGTCGTGTCTGATTTTCAACCTCGCAGGGAATGTGAGTTGCGCTTGTATGCCATGTTTTAATAACTCATTTTAATGACTTGCAATTCTTTTGCAGCTTTGAGTTTGCGTCGCCAAGTCCGGAAAAAGCCAGACAACTGTTCTCCCACACTATATCACCCCTGGACCTTGCAGCTTGCAGTAAAGGGATTCTTGCTTCGGGAGAAGACAATGTTAAGATCACTGTGAGATGCCATTGTGAGGAATCCCCATGTGTGTGGGGCCCTAACGGTATGGAGAAGGCTTTCAACAAAGTCACTTTGAATCTGCTGGTCTAACTTCAAGTCTTGAAAGATCAATTTATGCAATGTATTTAATAGCTCCGCTTTTCCAGCATGGCGGTGGGAAACCACCACTCTAACGTTAGCCTAACACTGATTATTTTCAAGGGTCTCAATTTTACCCCTCAGGTACTTGCAGTCTCATATGAGTGCAGCATTATTGTCCACTTGTTGGGAGTTTGTTGTGTGCAGTTCTATAGTAGCTTGAGAATGTTCCTTAATAGTGGTGTCATTTTCAGCTAGTTTTGCTTCCATCGATGCCTGTCTTTTATTTTTTCCTTCCTGTTGGCTTGAATTTTAGTAAGTATTGCCATAATCTGAGCCGCAGGAAGCTCTGGAGTGACTGGGCCTCCAGCTGAACTATGCCCCACCACAGATGAAGAGCCTGCCAGAGAAAAAAACTTCCATATCACGGGATCCATGCTTGCCATCTTTTGGGTCCCATTTCAATCCAGGATGTTTCTCCTAAGTTTTGCTTTGCTTATAGTTGAGAGAAAAGTGGGATATATAGCGTAGATCTATTATATTTGATTGCTTCCTAAAGAGCTGGTTTATACAGCTACTGCCATCTTGTTGCTTCACAGCGCCCATGAAGGTAATTCTATGTTAAACTCAAAATTTTGTATGTTAATAACTTTGGACTCTTTCAGCAGATTTGCATGAAATTTGGTATGCAGGGTGAGGCATGGTAGATCTCTTGATTTGTCAAATTTTGTTTCAGTCAGACTTACAGTCTTTGCACAACAAAATGCTGAAAAATGCACTTTTCACCAGTTATGTGAGCAGTTTTGGGGATTTTGCCCATGGTGCTGCACAGCCATTGTGTGCATGCCACTCAGCAAGTTGGCTCATCTGAAAGAGCTTTGGTGGCTGAATATGCTGCTTTTCATTTGGTGAAAAATATTAATGCATTCAAAAGTTAAGCAGTTTTAAGTTCCATTATAAGTCAATGGGAAAATGTATATGGTTATTTTGTGATCAAAGAATGGGTTTTGGCCATCTAGTCCCTCCTAACGATCAAAGAATTTGCAGTCCCGCAGTCAAAGAATCTTTTCCTGAGCATTCTTTGATTGAGATGGCCGCCATTTTGTTTTTGAAATGCCACCATAAAATCAAATATCTCGACTCAGGGGTCACTCCTGAAGTAAAACTTGGATGGGTTTTACTCAGGGGCTTTGATCTATCAAGTCATGGCTGTGGTTTGCTGTAACTTGGTCTAAAAATAGAGTTTTAAACTCTTTTATTCTTTGATCATGGCTCGCTAACAATCTTTCATCGTGAGCCTGCAAATTCTTTGATTGCGAGATTCTTTGACCGTGATCTTTGATCGCAAGTGACTGATGAGATGGCTGAATGAAAAATTACATTTCTTAGCCAAGGAGTGGTCTAGGAACAAAAGGAGGGTGGGTTTTGCACAGGGGCTTCGTTTTATCAAACCATGGTAGTGGTTTGCTGTATTTCTCTGAAACTTTGAATTACACCATTTTTTATTCTTTGATCATGAGCCTGCAAATTTTGATTGCGAGCCTACAAATTCTTTGATCTAAGAGTCTTTGATCACCATCTTTGATCGCGAGATGATGACCAGATGGCCAAATGAAAAAATTAAATTTATCAGCCCAGGGGTAGTCTAGGAACACAAATGATGGTGGGTTTTGCTCAGGAGCTTTGTTTTATCGAACCATGGTGGTGATTTGCTGTATTTCTCTGAAAATTTTGAATTACACCATTTTTTATTCTTTGATCACGAGCCTGCAAATTCTTTGATCACGAGTCTGCAAATTCTTTGAGCACGAGAGTCTTTAATCGCCATCTTTGATCGCGAGATGATGACCAGATAGCTAGATTTTATAATGCAGTAGGGCAATTTTATCAATCTTTAACATTAAATATCTCAGAAACAGTGTGGTCTTTTTACTTGAAATTCAGAGGGTGTTGACAGCATGTCCCATAGATGTGAATTACGGTGTTTATGCGTTGGATAATATCTTTTGCAGAGATATGGCATGGCGCACTTTATGTGTCACGAACAGCTTTCTCCATAGTGGTAGTGGCTTGAAATGTATAGGGTAGCTAGCCTTACTGCCATGGATGTACTTTTCAGTTTTTACGTGTGTAAAATGTAAACAGGTGCGAAATTCTGCCACTCCGATGAATGGAAATCTGAAACTTTAAAATGTTATATCTCTGGCACAGTTTGGTCTTTTTACTTGAAATTCGGACGGTGTTGATGGCATGTCCTGTACATGTGAATTACGGTGTTTATGTGTAGACAAAATATTCTTTGTGGAGATATTGTGTGGCACAGTTTACAAGCTGCAAATAGCTTTTTCCATTGTGGTAGTGGCTTAAAATTTATAGGGTAGCTAGCCTTACTGCAATGGATGTACTTTTCAGTTGTTAGGTGTGTAAAATGTAAACAGGTGAGGAATTCTGCCACTCCAGTGAATGGAAATCTGAACGTTTGAAACGTGATATCTTGCAGACAGTTTGCTTTTTTATATTGTAATTTTGAGGGTCTTCAGGGGATGTCCTGTGCATCTGAATTATGGTGTTTAGCTGTTGCTGCGCAGATGTTGCATAACACACTTTATGTTTTCCATATGGTGTTTTCCATTGTGGTAGAGGTTCACATTGATAGGGTATCTAGCATTACTGCTGTGAAGGTGATTTTCAGAGGTTAGGTGTCTCACATGTAAACAAGTGTGGGATTATGCCACTCTGCTAATACATATTATATTCAGTCATTGCACTGTTATGGTATTGTGAAGCTTGCAAGTTGTTGGGATCACGGGCTTTTCGGCCCTGGGCCCCAACAACTTGCTACTTCTACTTTTCTATTCTTTCTCAAAAAGTAAGAAAATTCTATTGCAAAACTGTGTTAATGCATCATTTATGGTTAAAGCATAAAAGTCAGGAACTGAGACCTTTAGGTTTGCCCTCCCCAGACCACCCATCATCCCAAGATTGACAGCTGACGGGAGTCATTGGCATTGTGAGGCCTAAATGTCACCCCATTCTTCTATATGTGGCTTTGAATATGATTACAGATAAATGGGATAACATTCAGGATGTGAACCAAATGACACACCCGTCAGCTGTCAATTTTGGGATGATGGGCGGTCCAGGAGGAGGGGCAACCCTAAAGGTCTCATTCTGACTTTTATGCTTTAACCCCAATGATGCATTAACACAGTTTCTTGCAAAGAATATCCATATGTGTGTGTGTAGTGTGTGTGTGTGTATATACACACATATACTGTATACACACACACGTATGTGTATAAATATATATATATATATATATATATGGTAGTAACAGTAGTGTTACCATAGTTAGGTTGAGGAACCATTTACTTGTTAAACCTAAAATTTTGCACCTTAATAACTTTGCAACCATTCAATGGATTTGCCTGAAATTTAGAATACACAATCAAGAGCCATATATCTTGAGATCTGCCAACTTTCGTACTGTTTGGATATACGACTTACGAAGTTATTAAGCGTGATCTGCGCTCACGTTTACACTTTTTGAATTCTTTGCTCGTCCCTACAGTTTGCATGGTTTATGCTGACCGGTCTGAAAACTTCAGGGAACTTTCAGCCAGGGTCCCGGATGTGCCTTTTGATGATTTTGTGAAAAATATTTAACGGTTCAAAAGTTATTCAAAAACAATTTCCCATTTTAAGTCAATGGGAAAAGTTAACAAGTTTAACAGTGTTGCAAATGCACTTTTAGTATACTTAAATGGCCCTAGTAGTGGCATAAATCCACCATTTGTTTTCAGTTGGTGATCAGAAAAATGCTTGGCATTTAAACTTGGGACCCTCTTGCAACACAATTCTTTTGTGTTCACCTAGTCGGACCCTGAGGATGCTAGCCATGTCTTTATTTTGGGGTGAAACACCCTAGAAATATGTTTTCAAATTTCTGGAAAAGTAGTCGCCATGAAAGTAGTGTCGCACTCGCGACACTTTTATAAATAACTTGCAAAACCTGTCGCAGATCACGACTCTACTTTTTTCGAGACTATAGTCAAAATGACAGCAGTTCTTTCCACCCTGCTGCAAATGAACGGTTTGGTCTTTTGGGCTGAAATTTGAGGAAGGCAGCCAACATCTCACAGATGTGACTTTTGGTGGTTTGGTGCCAACATATTGCATGGATGCAAAGTTACAGTACTCTGAATTTGACACTTTTTCCCATAGACTAACATTGGGTGTCCGCTGCATGACAGGAATTCTTTGCCACCCTGCTACAAAATAACGGTTTGGTCTTTACACTGAAATTTGGAGGAAGAAAGCCAATATCCCACAGATGTGTGTTCTGGTGGTTTGGTGAAAAAAATATTGCAGGGCAGCAAAGTTATGGCACTCAAACTTCTCTTTTCTTTTTTCCCATAGGATTACATTAAGGCATTCGGGCCGTTTTCAGGGTCTGCTTCTGGAAACGGTGTGAGATATGGACTTTTATCAGAAAAATGCTTAGACCCCAGTTGGGCCTAAGTGCAAAACTAGCCAGGAAAGTCATAAATCATATGACTTTTAATTTTTTTCTACATCATACGGTTCCTGAGATATAAGCAATTTAGTATTCCAACTCCTCATTTTCTGCTCCGAGACCCATTATTATGCATACATTCTTTGTACTCACTGCCTTTCTCTATGCAGCTTTTGAGGAATACCAGCCTGTGTGTTTACATTACTGTTACCCTTACTGCTTCCGTTGGCGGATCTTCACTCTTCACTTACCGTTCCATCTACGCCTACATGTGCTATCCCTTATGCTTTTCATTTGCACTTGCGTTTGTGTTATTTTTACCATTTGTGTCTACAGTACTGTTTCTCTTTCTGTTTTGCTTTGCGTCACCATGTGCATTACCATTTGCATTTGCAGGCACCGTGCTACTATGTGACAAGACATCACGTGGGGGAGGCAGGGCCCAAAGGGCCCCATGCTCTGCCATCGACACATTCACTATTTATAGTTATCATTCTCAAAAGAAGGGAAATTAGAGGCAAAAGCACCATTTAATGTATCAGTTAGGGTTGTTCGACAGTGACAAAAGTGAGGAAATTCGATGTTAGGTTGAAACCCCTTGCACCTCCAGCCCACCCCCAACCAGCATCGGGTGCACATTGGGGTCATCGGTCTAACTTTCACCCCATTCTCTTATTCCTCAGCTACTTTCCACATGTGATGGTGTGAGATTTGGGGCAGGACGACCTAACGTGCACCCTGATGCTGGTTGGGAGGGTGGGTGGAGGGGTGCAAGGTGGTTTCAACCTCATTGAATTTCCTCATTTTGTCACTGTGGAACAACCCTAATTGATGCATTAAATAGAGTTTTTGTCTCTAATATATATATATATATATATATATATATATATATATATATACATATATATATATCTAGGAGGCAGCAAACCTGGAGACCTGTGTTTGAATCCCAAAGCCCCCACTTGCATTCTGTGTGACCCTGAGCAGGTCTGTTTGCTTCCTTGTGCTCCCAGGTTGCACCAGTAAACAAGCTTCAGCTTTGAGTGTCTCTCCTAAACAGTCCAGGGAGTTCACATCATGGGAAGCCATGTGTGCCAATGCCAGGAGCCTTAGGAACAACATGGAGGATCTGGAGGCTGCCATGGTGCAGTTGGACCTGGGCATTGTGGCCATCATAGAGACCTGGTGTGATGATAACCATGACTGGGAGATGGCCGCTACTGGCTACACATATTCAGAAGAGACAGGGCAGGCAGGAAGGGAGGAGGATTGGCACTTTATGTGAAATTATAGTACAGTGGTTTAAAGCTCTGAGCTGCAAATCTGGAGACCTGGTTTTGAATCCCACAGCCTCTCTTGCACACTGTGTGACCCTGAGCAAGTTGCTTAACTTCTCTGTGCTCCCAGGCTGCACCTGTAAACACGCTTTTGGCTTAGTGTGTCTCTCCTGGTTAAACAACTGAACAAAAAAAAATGATAGCATAAAGGCCACAGAGATCCAGGAGGAACAAAATGGGGAGAGATATTGTGATTAAGATGGAAATGAAAACAGGGTCAGCCATCTGCACAGGGGTAGTCTATAGACCACCAGCCCAGGAGGAAGAAACAGACCGGGAGTTGATGCTAGCCAATGATAGGATGGCAGACAAGAAGAAGGTGGTGCTGGTTGGAGACTTCAGTATTCCAGATGTGAACTTGAGCTTCCCAGCAGCAGCATCAACCAGGAGCAGATTTTTCCTGGGCTCCCTTCAAGGTGACTTCCTTAAGTAACTTGTCATTGAACCAACTCAGCAGAAGGCAATATTGGACCTCATGCTCTCAAGCGGGAACAGTGTAATATGGGCAACAGTGGGGGAGTGCCTGGGAACAGTGACCACCAGTCAATGTGGTTTGAAATCACAGAAGGAGAAGAACCAAACCGCACAAAAACATGTATCCTGGATTTTAGGAGGACAGGCTTTGGAAAAATGGGGAGATGCTCGAAATAGACACTAATGGGAATGGGAGGGAATCGGGGTGGAGGAACAGTGGGCAATATTTACAACAGGGATTATGAGAGCAATAAAAATTATGTATTAAGCAGGTTAGCAAGGGGAAAAGGAAGAGGAGGCCATTATATTTTCCAACTAGGTTGGCAGAGAAAGTGAAAGCCAAAAGTTTGCATTCAGGCAATACAAAAAGATGCAGGCAGAAGGAATGAGAGAAGTAGCAGGAGAAACAATGGAGGCAGGGAGATCAAAGCTCAGACTGAAAAGCGCATTGCAAAATCAGTGGGTAAAGGGGACACAACCTTTACAGGTACATATGTGAAAAAGAGGTGCAAAGGAGGGATAGTGAGAATGAAGGGGAGGACAGGGGCCGTGTGGAGGATGACAACAGTAAAGATGACATACTGAACAGATATTTCTGCTCAGTCTTTACTGAGAGAGGAGAGTAATGGGTCTGAAGGGAGTACAAGAGGTGGGAACACTGCAAAATGGACACAAGTCCCTTTACATGGGAAAGGGTCCTAAAGGAACTGGAAAGAATAAGAGTCAACAAAGCTATGGGACCAGATGGGGTGCACCCAACGGTCTTAAAGGAACTAAGACAGGTGGTGGCTGAACCTCTGGCAATCCTGTTTAGCCGATCACTGGAAACAAGGGAGGTACCCAAAGACTGAAGGACAACAGATGTAGTCCTCTTATGCAAAGCGGAACAAAGAGGAAGCTAGGAACTACAGACCAGTCAGCCTGACCTTGGTAGTGGGGAAGATGATGGAAGCACTACTAAAGGAGAGATTGGTGGAATATCTAGTTGACAACAGACTGCAGGACCCAAGGCAGCAGGATTTCACTGGGGGAGGTCATGCCAGACCAACCTCATTTAATTTTTGACTGGGTGACAAGGAGGTGGATCAGAAGAGGGCAGTGGATGTGGCCTATCTGGACTTAGCAAGGCCTTTGACACTGTGTCACATAGAAGGTTATTAAACTAATTGGGGAATATGGGAGTGGACAGAACAGTAGTGTGATGCGTGGGTAATTGGCTGGGTGGCAGGACACAGGGCATGGTGGTAAATGGCTGTCACTCCACAGAGGAAGAGTGGGGGAGGTAGTAACAACAACAAAAATGGAAAGAGACCTGGGGTAATCATATCAGATGACCTTAAGGTTAGCAAGCAATGTGAGAAGGCAGTAGGGAGGGCTGGGGGTATACTGGGATGCATAGGGAGAGGCATCACCAGCAGAAAACAGGAAGTTGTTATCCTCTGTACAGACAGTTGGTGAGACCCCATCTGAGTACTGTGTCCAGTTCTGAGACCCCATCTCCGCAAGGACATAGACAGGATAGAGGCAGTCCAGAGGAGGGCAACTAAAATGGTGCAGGGACTGCAAGAGAAGCCATATGAGGAGAGACTAAAGGAGCTTAATATGTATACCCTTGAGGAAAGGAGGAAGAGGGAGGACATGATAGAAACTTTTAAGTATCTCAGTGGAATCAACAAAGTCCAAGAGGGTAGCATCTTTCAGAAAAGAGACGTGCAAGAACAAGGGACACAATTTAAAGATGGGGGTGGTTCAGGGCAATGTGAGGAAGTATTTTTTCAGAGAGGGCAGTGGATGCATGGAACAGCCTTCCTGAGGGGCTGTGGGGTTTAAAACTGTGGAAGAATTCAAGAATACATGGAACAGATATAAGGCAATTCTTGTGGGGGTAGGAAGAAATAGGCTGTTGGTTAACTAGGATCTGCAGCCTATCCTGTAGGTAGGAAATGGGCAGACTAGGTGGGCCAAGCGGTCCTTATCTGCTGTCAAAGTCTATGTTCTGTGTTTCTATGTGACCAGAGGGTACCACACGGTTCAGTGCTGGAACAGATCCTATTCAACGTCTTCATCAGTGACATTGTGCAGGAGCTAAGAGGCAGAATTTCCCTGTTTGCTGATGACAGGAAGCTCTGTAGCAGAGTGGACACACCAGATGGTGTAGACAGAATGAGAAGAGACATGCAGAAGTTTGAAGAATGGTTAAGGGTTTGGCAGTTGAAATTTAAAGCAAAGAAGTGTAAGATAATGCATATGGGACACAAAACCCTGGAACAACATATCAGTTGGGGATGAGGATATAGCATGCACAAAGCAGGAAAGGGACCTTGGGGTTATTATCTCTGATGGCGTCAAGGTAAGGAAACAGTGCGACAAGGTAGCAGGTGAAGCAAACAGGATTGTGGGATGCATAGGCAGGGGCATCACCAGCAGGAAAAGGAGGTCATAATTCCACTATACAAGATACTAGTGAGGCCCCACCTAGAGTGCAGTGTACAGTTCTGGAGACCTTATCTATGTAAGGACATATACAGGGTACAGAAGGTTCAGAGGAGAGCAACAAAGATGGTACAGGATTGCATCACAAGTCCCATGAGGACAGGATGAAGGACTTGAATATGTACTCCCTGGAGGAGAGGAGGAGAGATGGGATATGATAGGATCATACAGTACATTACAGGGAGGAACAGGGTGCACAAATATACTATTTTCCAGTGGAAAAACTGTTCCAGGACTAGAGGGCATGGGATGAAGTTGGAGGAGGGCAATTCATAGAAGACTTGATGAAGAATTTCTTCACAGAAGGGTGGTGGACTAGTGGAACTCCTTGCCAGAGGAAGTGGTGAGGGCGAAACAATAACAGGATTTAAGAATGCATGGGATAGAATTCTGGAGATCGGGAGAAAGAAGCAACAGACTTCTAGAAAAACATAAATGGAACTTATGCTGGCCGGTGGCGCTGAGGGTTGAGGCGCTGGGCGCCACACCTCGCGTCACGCCAGTGACCAGGTTCGAGAATGAGCCAGGGAGCTGGGGTCGGCAGGAGGGAGCTGGATTGAACATCGAGAGGACAGCTCTCCTCTCCCTGGGTGGGATCCAGGGCATCCCGGCGCAGTGATGACCTCCATTGGAGCTGGAGGCTTTGCTGCCATGGGGAGCACAGTGGGGATGCACGAGCTGATGTCTATGGTAGCTCTGCGTTAACGCCATTGCATGGCTGCATGTGTAGGGAAGGGAAAAGAAGGGAAAAATTCCTTGCGCGCTACTTGGTGGCCGGCCTCGAGGTGCTGCTTGGCTTCAGCCTTGATGCTCCCCGTCGAGACCCCGGATCCCATGGTGGTGGTTGCGTGCCGCTACGATAGATCACTGTGTAGGACTGAGGAAGGGTAAGAGCTTGGGGTGTGGGGAAGAGTAAGGGCTAAGAGGTCTGGCTGGATTGGGAGAACCATACGTAGACACCCCCAGCCGCGGAGGAACTATAAAAAAATAAATAAATAAATAAAGGGAACTTAAAAGCTGAAATGGGCAAACTGGGTGAGCCATAGGTCCTTATCTGCCAGAAGTGTCTATGTATCTCCTAGTTAAAAAAATATATATATATATATAATATTTTATATATAATACTACGCAGTCACGCCAGTATAGTTAGGATTGAATAAGCAGTTTAACATTAAACCCAAAGTGTTGCATGTTAATAACTTTGTAACCATTTAACAGACTTGCACAAAATTTGGACTGTGCAGTCTGGTATGGTAGGTCTCTTTATCTGCCAAGTTGTATTTTTTATCGGGCATATGGTTTCTGCAAACAAAGAGCAAAACATTGCATTTTTGCCACGTTTGCCACTTTTTGCCTATTGCACTGCGACCACACCTGCTTGGTCTTTTGTTCTGAAAATATCAGGGTAGAAAGAGTGTGGGTCCAAGAAAATCCAGTATTGGTTTGGTGAACAAATATTAATCCATTCCAAAGCTATTTAATTTTGGTTTAGGTTCTGAGCATGCTCAGTTCACTCCAAGATTTATATGTATTTTGCAAAAGGGGATTGGGCTTACAGACAAGGATTTTGTCAGCTCACAAATGGGGATCTTGTTTTCATTTTGTCTCCCAAACAAAATGTTGTAGCTTCCTCCATGGGTGACTTTCTGTTGTAATAAGGCATGAATTTTGCTCAGGGTGATGCCCTCTACAGACCTATACCTTTGGTTTCTTTGTTTTGCCAAAAATGACTGTTTAAAATTTTGAAATTCTTTGTTAGCGACTACTTCAATACCCTTTCACGAGGGTGACAAAATCCTTGACTGTGAGTTAGGGACCAGATGGCCATTCTCATGGACGAGGAGTGGACTCACGGTCAAGGATTTTGCTGCCTCACGAAGGATTGGATCGCAGACAGGGATTTGTCAGCTTAGAAAGAAGATTGGATTTTGAATCACCTTTGTGAGCTAACAATATGCCATTCACAACCTGTCAAAATCCCTGTCTGTGAGCCAATTCCCTTTGCGAATTTCATAAAATCCTTGAACCGTGAGATAGGACCAGATGGCCAAAATCTGATGGTCAAGGATTTCTCACGGATGGCGATTCTGACAGTTCGAGAATGGGAGTGACCTCATGATCGGGATTTTGCTACCAGCAAACTAGATTTTAAAACTTTGCCACTGCACTGTAAATAAACGGTTGGGTCTTCTGACTTGAAATTTGCAGGGTATCAAGGGGTTTCCCAGAGATGTGAATTATGCTATTTAGGTATTGAAAAGTTAATCTGTTCCATAGATATACTGTCACAAAGGTTTTATTTTTCCCATAAAATGACACTGTGGTGCCCATAGTAACTTTCTCTGCACTTATCTCAAAACAAGTGAGATATGGATTTTTGCTACCCACAGATTATATCACCTTAGGTGATCTAAGCAACAAAAACAAGTTTGGAAGTCATAGATTACATTGGCAGTGGAATTTGTTTCCTACTTACTATGGCTACAGAGATACTGGCAAAATGTGTTGCAAGAGTTTCTTTGGAGTACTGTGGCACACTCTATGGCTCGATACTTTGTGAGGGTGAGCACAGGCCCCGAGGGCCTGCACTCCACACATATATATATCGTTATACAAATGGGCAGCTTGGTGAGAGCGCAGCACACGGAAGGCGCAGCCCCACCAACACACTACCATTTACTAGTTATATTACACTTTTCATAAAGTAAGAAATTCATTGCAAAAATCTCCATTAATGCATCAGTTAGGGCTAAAGAGACAAAAGTGGGAAATATGATAATGGTTGAGCTCTACCCCCCCACCAACCCACCACCTATCCTCCACAGACCGACAGATGCAAGAGTATGCCAAGGGGTCATGGGGCTTAACTCTTACCCCATTCTACTTTACTGTAGCATGCCAACCTGTTTACACATGGAATGGGTGAGTATTGGGCCTCATGACCCTTTGGCACACCCTTCTGTCGGTCTGTGGAGGATGGATGGTGGGGGTTGGGGCTCAACCCTAACATCTCATTTCCCCACTTTTGTCACTTTAACCCTAACTGATACATTAATGAAGTTTTTGCAATGAATATATATATATATATATATATAGGCATGGTAGCACCTATAGTTACTGTAGGGCTGAGTAGCCTGATCAATGTTAAACTTAAAATTTTGCACTGTAATAACTGCAACTGTTCAACTGATTTGACACAATTTAGTGTGCACCTTTTTGTTGGGTAGATCACTTGATCTGATAAGTTTCATTCCAGTCGAATGTTTGGGACAGAGTAACTAGATTACAGCAACATTGTTCATGAAGTGGGTCCCAAAAATCTCATGTTGAAAATCTAGTGCACAAATCTCAAAAATGGCTGAGATATCTCGTAAGCTGAAAACCCCATTGATAGCCATTATAGGGTGCTTACCTGCATTCCTCAGTTTGCAGTTCACCTTTGAAGAGTGCAGGCGTGTCCCGGTCTGGAGAAGATCACAGCGCCGACCTCCATAGGTAAGTATGGAGTAAGGGGAGTGCGTGAGCTGGATGCACAAAGGGAGGGTGAGGATGGGGTGGAGAGACAGGGAGATGATGAGGAACAAATTTATTTTTGCAGGATTAAAAAATAAAAAAGACGTCAGGGACTGTTTCTTTTTGCAGGATAGTTATTAACATATTTTTGACACTGTGAGTGGGTTCCCCAGTGTTAGTACTAGTGGGGGTATAATATTACTGGGGACACTGAGAATGGGCTCCCAGTGCCCGTCTTGGGGCTGCTGAAGTGTGAATTGGGCACTCTGTTGTCAGGAAATTTAAGAGAAGTGGCAGGAGACACTGGGGTGGGCTCCCAGTATCTCTTACTGGTGTGGGTGTTTAGTGCCAACATGGGGATTGGACACCATGATGTCGGCATAAGCATCTTGTTTGGGGATTTTCAGCTGGCGATTTAGGTTCTACATCATATCTCAGCATCTGATAGGATCCTAAGTCGTACTAGACGGATCGACCTAGGATTTAAAATAAAAAAAACATTTGGGGGCATATTTCCTCCAGTAAAGTGCAGAATGCACCAAAGGGGGTCCCAATAAGCAAGCTTCATGTGTTGGTTCCTCCCAGAATATCATTTAGGGAGATTTCCAAATTTGTTTGGGTGAGCATAACTGAAAACAAGATGGCGACCATACGGTAGGAATTTCTCCATATGGAGCAGGATTCTTACGTTGTTTCATACAGCTGTCTTGAAGTGCTTACTGAACATGCTCAGAAATTTTTTTATTATTTTAAATTACAATAACTTGAAAACTACTTATTCTTTTACACCAGACTTGCAAAGACACATCTGTGGGTAGACCCTTTCTACACTGACAATGTCAGCCTAACAACCAAACCCTCTGGGCTGTGGGCAAGTTCAAAGAAAAATTTCAGCAAAGTCACTCAGCAAAAACATGTTTTTCACCAGTCCATAACTCAATACTGCACATCTGACCAGAACATAATCTGGCAGATTAAGCGACCTACCACACAGGACAGTGCATACCAAATGTCGTCAAAATCTATTAACAGTTGTAAAGTTATTAAAGTGCAAAACTGTGAGTTTAACATTTAACTGTCTACTCAACCATAACAATAAGGGTATACAGCGCCTATATATATATATATATATATATATATATATATATATACATATACATATATATACCTTTTATATATTCATTGTAATACACTCTGTTAATGCATCAGTTAGGTTGATATTACAGCAACAAAAATATGGATATTCGTGTTAGGATTCCCAGCCCTACCACCTGGCCTCACCTCCTGCCTTCCATACACCAATAGGTGTCGGGTGTGTCCTGGGGTAGTCTGCCTAACTCTCACCCCATTCAATGAAAGGAAGCTGAGAAGGTACAGTATAGAAAAATGGGGTGAGAGTTAGGGCCGATGACCTAAAGCACACTCCGACACCTGTTAGTATGTAGAGGGTGGTGGGTGAGTTGGGGTGGTAGTGTTGGGAACCCTAACACCAAACTTCCATATTTTTGTTGCTGTAATGTCAACCTTACTGATACATTAAAGGAGTTTATTTGCAGTAAATGTCCTTACTTTTTGTGGAAGTATCACTATAGCTGTAGTTATTTATGGGAGGGCAGGGACATCCAGACCCCTCGCCCGTCTATCCATAAGTCTAAAGATGTTGTAATTAACCTTCATCTCCCTGTTGGAGCGCAGAGCCCACATGCATTGTAATTCTCCTATTTTAATGTGGGAGTGCAGGGCTCTTCAGACCATGCACACCCATCCCTCTGTAGATGCATGAGCAAATTATCACCATAGCCATCTGATTACCCCAGGATATAGAAACAGAAACATAGAAGTTGATGGCAGATAAGGACCATAAGGCCCAACCAGTCTGCCCATTTTTCTACCTTATAAATGTGCCACAGGCCTTACTCTGTCAATAGCCTATTTATTCATACTCATCTGTATTGCTCCCGTATGCCTATCCCATGCTTGTTTGAAGCCCTGCACTGTGCTCATATCTGCCACTTCCTTATGGTAGGCTGTGCCATGCATCCACCACCCTTTCTGTGAAAAAGAACTTTCTCACATTACCTTTAATTGGCCTCCCTCTAATCTCATGCTGTGTGCTCTTGTCCTGCTATTTTTCTTATATTGAAACATGTTAGACTCTTTCACCTTGTTAATGGCCTTAAGATCTTTGAATGTTTCGATCATATCACCTCTCCCTCCTGTGCTTTAGGGTATACATATTGAGCTCCGTTAATCTGTCCTCATATGTTTTCTGATGCAGACCCTGTACCATTTTGGTTGTCCTTCTCTGGAATGCCTCCATTTTGTTAATATCCTTGTGCAGGTGTGACCTCCAGTACTGCACACAATACTCCAGATGGGGCCAAATCAGTGTCTTGTAAAGAGGATTATTGCCTCCCTCTTATGACTTATGATACCCCCGTCTAATACACTCCAACAACCCTCTAGCATTACCTACTGCTTTAGTGGTCTGCTTGGATGATTTCAGATCATCTGTGATGATGATGCCCAAGTGTCTTTCTTCCCTTGCGATTGCCAGCAACTCCTCTCCCAACCTATAGGTAGCTTCAGGGTTTCTCTTCCCAATGTGCATGATCTTGCATGATCTTGCACTTCTTTGCGTTAAACCCCAGTTGTCACACTTCAGACCATTTTACAAGTTTACCCAGATCTCTCCTCATTCTGCCCACCCCATCTGGATCATCTACTCTGTTGTAGATCTTGGTGTCATCTGCAAACAGGCAAACCATACCCTCCAGTCCATCTGCAATGTCACTGATGAAGATATTGAAGAGGACTGGCCCCAAGACTGATCCCTGTGGTACCCCACTTATGACTTGCATCTCTTTGACTGTATACAGTTTACCACCACTCTCTATTTTCTGCCCGTCCAACCAGTTTGCCACTCAGTTGACCAACATCTGACCCACTCTGAGCCTACCCAGCTTCATCAATCTTCTATGTGGAACAGTATCGAGTTTTTCTGAAGTCAAGGTAGACGACATCAGCTGCACCCCTTGGACCACCACTCTAGTTGCCCAGTCAAAGAAATCTATGAGATTTATTTGACAGGACCTTCCTGTTTTAAGCCCATGCTGTCTAGGATCCTGTGCACCTATGGATTCCAGGTGTTGCACTATCCTTTCCTTAAGGAGTACCTCCATAATCTTGCCCACTACTGAGGTAAGACTGACTAGTCTGTAGTTCCCTGCCTCCTCCCTGCTGCCACTCTTGTGAGTGGAATCACATGAGTCCTTCTTCAGTCTTCCGGACCTCTCCTGTGCTCAGAGACTCACTAAACATTTCTGCTAATGGCTCTGCTAGTTCCACCCTTAGCTCCTTTAGTAACCAGGGATGTATGCCATCAGGTCCCATTGCCTTGTCCATCCTGAGCTTAGCAAGCTCTTGTAGGACCCTTTCTTTTGTGAAGGGACTTGTGCACCTCCCTCCCCATGTCCATGGTGCTGAACTGTGGGCCTGCCATATCTTCTTCTCAGTAAATACTGAGCAGAAGTATCTTTTAGGTAGATGCTTTCCTTGGTCCTCCTCCTCCACACACTCCCTCTTATCCACTTTGATCTTAGCAATACCCCTCTGGACTTTGTCATTTCACTAATGTATCTGTAGAAAGTCTTGTCCCATTCTTTAACTGTCTGTGCTAGTGTTTCCTTGGTTTGGGACTTTGCCTGCTACAGCCTTCCCAGCTTCCCTTAGATAAGTTTGGTATACTAACATACATACTAACATACTAAAATGCCAGCAGAATAGGCCTAACGGTCTTTCGTGTCTGCTCGTTTGGTCAGCCCCACCCTGGGTGCTGACCTTGCTGTCCCCTCACCTCTCTGGCTTCTCCCTTCCCAGTTCCAGATATTCTTGCTGCATTGGATTTTGCTTCTGAACCCTTCCCTGTACCTGTCCCACCCCTCTTGAACCCCTCCACTGTCTCTGCCTCCACCAGCCCCTAGGTAGTGCATTCCATGGCTCCACCACCTCTCAGTGAAGTAGCACCTCCTCCTTTCTCCCTGAATCTTCCCCTCCAGCTTCCACCCATGCCCTCTAGTGGCCCTTCCTCCCTCCTTCAAGCACCCTGACTGTTCCTCCCCTATTTACCCTCTTCATGTACCTGAAGACCTCTATCATGTCCCCCGGTCCCTTCTCTCTTCCAATGTGTACATATTTAGCTCTTCGAGCCTCTCCTCATAGGTCCTGTCCCCAAGCCCCAAATCATTTTGGTTGCCCTCCTCTGGACCCTCTCCAGGAGGTTAATGTCCCTCTTTAAGTGTGGCCTCCAAAACAGCACACAGTACTCCAGGTGCGGCCTCACCAAGCAGTTATACAGAGGAGTATCACTTCCCTTCTTCTGGGTGATCCCCTAGTGATGCATCCCAGCATCCTGTTGGCCTTGCCTCCCTATCTTCCACCCACTCTGTTGCCTTTATACTGTATATCCTAAGGCCAACACTTTGTCTCTGATCTTTTCTGCTACTGTTTTTGAGAACCAAAGTGGTTTCCTCCTTCTTTGCTCTTTTCTCCCTAACACAATGCAATGTTGTTCAAGTATTGCATCCTTAATGCTTGCTCACTTTGCCTGTACCCCTCACCTCTATTTCTTCTTGTCAGGGCTAGATTAACTCTGTTGGCTATCTTATCAAAGTCAACTCTTCTGAAGTCCCATATTTTGTCTTGGAATGGGATGATTTAGTTCTAGTGGCCAAATTCAACCATACCATGTGATGGTCACTGCCCCCAGGTGTCTTTCTACCTGGAGACCTGTGATCCTTTCCCTGTTAGTCAGTACTAGATCCAGGATAGCCCTGTCTCTTGTGGGTTGTGGTACCAATTGCTTGAGGCCCTCCCTGCAGGGAATCCAATATGTGCCTAGTTCTAGTGGATGTTCCTGCTGGTATTCTCAATCCGTATGTGTTGAAGTCTGTCATTATCAAAACCTCCCTTTATTTGTTTATTTATTATTCATTGAAATGTTTCACCAGGAGGCACACTGAACAACAAGTTGCTTGTGTCCACGATGCAACGGAGGTACAATGAGGATTTGGCATAGAGAATAACAAATAATAAAGGTAAGAACAGATACAAAATGAGCACATGGGTGATACAATTGTGAGCAGAACAGACAATTGCAACTTACGAAAACTGGTACAACCAGTGGGTGGACACAGAGACCTGATACAGTAGATCAGACAGATAGTAATGCAACAATAGCTGTCATGTTTTGTACATCTTTTGACAGTAATGTGTCTATGTTCCTCCACCTGGTCTGAAGGCCTGTAGACAATCCCAGTTCATATGGCTGCCCCATTTCCTGTTTCCACGGTGACCTACAGTTCTTCTGGTTCCTTATATGTATTCTTTTTTTTTTTCTGCGGGCATCCCTAGCCCTGCAAATGGGCTCGCCATGCTCCTGCAACCTGCTGGCAACCTGCCCCTCCTCACTCTGGACTCCCAGTGGGGCCACCAGCAACAGATTTATGTGGCCAGAGTGGATGACACCAGAGCAAGCTCATTAGTGGGGGCTAGCATTATTGGTGCTGTGATTCTCTCAGGAGGGGACCTGCAATGACGGCTCACATTTGCCCTACCCCAGTACATGCTGGCACCAATTGATGCAGTACCCCTGGCCTCCACTTAGGGGTCCATAGTGTCGAACACTCAACCCCACCTCCCCTGGAGTAAGACAGCAGTCCAGCAGATGCTGTAGTCTCCTTCCCGTCAGCCCTCTGACTCCTAGATCCATTCCCGAACTTGGGTCACGGCATCGCAGACAGCAGCCATGCCTCTGCACCAATGGGCCGGCCTTCCTTATGTGTATTCTGAATTTCTGTAGCTTAATATTTTCATTGACATAAAGGGCCAATCCACCCCCCTTTGCACCTCGTTCTCTTTTGTACAGTACATTGCTGGGTACTGAAGTCTCCCAAGTGTGGTTACTGGTGAACAAGTCTCACTAATGGCTACTGTGTCCAGTTTAGCCTCTGTCATTGTTGCCTCTAGGTCTGGGATCTTGTTTCACACAATCAAAATACTTTGCGCATCACAAGTTTGAGGGTGCAAAGGCCTGGTGTAGCACATCAAAGGACAGTTCAAACAAATAAGTATGGCCATGCACTCCAGAGGTGAAATAAATGAAATAGAGGCCATAACGTAGCAGAATAATTTCAGGTTTAATTCACCAAATCTCAGGAAGGACTGCAACATGTTTCCCAGACTGTGGGCATTTGTGTACATGATTTTCCATTGACCAGATTTCAGTGCGTTAGCTGTGGGGTGAGGTCCAGCTTTTCACCTGCACGTTGTATAGGGATCCGGACCTTTTCCTTACTTGGTGATGCAATGAACTACAAACATGCTGAACTCCTGTTTGGTCACTGGCTGAGGGGAGGGTGTTATTCCTGTTCAATGTATCTGGTGCTGCAAAGCTCTCCCATTTGCTAGTCTAAATATTCTGCAAAGACATCAAACTTCTGCCCAATGCACTAACTCCTTCCTTAGGAGGCTGTATAGTCCAGTGGCTTAAGGCTCTGAGCTGCAAACCTGGAGACTTGATTTGAATTCCACAGCTCCCACTTGCATACTGTGTGACCCAAAGCAAGTCACTTAACTTCCTTGTGTTCCCAGGTCACACCTGGAAACAAGCTTCAGCTAGTGTGCCTCTCCTGGTTAAACAATTTCCTTTTCCCTTTCTGCCTTAGTCAGATGCAGTCCATCAAATTTAAAGAACAGTTGCTCCCCAAACTGTTGCCAGTTACCTACAAATGTGTGTCCTTTATTGGCACCAACCCTTGAGTCACATGTTTAGCTCCCCAGTCTCCTCTTTTCTGACCTTCCGTCCATCTGCCCTCCTCTCCCAGACTGGCAGGATCTCAGAGAATGAGATGCTGGATGAAATGGATGACAGCTGGTCTCCCAGCCTGTTCAGGTGTTCATTGGTCTCTACAACTGACTGCCTGGCAAGATCGTCAGTCTCTGTGTGTGCCAGGACGTTGATGATTTCTCCTGCTTCTTGCATGATTTTAGCAATGTGGACAACGCTCTCCATGCTGATGTACCTGGGAGACATCTGACCATTACCCCAGCTGGATGTAAATATCAACTCCCCGAATCATGGAGTCTCCTATGATCAGAAGTGTTTTGATTTCCTTTTTCCTTTTTGTTGTTTTGGTCCCTATTTTGGGTGAGTTTTGTAGTGCTAGCTCTTGTGCTGCAGGGTCCTGCTCTGCAGTGTCCTCTGCCACTTTGTTTGATTTAGAAGATAAGAGGTAGATACCTGTTTTTAGTTTTATATAGTTTGTGGAGATGATATGTTGAGAGCACTGAGTGATGTGGCTCTCGATTTGCCCCTCTAACCACCTGCCAACTTCCTGGACCAACTACCATCTGCAGTTGAGATGCTTCAGTTGGATGCTGGGAAATATACTGGGCTGGCAGTATAGCCTAGAGGTTAGAGGAACAAGATGTGAACGAGCTTGGTACATCCAGTAAACCAGACCTGAGTTTGATTCTCACAACCTCCACTTGCATACTGTGTGACTCTGAGCAAGTCACTTAACCGTAGTGCTCGAGGTCACCCCTGAAAACAGGCACTTGTGCCTAGTGGGCCTACCAGTTACCAAAGACTAAAAAGAAATGGTGGGTGGTTCTTGTAATATATTTCCTCCTTAATATGTGATTTGAGGTGTGCAATCTCTGCCCATGCTGCCCAGAGCTGAGCCCTTAGATTTCTGATGGTCCAACATGTAGGACAGTGTCCTAAATCCTGTATAACTGCCCTTTTGAAAGTGTCCTGCAGTACCTGCAGTTAATAATATCCAGTCCAGTTGAGTTGTTGAATTTATAACCTGGTCCAAGTAGTTAGAAGGAAATGAAACCAAAAGTTTGATCTGTTTGTTTGTTTTGTTTGTTTTGTGTAACTTTTATAACATGTTAAATTAATTGTGCCCCTGTAAGTGAGGTCACTGTGTGGCTATCCCACTGATCTTCCCTTTCCTGCTTTGCTACAGGAAATGTCACGACTGTGCTACTCTATAAAAGGAGTGTTGTGTGGGGGAGGTTGGGGATGGGTGAGAGTGGTTAGGTCCTACCCCTGCCGAAAAGAAGAACTACAGATGAAAGAAACAAGGAGGTAAGAGCAGAAACAATCAAACAACCACAAATGCAGTCACTGTCCCTCAGTCTGTATCTCGTAAGTGCCCCTGTAATTATCCCTGAAAGCTTAGCCTAATGATAGATAAAACTGTAAAACTTGTAAGCACCACCTTTAACAATTTCACAGAAGATATACCATGCAAAAGACACTTTTCTACAGAGAAAAATAAAGCAGTAAAAGTAACAAAACCTGTAAGCACAATCTGCAGAACACTTTAACAGAAGATATACCTTGCAAAAACAATTTTAATCAGAGAAGACCACAGCAATAATCTGTAAGCACAAAACAGTAACAAACCTGTAAGCACACCCTGTAACAGTGCAGCAGAAAGTATACCCTGCAACAGCAATTTGAATCAGAGAACAATAAAGCAGTAAAATGTAAGCAAAAATATTAACACACAGTAAATCTGCCCTAGCCAAAAGGCAGCTATTTTTTCCTTGCTCTGATAATGTTGTTCCTTGCTCTTTCTTTACAAGCAAACCTAGAAGAAAGAAGCTCAGGTGAAGCTAGGTGCTGTTGCTAGCAAAACTAGTTTTCCACCTCATGTACCTTACCAAATCTTTCAAATCCTGCCAAAACATAATTCTACCCAACTGCAATGCCATTCCGTGACACAGGTATGCAAACCCATTTGGCCAGGATTTGAAAAATTACAGCTGTGACATACATGAGGTGGGTGATGAAAGGCTACATTGTAAATCTGGGGTTAAAATAATGAAAATTACTGCAGTAACGAATGGGCATAGTGAAATTACAACAAAGGATCATAACTTTGTCAGTTTTTCATATTTTGACCCCAGATTTCCAACATATTCTTCTTGTCACCCCACCTCATAAACCCCATAAGTGAAAATCTTTTAATGTGTGGCAACATGCCATTCTGTGCAACAGATGTGAAAACATGTTTAGGCAGAAATGACTGCTGTACTGTTCATGAGATGGTGTGGAAAATGTCTAAGTTGAAAATTTGAAGTGAAAAGTACAAACAAATGAACATACTGAAACTTACCAGCAGAAACAGTCCTCATGGTCTATCGAGTCTGCTCAAGTGAGAGCTAGCACTCATATACTGCAGCTGCCTCAACATCCCGTCCCCTCACCCTCAGAAACTGCTCAGTATTATTTACCCAGCCTCCCTTACCCCGTCCAATGCTGTTTTGAAACTGACCACTGTCCTGCATGCCACCACCTCCTCTGGTAGAGCGTTTCTGTTTCAACACCACCCTTTCAGTGAAATAATGCCTCATCACTAGCAAACAGGCTAGAAGGAGGGTGGAGCAACAATGGGAAATATCAAACTGCTATCACAGAGGCAATAAGCCTTTGTGTGAAAGCAAATAAACAAATCAAAATGAAAAAAAGCCACTATGGTTCTCAAAAGAAGTGGCGGTGAAGGTTAGGGAGAAAAGATAGCATTTAGGAAGTATAAGGAAACACAGAAGGAGCAGGACAGAGAACTGTACCAGTTAAGGCAGAAGGAAGCAGGAGGGTAGTCAGAATAGCAAAGGCACAAACTGAGGAAAAGATAGCTAACCTGGTTAAGAAGGGGGATAAAACCTTTTATGGGCATATCAGGGAGCGAGAAAGACAAAGGGAGGGATAGTGAGGCTGAATAGAATGGATGGTGGGTGGGCAGAGACTGTTAGTGAAAAGCGGATACTGAATGAATACTTCTGTTCAGTATTCACAAAAGAGGAAGTGGGAGGTGCCTAATCCAATTAACAGAAGCAGTTTGAGAGAGGGTTGATCCCAGTCCTTTCACAAAAGAAAGGGTTCTGAAAGGACTCCTAAAACTGAAGGTGGACAAAGAATGGGGCCAGATGGAATTCACCCCAGAATTCTAAAAGAATTCAACAGAGAACTAGTGACACCACTGACTACCCTTTATAACAAATCATGGAGGATGTTGTGGTATCTGAGGACTGAAAGAAGGCTGATGTGATTCCCTTCACAAAAGTGGGAGCAAGACAGAGGCAGGAAACTACAGCCTGTCAGTCTGACCTCTGTGGTAGGGAAAGTGATGGAATCACTTCTGAAGGAAAGAATTGTTGAGTACCTAGAGGCCAGTGGGGCACAGGACCCAAGGCAGGATGGGTTCTACAGTGGGACAGTCATGTCAGATGAATCTAATTGATTTCTTTGACTGGGCGACCAAAGTAGTAGACCAGGGAGGGGCTGTGACATGGCCTACTTAGACTTTAGCAAGGCATTTGACACAGTCCCACACAAAAGATTAGTAGTCAAATTAACCAGCCTTGAGTGGGTCCCACGGTGGTAGCCTGGGTAAAACATTGGCTAAACAACAGGACACAGAAGGTAATTGCAAATGGAGTCCACTCTGAGGAAAGAGGGGTTACTAGTGGGGTACCGTAGGGTTCAGTACTGGTTCCAGTCCTTTTTAATGTCTTTATCAATGACATTGCAGAGGGACTGGAAGGAAAAGTATGCCTCTGCAGATGACACAAAGATCTGCAACAGGGTTGATACACAAGGAGGCGTGGAAAGGATGAGAATGGACTTGGCAAGGTTGGAGGAATGGGCAGAAGTATGGCATCTTGGATTCAATGCAAAGAAGTGCAAGTAATGTACCTGGGAAACAAAACCCAGGGAAGATTGCACAATTGGGGGAGGTAGTAACAACAACAAAATGTAAAGGGACCTGGGGTAATCATATCAGATGACCTTAAGGTTGGCAAGCAATGTGAGAAGGCAGTAGGGAGGGCTGGGGGGTTACTGGGATGAATATGGAGAGGCATCACCAGCAGAAAACAGGAAGTTGTTATCCCCTGTACAGACAGTTGGTGAGACCCATCTGGAGTACTGCATCCAGTTCTGGAGACCCCATCTCCGCAAGGGCATAGACAGGATGGAGGCAGTTCAGAGGAGGGCAACTAAAATGGTGCAGGGTCTGCAAGAGAAGCCATATGAGGAGAGGCTAAAGGAGCTTAATATGTATACCCTCGAGGAAAGGAGGAGGGGGGCATGATAGAAACATTTACGTACCTCAGTGGAATCAACAAAGTCCAAGAGGGTAGCATCTTTCAGAAAAGAGATGTGCAAGAACAAAGGGACACAATTTGAAGATAGAGGGGACGACTCAGGGCAATGTGAGGAAGTATTTTTCACAGAGAGGGTGGCAGACACATGGAATAGCCTTCCAGAGGAGGTTGTGGGGTCTAAAACTGTGAGAGAATTCAAGAATGCATGGGACAGACATAAGGCAATTTTTGTGGGGTGTAGGAAGAAATAGGCTGTTGGTTAAATAGGATCTGCAGCTTATCCTGTAGGTAGGAAATGGGCAGACTAGGTGGGCCAAGGTCCTTATCTGCCATCAAAGTCTATGTTTCTATGTTCTATGTTTCTATCATCTCCTCCTGAATCTGACACTTTCCAGTCTTAGCCCATGCCCCTCATATCACTTGCTTCCTCAGTTTCAGCAACCCACCTGTGCCAGATTTGTTGATCCCCTCAAGTATTTGAAAGTTTCAGTCATATCCCTTGATCCATTCTCTACTCCAGGGTGTTCAAACTCAAGTGTCTCAGTCTTTCTTCATAGGTTCTGCCTTCCATCCCCATATTATTTTTGTCACCCTAGGCTGCACTGCCACGAGTAGCCTGATATCTTTCATCAGGTACAGATGTCAGTACTGCATGCAGTACTTCAAATGCAGTCTGACCAAGGACCTGTACAGGGCAGGACCACATCCTTGTGTCTGGGCCGAGAACCCTCGCGCAATGCACACCAGCATCATATTGGCCTTAGCAGGAGCCTTCCTGCACTGAGCAGAGTTGTTCATGCTCCACGTTACTATGAACCCTATATCCTTCTTCTCCTCAGTGACACCCAACTGCACTTCACCCAACCAATATTCCCTCCTCATGTTGTTCACTCTGATGTGCATAACTTTGCACTTCTTTGCATTAAACCAATTGCCACCTTGCTGACCATTCCTCAAGTCTGGTTAGGTCATCAAGTAGCTTCTCCCACCCTCTGTGTCATTCACAACAAAAGCCATCTTGGTGTCATCAGTGAACCAGCTAATCTTGCTCCCAATGCCATGTGCAATATTCGATATGAACAGACAAATAACACTGGCCCCAGCATAGAGCCATGTGGCACACTGCTGTCACTTGCCTAGGAGATGAGAGTTCCCCTTCCCTACAACCACCCATTGCAGACTATCTTCCAGCCAATTCTTGATCCAGTTAGCCATCTTAGCCCCCACCCCTAGATATTTCAGCTTTGCCTCCAGCCACCAGTGATGAACTGAATCAAAGGCCTTGCTGAAATCCAAATATAGGACATGCACTGCATGGCCCTTGTCCAACTCCCTTGTCACCCAGTCATAATATTCTGTTAGGCTGGCCTGGCATGATCTCCCAGAGATGAATCAATGCTGCTGCCCATCCTGGAGCTCATTTACTTCCAGGAAGGTTATCAGTCTCTCCTTTAAGATTGCTTCCATAAGTTTACCCACTATGGAAGTGAGACTGACAAGTCTGTAATTACTGGCTCATCCTTTGGGCAGCTCTTGTGGATAAACACCACATGAGCCAACCTCCAGTCCTGTGGCATGCACCACATGTCCAGGGAACTGTTGAACAGGTCATCCAGTGGCCTGGCCAACACCTCCACCATCTCCCTCAATACCCTTAGGTGAATGCCATCTGGACCAGGTGCCTTATCCACCTAAGTGTCTTCAGACCTTGCAATACCTTGCTTTCCAAAATCACCCCATCAGTCACCTCCTAGCCCTCATCCCCACTGTCCCAGTCTATGGAGGTAGCAGACCTCCTACCTCCCTCATGAAAACAGAGCAGAAGTATTCGCTCAGTACTTCTGCCTGTTCCTCCTCCTCCTTCTCCACCCAGCCTCTGTACTTCTTGATCCAAACTATCTGGTCCTTGCAGTTCCTTTTCTCCCTTACATATCTGTAGAATTCCTTCTTCCCTCCTGATGCCCTGAGCCAGCCTCAGCTCCTTAAAGGATTTAGCTTCTATTACTAACTCGATTACCTCCTTGGACCTTCTTGCATACATCTCCCTGTCCTTCTCCTTCTAGTTATTTTCAGTCTCCTAAAAGCTGCTCTCTTCTCTCACCCTCCAACACATTTCTGGTCATCCAGCATGACACCTAAGCCCTGGTATTCTTGCTCAGAGTCCTGGTGCACACTTCAGTAGCCTACCTCAGCCCAGACTTTATGATATCTCACTTCTGTTGTGTGTCCATCTCCAACCTAGTCCCCTTAAGGTGCCCCTCAGTATTTCTGTCATCCTCCCAAAGTCCACTGATCTGATGTCCAATACCCTGTTGCTGACCCCACAGCAAATATTAAAATTGCTAAAGTTACGTATGTGCATAAAAATTTCAATGACTGCACATTACTCAGGCATTTTTGGTATTTTTGCACAAAATTTTCAACGTGGGCTTTTGGGACACTACCTCACGAGCACTGGCACTATCACTCTGTTATTCAGTCCAGAAAGGTGATTTCATGCAGCGACTGTATCATTCCATGCCACAGGTCTGAAAACATGTTTCAGGCAGGACGTGAAAAATGACAGCTGTACTGTTCATGAGGGGGCATGAAAAAATTACTATATTGAAAATTTGGAGTGAAAATATTAAAATTGGTGAAGTTATGAACACGTGTAGAAAATTTTCAATGACTGTGCTAACTTGGGTGTTTTTGGAATTTTTGTCCCAAATTTTCAACACAGGCTTTTGGGACCCCAACTCATGAATACTGACACTGTCATTTCATTACTCAGTCCTGAAAGGTGATTCTGCACCGTGACCACAAAATCACCTTACAGGTCTGACTAATGAAACAACAGTGACAGTGTTCATGAGGTGGGTCCCAAAAGCCCATGTTGAAAATCTGGGAAAAATATCATAAAATGGCCAAGGACGAAGTTCTAAATGCTGTTGACTGCCATTATATGGCACTTGCCTTGATTCTTCAGTTCATGGT
This sequence comes from Neoceratodus forsteri, assembly GCA_016271365.2. Lineage (NCBI taxonomy): Eukaryota > Metazoa > Chordata > Ceratodontiformes > Ceratodontidae > Neoceratodus > Neoceratodus forsteri. Next base: position 77,468,634 of record CM057455.1, read on the forward strand.
TCAGCTTTGAAGCATGCAGATGTGTCGGTCCACAGAGGATGACATTCAACGATCTCCGTGGTAAGCATAGGGCAAGCGGGTGTGGGGAAGTTTGTTGCTCAGTGGGTGGGTTGGGATAAGGAGAGAGAGGGATAGATAACGAGGACATTTTCTTTTTCTGAAGAAAAGACATTGGAGGACTGCTTTCATTTTTACATGGTTATACTGCAGCATCTTTGGGGACATTGATATCTGGCGACACTGGAAGTGTGCTCCCCAGTGTCCCACACTGGTAGGGGAAGGTGAGATTACAGTACCAACAGGGGATTGGAACCCCATGTCAGCAAATATATAAAACAACATGTTTCAGGGCACTGGAGTGGGCTCCCCAGTGTCCCACACTACTGGGGGGCTTACAGTGCCAACAGGGGATTAGGCACATGACCATTGGCAAATGTGAAATCTACATGTTTTAGACACTGGGAGTGGGCTATCCAGTGTCCCACACTGGCAGGGAGGGTGAGTTTATAGTGTTGACAGGGGATTGAGCACACCCTATCAGCAAATAAATAAAACAACATGTTTCAGGGCACTAGGTGTAGGGTTCCCAGTGTGCCACACTGGCAGGGGGCCTACAGTGCCAACAGGATTGGGCACCCCTGTCAGCAAAATAAAACAACATGTTTCAGGGCACTAGGATTGGGCTCCCCAGTGTCCTACACGGTAGGGGCTTACAGTGGCAATGGGGATTCGGCACCCCCAGTTGACAAATACAGAAAACTACATGTTTTGGGACACTGGGAGTGGGCTACCCAGTGTCTCACACTGGTGGAGGGGAGCTTCTACAGCGACACAGGAATTAGGCACCCGATGTTGGCAAAAATCTTTTTTAAATATAAACATCTTCAGCCCTCTTGGAGGCACTTAAAGGATAAACATCTTTATTTAGGTAAACACCAATAGGTGTTTACCTAAACAGGGCTGAGGAATCAGATTCTATTGTTAGTTTTATAAAAATTGGTCACAAAGGTTTTGCCCTTTTACAGTGCCCAAGGGTTTTGTGGGTCCAAATAGTGTCACACATTTATGACAGTCTTGTTAATTTTGCAAAAGCTTTTGTGAAGGTATCGCTAATTTGTGGCACTATAGTTGTGAAAGTGTCACAATTTTGGCAGTTTCACAAGCGTAGTGTCTTACATTTGTGATACTTCCAACAGTCAAATTAAAAAACATATTTATGGCCATTATTTTTAAAATCTAATGCCAGGATCATGTTTCTTGGACCCAAATAGGTAAACATAAATGTTGGTGTTTACAAAGGGCAGTAGTTTTGAATTACAGCGTTTGTTACCCATCGCTAACTGAAAACAAGATGGTAGCAATATTTTATTTATTTATTTATGTATTTATTTATTTACTTGTATTTCGATTACTCCTTTGAGCCGAGGGCTCTTTTACAAAGGTTCCACATCAAGGCAATAAGGTACAAAACATAAAATGATCATTACAATGGAACTTACAAAATAAAAAGACAAATAAGGTTACAATAATAGCAGCCAAAGGCATTGTCAAGGAATTGTGTTGCAAGTTAATTATACAGTACAAGTCATAGGCGGCTCAGTGAAATCTTTGTTAGGAGTGGTTAGTGGGAAAAAGAAAGAAGAGTGGTGGTGGGGTGGTATGGGAGACAGAGAGAGGAGGAGGGAGAAATGGGGAGGGCATTGCGTTGGGTATGTGGTAGATGGGAAACAGCAAGGGAGGAGGAAAGGAGGGATGAAAAGAAAAGGAGACAGATTAATCCTATACCCAGTAATGGGGGTAGGAGAGGAGGAGGAGCTGAGGCAGTGAGGAGGGATGCTTGAGGGTAGTATGCCTGGAGGATTATAAGAAGCAATCACAGAAGGCACTAGCCACGAGGTGTTGATGCAGTTTACACTTAAAAGCACCAATCGGGGCAATGTTGGAGATTTCTGTAGGTAGCAAGTTGAACCAGGTGGAGGCTCTGACAAGGTAAGAACGCTTGAGCTTGAGAGGTCTGACAGCGAGGTATTGTAAAGGTTAGACTGTCGATCTTTCTAGTTAGGCAGCGGACACGCTGCAGGGTCAATATTAATTGGACTCCAGGGGCATAATGCCCAGTGATGTCTTCTTTGCTAGGATGTAGGTCTGGTACTTTAGCCTGCCAGTTAGCTGGAGCCAGTTAGCCTGCTCGTAAATGTCACACATGTGAGAAAGGCGGGCAGCTGAAATAAGGAGTCTACATGCCTTATTAAGGGCTACAGCTATGCACCAGAGTGCAGTATAAGTAGCGGATCCATAGATAACAAGCCCGTAGTCAATAGTTGAGATAACAGAGCTCTGGATAGCGAGATTCAAGGCTTCAGCCGTTAGGCAATGTTTATGCTTGCATAGTAGCCCCATATGGGAGTTCACAGTTTTAGCGATATTGTCAATGTGTTTGATATATGAGAGGGAGCAGTCAAGGGTCAGGCCCAGATATTTAAACATATCCACCTGCTCAAGAGTGACTCCTTCGTGGTTGTTAATTATGAGCTCATGGTCCTTGTACTTGTTGTGGGTTCCATGGAACAACATTGTTTTAGTTTTTGTGGTTAAGGATGAGTTTATGTGAGCAAAACCAGTCTTCCACTTCTGTGAAACTTTTGTAGTTGAGACTGAAGGGAGGTGGGGTCTGTGTGGCAAGTGAAGATTACTGCATCATCTGCATATGGTAACATTCTGTCATGGCAGGAGGCAGGAGATTGTTCAGGAATATGCTGAATAACAAGGGACCCAGGATAGAATCTTGAGGTATTCCAGAGTAGATTGGTAGGGATGACGAGAGAATTCATCAATCCTGACCTGTTGGGTCTGGTTACTGAGTTTAAACGAGAGGTAGTTTCACTTGAAAGACCAAGGAGGGATAATTGTTTGAGAAGAATGGAGTGATTGGCAGTGTCAAATGCCTTAGTCAGGTCAATAAAAGAGGCGCTGACCAACTGGCCCTGATCAAGTGCATGATGGATATGTGTGGTGAATTCGAGGAGTGCCATGGTAGTGCTGTGCCCTTTGTGGAAACCATGCTTCTGGGAACATTGCAGGCTGTATTTTACAAGGTATTCCATGAGCTGATCAGTCACTATCCATTCCAAGGCTTTGGATAGAGGAGGGAGGATGGATATAGGCCTGTAGTTGTTTTGAGAGTCTTGTCACCACTTTTGTGGACTGGAGTCACCACTGCCAGCTTCCACTTTTGGGGAACTGGGAGAGCATGAGGGAAAGGTTGAAGATTTTGGTTAGTGGGAGCAGAACTTCGTCAATGGTGAGGGTGAGAAGTTTCATATCCAGTGAATTGCCACTGTCCCTAGACTTTCCAAGCACTTTAAGAATGTGTTTTTAGCTAGGTTTTCCAGGATTGCTTTGAAATGGAAAGGTGGGTGCCCTGGTGGCAAACCTGAACTAACAGGAGCTGGGTTGACTGTGGTGGGATCAAAAAGTTAGGGGTAGCACATGACTAAGGTCAGCAAAAGTGGTATTAGATGCGTTGGCAATGATTACATGGTCAAGAGTGATGGTACCATCTATGTTCAACATTGTGGGTATTGTTTTGGGATCCTTTCCAGTCACTTCAGCAAGGTTATGCCAGAATTTACTCCTGTTATTCCAGGTGCTGGCTAAGGCATTCCTGTAATAGTTAGCCTTCTCATGGTGGATTGCTCTGGTACATGCATTCCTTGCTGTTTTGTAGGCCTGATATCAGTCTGGGTTCCAGTAGCCTTAGCACGATACCAAAGCTGGTCTCAAGACTTCATTTGTGTAAGGATGCCTAGTGTCATCCATGGGTTATAGACACCCTTGATCTTACGCTTCTTGAATGGAGCATGAACATCATGAGGCTAAGTTGAAACAGGTGATAAAGTATTCAAGTGCTGTGTCTGCATCTGGGGCTATATTAATTGATGACCAGTCATGTTCATGAAGGAGTGTTTTAAGTGACTCAAGATGACCGGGGTCAGCATTCTCCTGTTAATAGTTTTGGGGGAGTTTGGTGTATTTGTTAGTCCAGATACACAAGATAGGGAATGATCACTTAAGGAGTCTGGGAGGACTATTGCTTCGAGATGTGCTCTGGACGATTAGTTAGCACCCAGTCTAGAAGTGTACAGGTCCCTGTTCTGTATTTTACTCTAGTAGGTGATTTGACCATTTGTGAGAAGTTAGCAGCAGCTAGGGCATCCTTATAACTATTCAAGCTAGAGGCCAGCCAGTTGATGTTGAAATCACCAAGTAGGATGACTTCTGTATTCTGATCCAGGAGTTAATACAGTCAAGGAGTGAGTGAAAGCCCAGATTGCTCAACTTGGTGGTATATAGACAGAGACAACAGTCAGGATCTTGTTATGAGTTCTGAGAAGTACTTTGGCAGCAAGAATTTAGATGTCATTTCCGGGGATGGGCACGGGCATGACGTGACCCATGAGATACTCTTTAAGGTAGAGGGGACAGCCTCCTCCTTTCTTGGTAAGTCTGTCCTGTCTGAAAACTACATATCTGGGAATTGCTATTGCTGAGTCAGGTATCTTCAGAGACAGCCATGTTTCCAGCACTGATAGGATGTCTTGATTGTGCTGGGAAACCCAGGCAGAGAGGGTATCAAGTTTGGAGAGGAGGCTGCAGATGTTAATGCTTGCCAAGGAGAGTGACCCGGCACTGCTGGCAACCTTGTGCCCAAGTTGTGGTGGGCCGGGGTTAGGTGAATGTTGCTTGAGAGAAGCAACAACAGCAGTATTAGATGTTTTAAAGGGTTTCAAGTTAGTTCTGTGGGGCAGCAGGACCCTTTTTAACAGGTTCCTTTCCATAAGGATGATGCATGAGGTAGTGACCAGTTAGTAATAGCAAGGAGCTGTAAGGGCACAGTTGCAGTGGTTTTGAGAACAGGCCAAAAGTTTCATTTGTTCTTCAAAACGGTTGTTGGATAGATAGACCTTAGAGACAAGTACATTAAGAGTTGATTTCAATTGAAAATGTTGATGCCTGGTGGTTAAGTCAAAAGCTAAAAGAAATGAATCAACAGCTAGGTCACAGTCATAGAATGTGTTAGAATTCCTGAAAGGGATGAATTCTGCCTGCGCATATGCAGGATGCAAAATCCTTTTGTCTGTATGCATCTTTGTCATTCAAAGAGGTCTTGAAAAGCCCAAATACAGATCATGGGGCAGGTCAGACGAAAATGTGTATTCAAGCAGGACCCAGAGTCACTGAATTTGTCAGACTTCGTTGCTTCACTTATGTTTTGCTTGGGATACCTTCCAACAAGTTGATTTTAAATGAAAAATGCAGATACCTGGTGATGATGCTTTGTAGAAATCCAGTCCAGGAGACTTTAATGAATGTAGTGAGCAAGAATGGTGTACTTGCTCCAAGCAGAAAACCATGTAAGTCCACAAAAACTAAGCTACAGACATAGACAAACACAAGCAGCCACCACACAGACCCAGGAGGCGGAGTACTAAAGCCATTTGTGGCAGTCAAAGTGCTTTGTGAAAGCAGAAAGTGCTTTGATGCACACATACAGTGGAGTTAGCCGCGATGAATGCAACAACTGCAGGTAATGACATGTCACAAATCCTACTATGACAACGTGGTTTAATTGCCATTGGCTTGCTATGGCCCTCCAGTAAAGTGCAGCATTCTGTGATATTCTGCAGCATTTTTGCGATGCATTCTGGCTATCACATCTGAGACGTGACAACCAGAATGCCATGTAGAAATAGTTTACTACAGTTAATGCAGTTTGTTGCAGGGGCCATTGAAAGTCAATGGCAATTAAACCCTTTGTTAAGAAGGATACTGTGACGTCATCACTGCAAGTTACTGCACCTCATCGTGGCTGACTCCACTGTATATGTAAACACTACAAGGGATGGTTTTCTTTGTTTTAGGTGGACGCTGGGGATTGGGCACCCTAGTGTCAGTGTTATGTATGTTGGGGGTGGGCTGTGGGTGCTGAGAGGGAGGGTCAGGTGATGAGGACAGGTACACTGGTACCAGCAACAGACATTGATGAACAGTTTACTTTGTTACAGGGTATCAATTTTCATCAGGCTGATCTTAACAGATCAGCTGTGCTTGTTGATTATTGATCAAAGGAAAGAGCTAACTTATGATTGGATTAGCTCTTTCCTTTGAAATACACTAAGTTTTCACCCAGCAAGCCAGAATACTGTCATGATCAGCCTGGTTGATGATTGTGTGACTCTGAGTGATGACCCCTTGCAGATCACTCTGCATTGGACTGACAGTGCCACATCCTCAAAAGTCACTCACCTAGAAAAATGTTTGCTGCACGCATGAAAAGAACCAAAACACTAAATCAGAATGGCTTTAGAAATTGAATATACCACAGCCCCTACTTCCCTCGTGGAGGTTGGCCTTCACCACTCATGATGTCATAAGGTCAAACTCATGCTGAAAAGATTGCTGATCTTTCAATGGGGCCGTGGCATATCTGTTATACATATATTGGGAAGAACCCACTTTGTTTCTCCAAGTATGGAATACATCTCCTTATCATACCGATATTACGTGACCCAAGATGGTGGGGACCTAAGAGTTAATTAAATGTCAAATGTGTGTTTTTAAGGCCCATACAGACACTTAATTAACATTTTATTATGGCTGTCTGGATGATTTGTATGTTGTACCACTAGTGGCAGCAGTGTTTCATGCTTGTTACAGTTAAGCTCATTTGATGCAATGAAGTGTTAACAGACTATGTTTCGTGTTATTACTTAATATCTTAATATGGTTTCACAGGGGTTGGTGGAGGTGGCAAGTAGAGGATGTGATATACTGTGTACTGTTTAAGCAAGGTTACATTAAGTAGTAGTGATCATAGTAATTTTATGTCTGTTGTGCCTTTCCCTAAGGCTCGAGGCACCTTACAAACCAAACAAATGTATAGAATATAGAAACATACACAATGACAGTGATGACAAGAAAAGACCAATGATCCACCCAGTCACCGAAGTTCTTTTTATAGCCCTGGGACCTACTGTTCTTCCAGGCTCCTAGCCCTCTCCATCCTCCACCCTCTTTCTCATTCCACTTTCTGCTGCCCTGAACAAACACCACACCCTTCATTATGTCCCAACCATGCTTGAAACCACCAACCGTTTTCACACCCACCACGTTGTCTGGTAAACTACTCCATAGCTCCACCATCCTTTATACAACTGATCACAAGCTACTATTCATGCAAAATAGTTCCCTGCAGTCCACTTTGTTTATCTCTTTTAGGAACTTAAAGCTCTCGATCATAGCTCCCTCTCCTTCTGGTTTCCAGTGAGTACATGTTCAGTGCCTCTTACAATACCTGCCCTGTTGGTTTTAAATCATTTTTTACCCTGTGCTGCACCGTCTCCACCATTTCCCTATCTTTCCTTAGGTGGGGCGTTAGAATTGGGCACACAATAGTCCAGGTGTGACCTCACTAAGGATCTATAGAGGTGAAGTATTACCTCTTCCCTTCTACTATCAATACCCTTCCCAGTACATCCCAGCTTCCTACCCACATTGCTATATGACTTGTTGCACTAACTTGATTGTTTGTGGGAGTCACTGATGATAATGCCAAGACCCTGTTCCTCAGTCAAGTGTTAAGTCTCACCCCACCTATCCAGTAATCTGTCCTGGGGTTTTGTTCCTATGTGCATTACCTTGCTCTTTTGGTGTTGAATTTCAACTCCCAACCCTTAGACAGCCCCTCTATCTTTTGTAAGTCATTCTGTATTTCCGATTCCCTCATCACTTCCACCCTTTCATCAGAGCTTAGTGCCATCTGTGAAGAGACACAACCTGCCCTGATTCCTCACCATTGTCACTGAAGAATATATTGAAGAGGACTGACCCAGGGCAAATCTCTGTGGTATCCTGTTCATAAGGTAAGGTCAAATTTATTTTATGGCGGCCAGTCCCAAAGGCTCTGAGCACCTTACAAAATCACAAACAGGCAGGGTAAACAGTAACAATAAAAACAAGCATTTTTCAATGCCGAATGTTGTCTAAATCACACTGGTAGTACAGAAGTTAGAGATGCATAATAGGAATGGCAATGAAGTATTGAACAGACACCAGCCCCACCCCTACCCTGCAGAGACTGACAGGCATTGGGGCATGCCTCTGGGTAGTCAGCTCGCATGCTCATGCAATTTCAACTCACCCTACCCTGCAGACTCAATAAGTGTTGTGTTGTGCCTTGGGGTCTTCGGCCTTATGCTCATCCCATTCCATAAGGAAATACATTGAGATGGGTGCAATATAGGAGAATGGGGTGAACTTTGGGGCCAAAGAGTCCAAGGCACACCTTGATGCCTGTCACTGGCTGCAGGTTGGGGTGAGGGTGGGGTTGAAATTGTGTGAGCATTACAGCCGACAATCACAAGTCACACCCTTGATGCCTGTCAGTCTCTACATGGTGGGACATTACAGTTGGAAACCCAATGCCTTGAGGTTTTTATTTTCACTCAAATTTTCAACATGGGCTTTTTGTGACCACAACTCATGAACAGCGACACTATCAGTTTGTTAGCGAATGGTGATTTCAAGACAGGAACTCTGTCATTTGGCACCACGGGTGTGAAAACACATTTCGGTAGCATGTGAAAACGATAACTGTACTGTTCATTAGAGGTGTAAATAAATGGCAATGCTGAAAATCAGAAGTGAAAATATGGAAAATTGAAGTCACGTATGCCCATAACACAATCACTTTGTGATTCTGTTAACCCAATTTTCAACACAGATATTTTGGGACTCTGCTCATGAACAGTGTCACTGTGATTTTGTTAATCTGTCCCGAACATTGATTTCCACAGTGACCATGCCACATGTGCAAAAACAGATTTCAGGCAGGATGTAAAAATTACAGCCATACTGTTCATAAGGAGATGTAAAAAATGGCAATGCTGAAAATCTGGAGTGAAAATATGAAACATTGGTGAAGTCACGAGTGTGTAGAAACTGCACAACGCACACCTATAACACAATTATTTGGGGATGTTTTAACTAGATTTTCAGCAGAGGTATTTTGGGACCTCTGCACATGAACAGTGTGATTGATTGTGACTTTGTTAATCTGTCCCAAATATTGATTTCCACAGCGACTGAGCCACTGGTGCCACATGTGTGAAAACACATTTCAGGCAGTACAGTATGTGAAAAATGACAGCTGTACTGTTCATAAGGAGGTGGAAAAATGGAAATGTTGAAAATCTGGAGTGAAAATATAAAAAATTGTCAAAGTTACGAGCCTACATGGAAACTGTGAATTTTTCACCCAAATTTTCAACATGGGATTTTGGCTCCAGCTCATGAACAGTGGCACTGTCATTTTGTTAACTGTTCCGAAAGGTGATTCCGCCAGTGATGGCAAAATGACCATTCAGGACAGAATAATGAGATGACAGTGCATGTGTTCATGGTGGGGTCCCAAGAACCGATGTTGAAAATTTGAGCCAAAATTAAAAAATGCTTGAGATATCCACTTAGTTGAAACCCCCATTTATGCCATTACACAGCTTTTTGTTATTTCTTCAATTTGTAGTCGGCTTTGAAGAGTGCAGATGTGTCCTGCTCCACCGAAGACCGCAGCGCTGACCTCCAGAGGCAGTATGGGATTAGGGTGTGTGTGCAGAGATCATGGGTGGGGTTGGTGGAGGTGCCCATGACTTTTGAAGGCGTGATATTGGCCACACTGGGGAGGGCTCCCAGTGTGCCATGTAAATGTGGGTGGACCAGGGGAGGAACATGCCAATGTGGTCAGCTTTCTTTCGTGGCAGCACACTGGGTGGCTTCCAGTGTGCCACACAATGTTGGATGGGTAGGTGGCAGACATGTTGACATGGGATTGCATCCCTGATGTTGGCCTTGTTTTGGATTGTGTGGGCGGCAGCAGAATCTGCCACCATGCTTACTGAAATGTTTCACCAGCAAAGACACGTAGGGAGGTGTGTCATCTGTGTCATCTGTGCTGCTGCATGATGATCTTGTCTCTGATTGTAGTGGCACATTTGTTTAGGTTGGTGGCACTTGATAAATGTGTTTCAATGCTAGCATGCTGGCTAATTGGTGAATGAGGGATGTACCTTACTAAAGCATGCCCTGCATTCTCCAACACTGACACACCTCTGCAATTTTCCTACTATCACAAAATGTTGCTTGCACATGTGCAGGTCAATATAAAAGGAAACCATTATGGTTCTTTAGGGAAGTGGCCAAGCTGTCGAAGGAAAAAAGGGTGGCATTCAGGACGATAAGGAAACACAGAGGAAGGAGGACATGGAGATATACCAAGTAAGACAGAAGGAAGGAGGAAAGACAGTAAAGAGAGCAAAGGCACAGACAGAGGAAAGGATACCTAAAGTGGATAAGACTTTCTTCAGATACATAAGTGAAAAAAGGGATAGTGAGGATTACGAGAACTGAAGGGGAGACTGCACAAAAGATGACCAAGGAAAAAGCTGCCATCCTGAACAGGCACTTCTGCTTTACATTCCCAGTGTGTGTGTGGTGGTGGGGGGACCACAGGGAGTAGCAGGAACAAAGTGGATGGGAGGAGGTGAACACAAGTCCATTTTCAGAAGAAAGTTCTGAAGGACTTGCAGTTCTGAAGGCGGACAGGGCTACGAGTCTAGATGGGATGCACCCAGCAGTACTAAAGGAACTCTGGGAGGTGTGACCTGCCCCACTGAATGCCTTATTCAACAGTTCACTGGAAAACTGGCAAGGTTCTGGAGGACTGGAGAAGCACAGACATGATTCCTCTACATAAGAGTGGCACCAAGGAAGGGCTAGCAACTATAGGCCAGACAGCCTCACTTCAGTGGTGGGAAGTAAAGGAATAAAATAAAGATCTGTAGAGTATCTTAAGTGCAGCAGGCTACAAGACCATAAGCAGCATGGATTCACAGATTGGAAGTCATGCCAGATGAATCTGATTTCTCTGACTAGGTGACCAGGAAATAGATCAGAGGAGGGTAGTGGACATGACCTACACAAGCAGCACTCTCTTGCAAAATGAATGCAGTTCAATCAGTAAATTTCAGCAAATGCATTTATTCAGCTTGGGCTCTTGAAACCCAGACCCCTGGAAGAGTGACCAGTGGGTGTGACAGGGCTCAGCACTGGGACCAGTCTTCTTCAATGTCTTCATAAGTGGCACTGCAGAAGAACTGGAAAGGAAGGTATGCCTTTTAGTGGATGATACCAAAATCTGCAATGGGGTGGACATGCAGGAGGGGTGGAAAGAAAGCACAGGATCTTGGAAAACTCAGGGAGTGATCAAAAGCATGGCAGTTAGTTCAATACCAAAAGTGAGAAATCATGCATCGAGGGCATAGAAACACAGAGCTGAGTACAGAATGGAGGGCTACTGACAGTCACTAAGCAGGAAAAGGATCCAGGGGCTATCACAACAGATGTCCTTAAAGTGGCAGGGTAGTGTGACAATACAGTGGGTATGGCTAATGGGATGCTGGGGTACATGGGGGTATCTCTAGCAGGAGGAGAGAGATGATGTTGCCACTGTATCTCTCTGTGGTAGGACGCAATCTGTAGTACTGTATCCAGTTTTGGAAGCCACACCTCAGCAAAGACATAAAATGGAAGCAGTCCAGAGAAGGACAACTAAAATGGTGTATAGGTTGCACTAGAAACCCTATGAGGCGAGACTAAGGGATCTCAACATGTATACAATGGAAGACAGGAGAGTGAGAGTGGACATGATAGACCTACAGGTACATCACAGTGGTGACTAGGGTGCAGGAGGAGAGTCTGTTTTAAAGGAGAAGAGCAACAGGACCAGGGTCATGCAATGAAGCTGGGGGTTGAAAGGGATGTGAGGATGCTACTTCACTGAAGAGTGGTAAACACCTGGAACAGACTGTCAGCAGGAGTGGTGGAGGCGAAAACAGTCAGAGGCTTCAAGCATGCATGTGGTAGACACAGGAGTATTATCAGTAAACAGGCAAGGAGAAGGGAGGAAGGGTCGCCAAAGGTCAGTTAGGGTCTGTGGAGCCTGATTAGGCAGACAGCATCTGGGCAGACTGGGTGGGTCAAGTGGTTCTTTTCTGCCAAATTCTATGTTTCTATGAGTCAGGTCTCTGGTGCAGCAGTAGCATTACCAGCTGCAGAACCAACAACCTGGGTTTGATAGCAAACTCAGCGTTTGAGAGTCAAACCGGGGTGGGGTGGTTGGAATATTGTATGTCCAAAGGACTATGTTCCTCCTCTGGGGGATGCAGAGACCACAGAGCCTGGCAAACACTTAGCCTCTAGCAGAAGCTGGGGAAAGGCAGTTTGGCACTGCCAGAGCAGGGATTGACACAGCAGACACTGACGCATGTGGCATGCATCATGACATCACTGCATGCCATGCCTCAGGGGAAAAATGAGAAACACTGGCCGATCACAAGATGCCACACATCCACTGGCCCTGCACCCAATCAGCTGGGTTCCACCAGCAGAAGTGGATCCTGAGCGATGATGGGGTTGGGAACCCCATTGACCCTGCCAGGAAGTCCAGTAAGTCCTGGCAGATGTCGGGGTAATGGGGCAAGGGTGTCTGGTGGATGGAGGCAGGCCAGGCGGAGGAAGGAAATAAAATGAACTATACAATGACATTTTATTTGCTGTCTAACAAATACTGCTGCTTTAAATCATTTATGCAGTGCCAGCCTGTCAGTAAAGTGACAGTGGTAAAGCTTGCGACATCAGTGACCTGCATTTGAAAGCAACTTCAAGTCACTTGGGGCCTGTCGGGGGACTAAGCATTTCATAGGTTTCATAGGTTAATCAGAGCTGAAAAGACCGAGGTCCATATTGCTCGCCATATGTTAATTATAACCCTTGATGGAATTGAAACACAAATACGCATCCAATCAATTTTTAAAAAGATATATGCTCTCTTGCAACCACTTCCAAGGGCAGACCATTCCATATCCTAGAAACTCTAACTGAGAACCATGAACTCTCTGTTTAGTTCTACAGCATTCCACTTTTAACTGTAGTGGATGAGCTCTGGTTTCATATACCACCTCTCTGAGCACTAGACCTAAAAGTTCCTATAATCGATCATCATGTAAGGCTCTGTAAACCATACACAAATCCCCCTCATTCTACGATACTCAAGAGTAGAAAGCCCTAGTTTCCACAGTCTATCATCATACTCCATTCCCTCACTTCATCAATTATTTTAGTTGCCCTCCTTGAACTCTCTCAAGGGCATTTATAGAACCGTTATCTCCTGGTGCCCAAAACTGAGCACAGTACTCGAGGTGGGGCCTAACTAGGGAGGAACAGATGGCAACAAACCCACTACCTGTACTTTTTATATGTTTATTTATACAATGGAGTATGCCTCAGCCTTCTTAATTACCTGTTGACAGTGTAGTCCAAAATTTAGGTCATTTTTGACCCTAACACCCAGGTCACTTGTCCTCAACAGTTTCAAGCAATCTACCCCTAGTGTGTAATTTGCTTCTGGATTTTTCCTCCCAAAATGGATCACAGTACATTTCTACATTAAACATACATTGGCCCAGCTTTAATTCACCTAAGACATACTGTAAGGTGTTGATGTCTTCAGGATTGTTAACTGTAAAACCTATGCGTATCATCAGCAAATTTGGTTAACCAAACCTCTGTAGATTTATTTAGCATAGAAATATAGATATTGAAGAGACAGAGGCACAATACTGATCTCTGAGGGACCCCACTAGTCACTTGCTCATATCCAGAATAGTAACCCTTTATGCAAACCCGCTGAGTTCTCCCAGTCAACCAGGATTCAATCCATCTAGTAATATTTCCTCTAAACCCATCGTTATGGTTGCATCAATTAATTCACCATGGGGACCTTGTCAAAGGCCTTAGAAAAATCAAGAAGGATAACATCCATAGCTTCTCCTTTATCCAGTGCCTCACTGAAACCACCATAAAAATTTAACAAATTTGTCATGCATGATCTTGATTTCACAAAGCCATGCTGGGTAGTATCAATCTGCAAAACTTTTCCAATGTATTTTTACTATGCCCTCAAGAATCTTACCCAGGACCGATAGTTAGACTAATAGGGCTGTAATTCATTACATCCTGCTTAGATCCTTTTTAAAAATAGGAATAACTGTGGCTTGTCTCCATTCATCAATAACTTGTCCCTTTATAATAGATTGTGTGAAGAGTGCAGTGACAAGGCCTGATAAGGGGATCGCTAGTTCTTTCCAAATACGAGGGTGGAGTCCATCCAGGCCAACTGATTTATTTGGGTCCAATCCCGTAGTAGTTTTCCAACTTCAGTTTTTCCCACCTTAAATTGCTCATTTCTTGGCTGATCACCATGGCTTTTATTAGGTCTGGTTTTACTATTAAAACTGAAGAACAATATGTGTTGCATGCAGTAGCCATTTGGGATTTGTCAGTTATTTAATCACTTGTCTGTTTTTTTAATGGCCTATAGTAGGCGCACTCACCCCTTTTTATTTATATATTTATAAAAGGTTTTGTAATTATCTTTTACACTTCCTGCTAACCTGAATTCATAATCTTGTTTGGCATTTCTAATACTAATTTTTGTCATCCTTAACTGGTCTTTATATTTTACCCAGTTTTCTTGGTACCACTTAATTTAGCCTTCTTAAATGCTTTATTCCTATTTTTTATGTTTTTCTTCACTATTACATTCATCTAGGGCAATTTGGGTTTCGCATTTGCAGTTTTCTTCATTTGGGGTATATATTTCTTAATGGCTATAGAAAGTTTGCCATTTAAAATCTGCCACATTTCCAGAAGGGACTTGTATTTAAAATCTGATCCCCAGTCCCAAATAGCCATTTCATTTACAAAATCCCAAAATTGGCCTTATTAAATTATAAATAATCATACTACTGGTATCATATCCTAAATGTACTTTATAAATGAAGCTGATCATGGAGTGATCACTGGACCCAAGGGGATGACCCTACAGTTTATAATATTACTACCCAGATTGTTTAAAACCAAACCAAAATATTTTCACCCTGGTATTAAGTTTAACTATTTGTCTCTTATTAGTCTGTAAAAGGTTTCAATAAATACTTTCTACAAGGGTTTTAGTTTGTGGTGTACTCCAGTTTATTCCTGGAAGATTAAAACTCTCATGAGTATGGCACTATTTGTAGATGAGAACTTATTTATAAGCTCTAATAATAGGAATCGTCCTCTGAGACATAGAAGGGCCTATAAATAACTCCCAGGTTTATACATTCTGAAGTCTTTGGAATTATTTAGTCCATAAGGTTTTAATACTGGGCCACTGGGTTATTTCTATATTTTCAGCATTTATACTGCATGAGATATAGAACGCTACCCCACCCCGCTGATACTAATCCTATCTCTGTGAAACAATGTATAACCCGGATACTCTTATCCCATGTATCATTTTCTTGCCACCAGGTCTCTGTTACTGCACATATATGAATGTTCAGTTGGAGAAGGGTATACATAAGTTTGTCAAATTTATTATTAAGACTCCTAGCATTTATAAGTTAAAAATTCCAGTCTGAGGACATATAGGGACAGTACTAGTTTTTTTTTTATCTATAGGAGTAGATTCTCCCCATTTATCAGTTTAAATTGTAATCTATTTGTTGTCTTAGTCTACTAGCAAAGATCTGTTTTCCATCTTTATTTAATTGCAATCCATTCCTGGCAAACAAGTCCTGATTTAGAAACACATCCCAATTTTCAAGGAAAGTAAACCCTTCTCTCACACACCAACACTTAAACCATCCATTTAAATACATAATATCATTTCTTTGTGAGGGGCCAGCTCTAGGGACAGGCAATAGTCCTGAAATAATTAGGTTACCCTTGATTTTTAATCGTTTTCCTACTGATTCAAAATCCTTTGAATATCTATGATGGGTCTTCTGCCCAAATCATTTACCCCACATGTATAAGTGTAAGTGGATTTTGTGTATGTTCTTGTAGCCCTGGGAGTAGATGCTTAATGTTATCTATACCTGCTCCTGGCAGGGCACTTGCAGTGGTAATAGATTTCTACTCCTACATATAATATGGTCTGTGTAATGCAACATGGAGTCGCTATTACCAACACATCTCTGGGTGTATCCATGTGTCTTGTCTTGCTTATACTATGTATCGCCCAAACTGAAGGTGAATTTGGTGCTGTGTTTATTGGTGGATTTACTTCACAAGAATTTTCATTACAGGGCTCGCTTTCCAGGGCACTGTACCTATTAGCAGTTAAGATGTTTGTACTCCCCATATTTCTCCTCCTTTACCAACAGTTTTTGTAACCTGGCACCACTCTCTTCCTCAGTATTATTACTATTTTATGTTGCTTGCACGCATGTGCAAGAAACATAGTGCCATCATCCGAATTTTCGGGTGTGGCACCCGTCTTCCAATTCAGTCAGTGTGTTTGCAGGCGCGCCCAGTTCCCCAATCACTGCTGCAGCTGTCTATGACAGCAGTTGAAAATGCAGTGGTCATACAGTTGAAAGGGACATCTCCGCTTTAGTGTGCAGAGCTCCCCCACACACATGCAAGCACGCATACCGCGTGCTGATGCGCTCCT
The DNA here is from genome assembly GCA_016271365.2 of Neoceratodus forsteri. NCBI lineage: Eukaryota > Metazoa > Chordata > Ceratodontiformes > Ceratodontidae > Neoceratodus > Neoceratodus forsteri. Next base: position 77,485,249 of record CM057455.1, read on the forward strand.
CCCCATGCACATACTGTAGTGGCCGACGGGGTGCCCAATCCCCATCGGCTCCACGCCCCACAAAAGTTATCTTGGTGCCACGCTGGGATCCTACCCCAGCGTGGCAAACTGTTATAGCCGACGGGATGCCCAATCTCCGCCAGCTCCACTGCTGCACGCCCAAAATCTTTCCAGGTGCCATGCTGGGAGCCCACCCCAGCATGGCAAAGCTTGTTATAGCTGATGGGGTGCCCAATCCTCCGCCGGCTTCACGGCTGCATGCCCCCAAAGCTTCCAGGTGCCACTCTGGGAGCCCACCCAGCATGGCAAAGCTTGTTATGGCCGACAGGAGTGCCCAATCCCCATCAGCTCCAGCCCCTCAAACAGTTTTTCCAGCTGCCATGCTGGGAGCCCACTCCAGCATGGCAAATGTCCTGCGTCGTCTTAATAAAAAAAATAAACCTGTAAACAAAAGGTCCTCGTAGTCACCTTGCCCCCACAACCCGCACCCACCCACTGCGCACCCTGCCTCCCCACACCCCTCACCCCATACTTACCTCCGACCTCGTGTGACGATTTCGTGGACCGGAACACGTCTGCACTCTTCAAAGCTGACCGCCAACAGAGGAAATGCCGTAAGCTGTATAATGCAATGAATAGGGTTTTTCAACTTTATTGCATATCTCAGGCATTTTGGGAATTTTGGTCCCAAATTTTCAACATGGGTTTTAGGACCCCTCCTCATGAGTTCTTGCACTGTCATGGCATTAATCAGGCCCAAGGTGATTTCACGGTCACTGCGTGAAATTACCTTTCAGGACCAATTAACAAAATGACACTGCCAGTGTTCATAAGGTGGGCTCTCAAAAGTCTATCTTGAAAATTTGGTGAAAAATTCCTAAAATGACTGTTTTATAAGCATGCTGTGCAGTTCCTACACACGTCAGAAGTTTGAGAATTTTCAATATTTTCACCAGATTTTCAACATTACCATTTTACCACACCTCCTTTTGAGCAGTACAGCTGTCATTTTCACATCTCACCCAAACGTGTTTTCACCCATGTAGCGACAATGGCGCAGTCGGTGTCTAAATCAATGTATGGGACACATTAAGAAAATCACAGTGACACTGTTCATGAGCAGAGGTCTTAAATGGCTATTTTGAAAATCTGGTGAAAAATTTATAAATGACTGTTTTACGAAGCGCAGTTCCACGCATCAAAGTTCGCGAATTTTCAACATTTTCACTCCAGATTTAACATTGCTATTTTACCACACCTCCTTATGAGCAGTACAGCTGTCATTTTCACATGTTGCCCAAAATGTGTTTCTGTGCATGTGGCGACAATGGCGCAGTCAGCTTGCGCAATCAATGTTTGGGACAGAGTAAGAAAATCACAGTGACACTGTTCATGAGCAGAGGTCTTAAAATGGCTATGTTGAAAATTTGCTGAAAAATTCCCTTCAGCCGTCTGCAATGTTACTAATGAAGACCCTGCAGCACCCCACTGGTCACCCTCTCCCTAGACTGCACCTCATTTACCACCACTCTCTGCCTCCTGTCTGTTAGCCAGTTTCTAACCCAGTTTACAACCCTTTCCCCATGCCCAGCCTACCCAGCTAGTTTATCAGCCTCCTATGTGGGATGGTGTCAGAGCTTTGCTGAAATCAAGGTGCGTTGTCCACTGCCCCACCCTGATTCACTTCCTTTGTCACCCAGTCAAAGAAATCAACCAGATTTGTCTGACATGATGTCTCCACTGTGAATCCATGTTGTCTATGGTCCTGGGCTCCGATGGCTTCTACATGCCCCACTATCCTTTCTTTAAGCAATGCCTCCATGATCTTCCTCACTAATGAGGTGAGGCTGAATGGCCTATTGTTCCCTGCCTCCTCCCTGCTGATGCATTTGTATAGAGGGACCACATGTGCCTCCTCCAATTCACTCATGTTGAATGACTCAGTGAACATGGCTGCTAGAGGTACTGCTATCTCCTTCGCAGTTCTCTTAATATCCTTGGGCGATGCCATCTGGTTCTATCGATTTGTCCACCTTCAATTTAGTGAGCTCCTGCAGGACCCTTTTGCCTTTGAATGGACTATTGCCCACCCTTCACCCTCTTGGCAACTGCTGTACTGCTGTGGCTCTTGCCCTCCCACTCTTCTGTGAATACTGGAGGAAAGATACAGTGGATGACTTGGAGGAAGGCATGGAACTATCAGTTCCAAATACCTAAACAGCACATACAAGCAAGCAACATTCGGCATTGACAAATGCTTGTTTATTTCATGGGAGAGGGTTGCTTATATGAATCTATAGCTATGGTATCTGCTATGGAGTCAATATAATCCTCTAGACTAGTTATTTCCACTTGAACCTGCAGCCGTTGTTCTAGTCTAACAATTTCAGCTCTTAAATTCTCTATCATATGCAATTATCACATTTGTAATTGAGACAAATGTCACCATCTGAGTACATACCACATTTTATACAGCATGTCAGTCCATTTCCTGTATTCGTATTCAAAGGAAGCTCTCCTCCTCCTCCAGGGTGGTGGGCAGTGTGCTCTACTACAGCACTGCCATCTGGGTAACAACAGGTGGCTGGGAGAGCTGAGTTGCTATGGTGGGCAGACAGCCTCCGACTAAGATGTCTGCACACTTGCCAGCAAATGCCTGCTCAATCGTCTCTCACAAGGCACTCAGGGTGGGAACAAGGGAAAAGAAAAGCCTGCATGGACCATGGCAAAATGATGCCACCAACCTCTCTCTCTCTCTCTCTCTCTCTCTCTTCACTCACAGGCTCCACAGTGCTCACTGCATTGCCAATAACAACCTGGCTAAACACCCACGGGCCTGGAGAACACAGAGGCTCTGCTGGGTGGGGATGGGGGGCAGTGGAGCACTCTAAGGTTGGTGGTAAGTCCAAGGGACAGCAGGTGATGGGGCTGGGAAAGAAAGGATGGCTGAATAGGGCAGGGTCAGGGAAGAAAAGTATACCAAATAATCCCAGACAGTGTGATTTTCACTACCTCCTATAATCTTTTCCGTGGAGATATGCAGTTGGGGGGTAGCCAGTTACCTCAAAGACAAATTCACAGCCTCTGCATTAACTGCTATCACCACACAGAAGGAATTTGAGTCTATGGCGCTAAACTTGGTTATCTCACCGTAGAGTCGTTAACTGTGGTTGGTTGCTACAGAACACTGACAGGGGTTCTGGTGCTTCTGAATTACTTGTGTATGCAGTCAGACTTGAAATGGAATGAAATCATCATTCTTGGTGACTTCAGTCTTGACTGGTTCAGTACCAGCAACAAAAGCAGACAGCTTAGAGACATTTGTGACAAATCAGGCTTCACCTAACTGATATCCGATATTATTTGCCCCAACCCTAAGAACTCGCAAATAACTCTCTGAGTGACCTGATCCTCAATAACAGACCCCAAAGTACACCCAGGCAGCAGCCTTCACAGTGATGTCAGTGATCACTGGGCAGTGGCCTAGATCAGAGGCTTGTCGGCAACTAAGTCAGACAGCAGGTTTATTTGGAAAAGGATCTTCCATAAATTCAGCCTTGTCCACTACCTAGCTGACCTCAGAAACAAACTGGAGGGACTTCTACCTGGCTTTGAAGGTCAATGAGGAGGCCACTGTTTTCAATGACACCTAACTGGTATCATCAACAGACATGCCCTCATGGAAAATGCAGAACCCAGAAGCACTCCTGTTTATGGTTCAATGCAGACCTGAAATCCACACTAAACAAACGGGACCAACTATGGACCACAGCCAGGCAGACCAAACACCTTCGGACTTGGAGGTTTTAGAGCCAGCGGTATGAATGTACTAAACTGATTAGGTCCACTAGGCTATTACCTATCAGCATTTAAATCAGCCAAGGTAACTCCAGTAAAGTTGGGGATTATAAAATCAGTGGAGGGTAGCAAACCTTCCTCTGTAATACCCAGCCAGATCACCCACAGGAACAACACTTCAATAAGTCAGAAATTTTGAATAGCTTCAATGTCCATTTCTTTACTGTTGGCCTAGCTTCGATTCCTCTAAAGCTGCTACCCTGAATTCTAGCTTATATAAAACATCCCTCACACCAACCAATAATACTTTCTCATTGACCCTGTTTCAGTATAAGCAGGTAGAAGACCTTCTACTTCACCTAGATGTAAAATAAGGTGCAGGTGCTGATGGCTAGGCCACTAGTTCCTTAAAATCTGGGTTTCAGTGCCTAGCAGCACCCATATTACACCTGTTCAACTTGTCTGTTACCTATTGCACTGACACTGAAATTTGGAAAACAGCACACGTACTTCCCCATTCAAATCAAATCAGGGACCCTATAGACTTGAACAATTACCACCCCATTTCCCTTCTAGGCCTCTTCTACAAACTCCTAGAGAAACTAATAAATGTCCAAGTAAGAGACTATCTTGATAGAACAAACTTAGTGAATCCATCCCAGTCATGCTTCAGACCTGCCCACAGTACAATCACTGCCCGTGCCACAGTCTCAAACTACTGGTTTCTTGGCATGGATAGAAAACAGATCTCAGGGCTATATTCCAGGATCTTAGTAAAGCATTCGACACAGTTGATCATGCTCTACTCCTATACATGCTAAATTGCCATGGCATAACTGATCCGGTGCTGAGCTGGTTCACAAGTTACCTGTCAGGTAGGCTGCAGCAGGTAAAGGTGGAAGGCTTACTCTCTGTTGACACCGCTTCTGTCTTGGTGTCATGCGCAAGTCACATCGGGAGTGTAAACAGAAAATGCTTTGCCGTGTCCCAACACCGATGAGAGGGTGGAGATGAGCCGCTGCTCATCAGTGCCTCGGCCGTGGTAAAGAACACGAATGGGATTTAAGGTGCGGTTGGGCTGTTTTTTTTTATCACAATATTATTTTCCACCACCATGGACCCGGCAGGGCTACAATCCCCATGGAAGGGTAAGTATTCCTGCCACAACAGGGCCATCCTGGGTCCTGTCATTTTCCTCTGTTTTTCTCCCTTTGCGCCTGTGTACTGCGGAATGGGCTAAGCATCTGTCTCTGCCTCCACAGAGGCAGCCAAACACCCAGGACTGGAAAGCCCTCTAGCTGTGCTACTGCACACAGCACAAACCCCAACCCAGAGGAAGGAAGCTGTGACGCCAATCCTTACTCTCCCTACTGGCCCTGAATGACCCGAACTGCTCTCAAACCCAGGTCACCAGCATGGTGCAAGGTGTGGCTTCCAGCGCCCAACCCTCAGAGCCAGCGGGTCAGTCCAGGGCTGGGGTTGAACTAGGGGCCCCTCCCCACTTCATCCCCACTTGGGGAGCAATCCATGGCAGGATGGGGAGGTCATCCCAGGCCAGGTATGTTGGATGGGTAGGTCGGGTGACAGGACCGGAGGCTGAGCACGGGTATGAACAGAAATGGGAAAAAATAAATAAAAGAGTCACATTTGGGGATCAAATCAACCAGATTCTAGCCCCACAATCAACCAGACTAGGCCAGCACCTCAGATGCAGTGTCACTAAAATTCAGACCCAGCTTGATGAGTTTTCAGGCATGAAGCTGAAGGTCTTTAGAACAATTCTTAACAGATCAGTAAACAGCAGAACTTTGCTGGGAGACTGCAATCTGCACTGAGGCCAAGACTATTGTAGATGGGAGGTAGTCAACTCCTGGGGGCATGAGAAAGCGTTCTGTCTGACGCTCACATCTGTTCCCTGCATGCATATCATGGTGGCACTGCTGGCAGCAGTGAGTTATCCACTGGTGGCTATTTCAGTAACTTACTCTTCATGCCCCTCCTTGTTGACATACTTCGCCCGCCCTCCATGGCAGAGCTCAATTTATCAGGGCTGACAGGATACACCCCTTGCATCATCTTAAGCCAGCCTTTCAAGGAAGGGCACCAGAGTCAGTGGTGTGGCATCCACAGTCAGGGTTGTGTTTCTACATTTACTCCCAACCCCATGGATGTCAGCACACAGGAGCTCATGGGGAAGAAATGTGCATGACAGTGTACTGTCCCAGAGTCTGGTCATCATCCACCTCCCCATTCTGCTTCCTGCGCTCCACCTGTGGTAATCAAGGTGGCAGCACTGTAGCAGAGGCAGTGACACTCCCACTTTGCAGCAGCACTGTAAGAGACAGTGACAGTCCTGCCCTGCAGCAGCACTGTAGCAGATGCAGTGATACTCCCACCCTGCAAAATCACTGTAGCAGAGGCAGTGACACTCCGCCCTGCAACAGCACTGTAGCAGAGACAGTGACAGTCCTGTTCTCTGCAGCAGCACTGTAGCAGAGGCAGTGATACTCCCACCCTGCAACAGCACTGTAGTAGAGACAGTGACAGTCCTGCCCTGCAGCAGCACTGTAGCAGAGGCAGTGATACTCCCACCCTGCAAAAGAGCTGTAGCAGAGGCAGTGACACTTACATAGAAACATAGAATTTGATGGCAGATAAGGACCGCTTGGCCCACCCAGTCTGCCCATTTCCCTACCTAATGGATAAGCTGCAGATCCTAGTTAACCAGCAGCCTACTTCTTCTACCCCACCCCTAGAATTGCCTTATCGCTGTCCCATGCATGCTTGAATTCAACCACTGTTTTGACTCCACAACCTCCTCTGGAAGGCCATTCCATGCATCCACAACCTCTCTGAAAAATTACTTCCTTACATTACCTCTGAGCCACCCCCATCTTCAAATTGTGCCCCTTGTTCTTGCACACCTCTTTTTTGAAAGATGCTACCCTCTTGGACTTTGTTGATTCCCTTGAGGTACTTGAAAGTTTCTATCATGGCCCCCCTCTCCCTCCTTTCCTTGAGGCTATACATATTAAGCTCCTTAGTCTCTCTCTTCATATGTCTTCTGGTGCAGACCCTGCACCATTTTAGTTGCCCTCCTCTGGGAAGCTTCCATCTTGTCTATGTCCTTGCGGAGGTTGGGTCTCCAGAACTGCATGTAGTACTCAGATGGGGTCTCACCAGCTGTCTGTACAGAGGATAACAACTTCCTGTTTTCTACTGGTGATGCCTCTCCTATGCATCCCAGTATCCCCCAGCCCTCCTTACTGCCCTCTCACATTGCTTGCCCACCTTTAATTCATCTGATATGACTACCCCAGGTCCCTTTCCATTTTGTTGTAGTTAGTATCTCACACCCCATTGTGTACTCTTCCCTGGGTTTTTGTTTCCCAGTGCATTACCTGCACTCCCACCTTGCAACAGCACTGTAGCAGAGGCAGCAACACTCCTGCCTGCAGCAGCACTTATACAAAGGCAGTGACACTCCGCCCTTCAGCAGCACTGTAGCAGAGGGAGTAACACTCCCACCCTGATCCTTTGGGATGCTTGGCAACCTCTCTTCCGTTGGCCAAGGCTCTTTCCTGAACCTTTGTCTCGGCATCACAAGTGGCAAGGTTGCCACTGCGCTGACAGGTGACTTCTTAATGTGCAAACTGGTGTGGGGAGGGGTAATAAGCTGAATAACATGAGAATAAACTCAAATTAGTTTTACTGTATTTCTGGTATATGGTGCAAAGTACTGAATAGTAGGGTAGTTTTTTCTATAGAGATCCATCTTTGGGGAGGTTCAAGATCTTTTCCATGTCTAGGGAGGCACACTATACTGAAGTCAAAAAATTAATACCCTATAGCATCCCACCAAGTTTAAATAGTGTTGCACATACTGTACCATATCTTAAAGCACTTCCACATCCAAAGAGGTAGAAATAGTGCTGTAGTAAACATTCACCAGAAGCACTGGCCAGGACACCACCATGTCTCCCCACCCAAAAAAAAAATACTTAGGATATTTAAATTCTTCCTAGACAATCACCAAAATGGGAAAGGAACCTCAGCACCTCTATAGTTTTGTACTGCTGTGTCAGCATTAGTTGTGAGCCCCATGACCTCCTGGCCCGGAGGTCAGAGTGTTCCTATGCTCTACAGAGCAACACTGACACAAGGGTATACTATTTCAAATGAGACAGAGGAGAGAACAAAAGACTGCATCAGAATACAGTATATCCAACAGACCAAGTTTAACCTATATACGAACAAGGGTCAACATTTATATCTCAATCAGAAACACAGAGTAAATCTTGTAGCAATGCAACACGGACTGTCAACAGCATGCAGTATTTTATTTATATCAACTTTTTCTTTCAATCCACAACCTAAGCAGTTCCAATGTCCCACCACTTCCAGCGGGTCTGGCATTTGATTCCTCTTAGGCACTGAAGCAGACTCCACTGTAAAGAGGAGCACCTAGTGCAGTGTCTCAGCCACCAGTGACCCCACATCTTCCTCATCACGGTTAATTACAGTACTTCCTCCTTATATCACACGCTGGCATACTACATCAATGCAGTGCTTACAGTTCCATGAACAGCTCCCTGCTGTTGTCTTGCTGTAAAACTCCCACTGCACTTAATCATCTTGCCCTTTATTTGTATCTACAGTATACGGAAAGTTGTTGTCTAGAACTATATGTGAATGAACACTGCAAAATCTGTCTTACCCCTCATAGATAGTCACTCCTCTATGCATTAGTTAGTGTGATTGTCACCCCTGAACCTTGACTTTGTGTACCCTTAACACCTATTCCTAATGTGTTAATGCATTTTCTTCTACTATACCTGCCTGTACAAGTCTGTATATTTGTCAATATTGTCTATGTAAACCAAGACATCCTTATGAATGAGTGCGTTCAATGGAATTATATCCTGCAATAAACTTTTTAACATTTTTTTAATTCTGGATGCAGCTTATAGCATGACATAGCTACTGTATACAAATAAAGTCTCAGTAGGGCTCCCAAGTATGGCACTCACAAATCCCAAACTGTAAAAGGATATCATATGTGTTGTACTTTGTTCAAATTCCATTTTGATCTCTGCATGAACAGTAAACTCGACACCTACTGGAGGCATGTTTTGACTCTTTCAGGCTTACTCAGTTTACATGTATGCACCATTGGAAGCACAGTACCGCAAACTCCTGATGACTCACTGATATAAATTACAGCAAATTATCCTCATCATTTATAATTCCAGGACAGTATAATTTTTTAGATGCATTGTGAAAAGCAGATTCTATAGAGAAATACATGTACATGGATTCAGACTTGACTGCATGTCAGTGTATTCCTCATATCCTAAAGTAGCTGAACAGATGATGAACCAGCAGTTCGTAAGTTTGAGTAAACTACCCCATCACTCACTCACTCACTCACACACTTTTGTGCAAAATACTATATATTACGAAATCAAATAATCAAACCAAACTGGTCACCATACGGTACCATATGTAGTAGTGTTAGGATAGACCTACTACTACTGCTATACTTAGCATTGCAGGGCAAAGCTTCAGAACCAATAGCTTATCGAGCTATGACAAATGGTAGAAAAGTGGTGTGGTCTGTACAGGTCAGTTAAGGATCCAATTAGTTACAAGTTCATTTTAAAGAAAGCGCTAGTTGGTTATGATATTTCTTAGATCTTTAGGAAAATGCCCATGTGGAAAGTCCAAGGCTTCAGTCATGGGCACAACAGAAGAAAGTACCTGTTGCCTCCCTCCTCCTAACTCAGCATTCTAAAGCTGGGTCAATAGTGCAAGCCTATATGATTCAGTAGCCAAACAACAGCGTTATAAATCATTTGCATATGTTGAAAGATGTGGATCATGTTTAAAGATGAAACCAAAAAGGTCTGAGTCTCTACAACAGCAAAGCGCAGTATGTGTTTGCCTAAACCTCCAGACTTTAAGAAACATGATGTCTAGCAAGAAAATTGCAACAAAAAGGGGAAACGTTACATATTGCATCTGAACTGCATGCTTGCAACACATTTCTCTTGATCAGCTGGTTCTGTCCTGGCACTGTTATGTGGACAAGGTGACACTGCGTGAGAGAGTATAGCACAAACTGCAGCGTGACAACAACAGTTTGTAACTGGACTTGAGAGCACCGATCAGCAGCTGCGCCTCCGGACACAGTGCGAGAGAAATGGAGGGGACAGGTAGGTGGCATTGGTGACTTGATGCCCCCATTCCTGGCACAGTAACTGTTAGCATTCATGTGCATAACTGTGTGTGCAGGCTGAGGCTGCTGGAGCAGTGGGAGTCCCGCTGGGCAGCAGCAGCAGGCAGCGGGGTTGCTCGGCAGCAGCTGAGACTGCAGGGACTGTAGTTGGTGTGGAAAATATGTTGCAGTGAGCGAGCAAGGAGGGGCAGCAGAGGGATGGGATAGAGAGTGGGGGTCTGAGGCAGGACATGAAGGTCTGCTGCTTCTACTTTAAAGTTGAGAGAGGGGCTTGTGTGGTATGGCAACCCTCCTCCCCAAACACACACAACTCAGACACTGACCAGGGGCAGGCTCTTTCGAGGAGAGTGTGTGGTGTAAGGGCAGAGACAAAAGGCAGCACTTGTACCAAGACAGCTGAGACATCTCGAGCAGGGACTCCCCTTGCATCAGCACTGCCTCAGAGTTGAAAGGTATACCCTGGACCTCCAGGGACTCTGGTCTCTCTCATCTTAACTTTGCTTTCATTGCCGTGGTGTTTTTTATGAGCTACTAGTTACTGCAGCCTGCAGGGATTGAGATACAAGTCCGTGGGTTGTTTAGGTTAGTTTCCCTCTGGTTGCCATCAAAGAGAATCCTCACCTCCCAATGTCCCCCTCCCACTGTAACTTACTGGATGCCAAGCGGTCGAACTTGACTCTTGCTCCAAGCTCAGCAGACTCCTCTGCCTCCAGCTCAGGAAAATCCCATCCACTGCCTACAAACCATCTCCTCCACCAATGCTCATTCATGCACACTCTTCCTCCTCATGCCGAGACCATGCACAGACTCCCAAAAGCTTTCTGCTTCCTGGCATTGTTCCATGAGCAGTGGGCACGTGCATCTCCCACCTCCTGGTGGTAGCTGCTAGACCCTACTTGTGCATGTAGCTTCACCAGAAAAAATAAGAGGTGGGTGGCAGAGCGCGCCATATTTATTGAAATGTTACCCAGGCAAGGCATGTAGTAGAGGCATGTCATCAGTGCCGCTGCATGATGAGCTTGGTTCTGATTGCAGCGGCAGAATTCTTACATGTTGGTGGCACACTTCTGAACTACTGTCATAGACAGCATACTCATTCATTGGTGCCACAAAGACCAGTCCAAGAAAGCAGTGGCATCACTGGTCACAACACCACCGTACTCTCCACAACCTGCTATTCCAGCAAGTTATCATAAATGTTGCTTGTGCATGCACAAGACAACATAAAAATCAAAGCTGTAAGGGGTTATAAGATACATTTAAACAATTTTTAAAAATCTATAGCTGTAAGGGGTTATACAGATACATTTAAAAATTCAAGCATAAATAAACATTTATAAATAGTTCATCAATACAGTTAAAACAACAGTAGTTAGTCCCGAATACCTGTTTAAAAGATGAGTCTTCAGACCCTTCTCTGAATGCCTCCACTCAATGGGGCTTCCTTACAGAGCTGGGAAGCAAGTTTTAGAGGACCAGGCTGGCCACCCAAATGCTTGATCAGCCTGGCCCTCAGAACTTCAAGGAGACCTGCTGGTGGAGTAGCGGAGGGTGGACAAGAATGCAGGGGTAAGGAGATCAGTCAGATAGCCTAGGCCCAATCAGTATAGGGCCTTATAGGTGAGCAAGCCCAACTTGAAGATGATCCTCTACCTGACAGGTAACCAGTGCAGATAAGGCTGAGAAATTGTCTTTAAACTGTATTTTGGCACTATTTGAAATGAAACGGAAAGGTCTTTTAACATTTGGACATTTTATGTTGGCTTTTGCACATGCGAAGCAACTTCTTATAGTAGCACATTTCAGAGGCGTGTCAGTGTTGGCCAATGCAGGAGATGTTTTAGTGGGTGCGCCCTCAGCTGCCAATCAGTGAGCATGCTGCCAATGATAGCAGTTTCAGACAGAGCCAAAGAGTTGAAACAAATCTGCTGCTGCAATCAGGACAGGCTTGTCATTGCAACAGCAGATAAAATGCCTCCATTACGTGTTTTTCCAGGTGAAACATTTCAATATCAATAAATATGGCGCTTCTGCCATCTGCCACACAATTCTCAGAAAGCCAACATCGGGTACCAATCCATGTGTCGGTATGTCCCCCAACATTATGTGGCACACTCTAACATGGCGGCTCCTACCACCGCCAAACACTCCTGAAAAGCTAACATCGAGTGATCAATCCTCGTGTCGACATCCCCCTCTTAGTGTGTCATTTTGGTTGAACAGTTTCCCTTCCTTTCTGATACTGGGATGCCCACCCAGTGTCAGATGCACCCCCAACCTGTCTGTACACCTTGCTGACATCGGGGTTCCCATTCCCTATGTCTGCATTCCCCACTGAATTGTGGCACACTGGGAGCCCACCCCAGTGTGCCTATTTTTTTGTGTAACCTGTAAATGAAGAAAGCCTTCCTCATGGTCTTTTTTCTTCCCCTGCAAACAAGAAAACAGTCCACTGTTGTCTCCTTGTCCCCTCCCCATCCCCACCCTCCATCTGTGCACTCCACCTCCCTGCACCCCCACCTATCACCTATACTTACCATCCGGAGGTTGGGAGATGCAATCTTCCCTGAATCGATACGCCTGCAATCTTCAAAGTCTAACTGCGAACTGAAGAAATGACGCTAAGCTTTATAATCGGAGGCAATGAGGGGTTTCAACTTAGGTTGATATCTCTGCCATTTTTGGAGTTTTGGTCCACAGTTTTCAACATAGGGTTCTTGGGACCCCACCTTGCTAACATGTCACTGTCATTTAGTTTCTCTGTCCTAAATGGTGATTTTGTGGTCGCCAAGCAGAATCACCTTTGAGACCAATTAACAAAACAACAGTGCCACTGTTAATAAGGGGTTGTCTCAAAAGCACATGTTGCAAATTTGGTGAAAAATTCCCAAAATGACTGTGTTGTTAGTGTGCATTGCATAGTTTCTACGATGCTCGTAACTTCACCAATTTTAAATTTTTCTCCAGATTTTCAACATTACCATTTTTGCACACCTCCTATGAACAGTATAGCTGTCATTTTTCACATCCTTCCTGATATGTGATTTCACACCTGTAGTGTAGAATGGTGCGGTCGCTGTGGGAAATCAACTTTCTGGACAGATTAACAAAATCACAGTGCCACTGTTCATGAGGAGAGGTTAAAAATTACCAATTTGAAAATTTGGTGAAAAATGACAAAATGATTGTTACACGCCTGTATTATGCAGTTTCTATGCACATTGTAACTTCGCCAATTTATCATATTTTCATTACAGATTTTCAACATTGCCATTTTTTCACACCACCACATGAATAGTACAGCTGTCATTTTTCATATCCTACCAGAAACATAGAAACATAGAATTTGACAGCAGATAAGGATCACTTGGCCCACCCAGTCAGCCCATTTCCTACCTAATGGATACACTGCAAATCCTAGTTAACCAACATCCTACTTCTTCCTACCCCCACCCCTAGAATTACCTTATGACTGTCCCATGCATTCTTTGAATTCCACTACTGTTTTTGACTCCACAACCTCCTCTGAAGGCTGCCCATGCATCCACAACCTTTCTGTGAAAAATATTTCCTTACATTACCTCTGAGCCACCCCATCTGTCTTCAAATTGTGCCCCTTGTTCTTACACCTCTTTTCTGAAAGATGCTACCTTTGGACTTTGTTGATTCCTTGAGGTACTTGAACATTTCTATTATGTCCTCCCTCCCTCCTTTACTCGAGGCTATACATATTAAGCTCCTGAAGTCTCTCTCATATGTCTTCCAAGTAGACCCTGAACCATTTTAGTTGCCCTCTGGACTGCCTCCATCTTGTTTATGTCTTTGTAGAGATTGGGTCTCAGAACTGCATGAAGTACTCCAGATGGGGTCTCACCAGCTGTCTGTACAGAGGGATAACAACTTCTTGTTTTCTACTGGTGATGCTCTCCCTATGCATTCTAGTATCCCTGCAGCCCTCCTTACTGCCCTCTCACATTGCTTGCCCACCTTTGGTTATCTGATATGACTACCCCAGGACCCTTTCCATTTTTATTGTTGTTAGTATCTCACCCCATTGTGTACTCTTCCCTGGGCTTTTTGTTTCCAGGTGCATTATCTTGCACTTCTTTGCATTGTATCTAAGCTGCCGTGGATTTGACCATTCCTTCAACCTTGCCAAGTCCCTTCTAATCCTTTCCACCCCACATTGTGTCTCACCTATGTTGCAGATCTTTGTGTCATCTGCAAAGAGACATACTTTTCCTTCCAGTCCCTCCACAATGTCGCTTATAAAGACATTGAAGAGGTCCGTCCTAGTACTAAATCCTGTGTACCCCACTAGTATCCCCCTTTCTTCAGCGTTGACTCTGTTTACTATTACCCTTGTGTACTGTTGTCTAGCCATTCTTTACCCAGGCTACCATCTTGGGACCCACTCCCAGGCTGGCAAACTTGTATATTAATCTTTGTGTGGGACTGTGTCAAATGCCTTGCTAAAGTCTAGGTAGGCCATGTTCACAGCCCCTCCGATCTACTACTTTGGTCACCCAGTCAAAGAAATATATTAGATTCATCTGACATGACCTTCCTGCTGTGAATCCATGCTGCCTTGGGTCCTGTGCCTTCTGGCCTCTTGGTACTCAACAATTCTTTCCTTCAGAAGTGATTCCATCATTTTCCTATCACTGAGGTTAAACTAAGAGGTCTGTAGTTTCCTGCTTCTGCCCTGCTCTCACTTTTGTGAAGTGTACTCACAGCTGCCTCCTCCAGTCCTCAGGTACCACCCCATCCTCCCATAGTTTGTTAAATAGGGTAGTCAGTGGTGCCACTGGTTCTACCTTTAGTTCTTTTAGAATTCTGGGATGAATACCATCAGGCCCCATTGCTTTGTCAACCTTCAGTTTTAAAAGTTCTTTCAGAACCATTTCTCTGTGAATGGGCTGGTATCAACTCCTGTATCCAGAGTGTTTCTATTGTTTGGTTTAGGTACCTTCCTCTTCATTTGTGAATACTGAGCAAAATATTTGTTTAGTATCTCTGCCTTTTCACAGTCACCCTCTACCTACCCTCCCTTTATTAAGCCTCACTATCCCTCGCTTGATCTTCCATTGCTCCCTGATGTACCTATAAAAGGTTTCATCCCTTCTTAAATGAGTTAGCTATCTTTTCCTCGGTTTGGGTCTTTGCTGTTCTGACTGCCTTCCCAGCTTCCTTTGCTTTAACTGATACCTGTTCTCTGTCCTGCTCCTTCGGTGATTCCTTGTACTTCCTGCTTGCTTTTTTTCTCTTGAACCTTCCCTGCCACCTCCTTGGAGAACCATAGTGATTTTTACATCATTTTGTTTTGTTTATTTGCTTCACAAAAGGCTTGTTGCCTCTGTGGCTGGCAGTTTTGATTATTCCCTATTGTTCTTCCACCCTCCATCCTGCCCATTTGCTAAGGTGCATTTCTTTATGCACTCATCCATTTTAGCAAAGTCAGCCCTCCTAAAGTCCATTATTTTTGCCTTTGTATGACTTGACTCTGTTGTGTTTATGAACCATACTGTCCAATGGTCACTAGTTCCCAGATGGCTACCCACTTTTACATATGTGATCCTCTCTCCATCTCCATTTGAGAGTACTAGGTCTAAGATTGCTCCTCTCGAGAGGGTTCCAATACTAGTTGTTCAGGTATGCCCCTGTAGGGCATCTAGAATAACCCCACTCTTAGAAGTGGCTGCTGTGGTGGGATCACGGACGCCGATGGAGGAGTAGCAGTGGTTTGCGGGTCTCCTCTCCAGTAGAGCGTTTTGCTTTCTTTAGCGGTGATCAGCATTAATTTTCCGGTTATTTACCTGCCTGATACCCCGAGCTATCTAAGGAGATCCCGCATTTAATTGCTTTGATGTCTAAATATGCAAGCGCAGAGCCAGAATTAGAGTCACAGTTACAAGGAGCTCCTCGCCAGGTCAACGAGCCGGAGACAATTGCTCCTACAAGATTTCACTAAGATTTGACGACAATTAAGGATGCACTCTTTAAGCTCATCGAAGATGTGGCTGAATTCAAACCGCACTTACACAGCTTGCCCAACGACAACCGACGAGAAGCCAGGATTTCACCTAGAAAGGGCTTTAGAGAGAGCGGGCCCCGACAAAGGATTACAAGCTGAGCCTGGAGAAGTTAGCCGATCGCCCTCGATGACTTAGAGGGCAGGAGCAGACGAATAACCTGGTTCTCCTGGGCCTCCCAGAGGGCGAGGAAGGGGCCAATACCATCTGCTTTTTACAAAAGTTGCTGAATAAGTCAGTGGGCCCTTCGCCCAATGGTCCAGAATACATAATAGAAAGGGCCATAGGGCACTGAGAGCAAAACCTGCACCTCCAGAACCGCCAAGACCAATAATTTTTAAATTATTAAACTATTTGGATTGGGAGCATATCCTGAGGAAGTCAGAAAATTATCTGTTTTCCAGTGGAAGGTAAGAAGCTCCGCTTGGCACCAGACCTTACATGGAAGATGAGGCAGGCACGTGTTGGCCTTCCGCCCCATAACATCGAAGTTCCTGGACAGCTGGAATTCGCCACAGAATGTTATATCCAGCAAGATTAGAGGTATCCACAAAGGAGGGATTAAGCGCTATGAAACGGCAGAGGATGCCCTCACCTCCTTAGAGACCTGTTTCCCGATCTCTTCCCAAAAATAAGGGATGAGCCTGGGTTCAGTGTTGGTAAATATGGCCTATCAATGGAGCATTCTTGGAGACCAGATTGCTGCAACTGAGCTCACTTGAAGATAGCTAATTTTGAGTTGAGAAGGACTTTGCTAGAACCTAATATTATTCTCATGATTTGGAATGGACATATGGACATTTTAAAAGTCAATTGTTGTTATTTGACTTGCTGTATACCACTATAATTTTCTTATCAGTGTTGTTTTTCCACCTGGATAGGAAGTGGAGATGTTTATGTTCATTCCACAAGAGGGAGCTGTTGGATTTAAATATGTAGCTCTGCATCATACTTTCAGCATTATAAATGCTGTAATTATTATAATTAGGGCTTTCAGGGTTCAGTTGTTATTGAAGTTTGATGTTAATTGAGGTACAGGCAATGTAACTGTGCCTAATAGTTGAACTAATAAGGGAACGATCGGGTCAAAGGGAATTGTTAATAACCCCTAAGGGTAATAAGGCATTGGGGCCCTTAGTGGCTAAATGTTATCACCACGGTTAGGCTGATTTTTCTTTTCCCTTACTCCTTATGGGAGTAAGGCATGAATGCCTCTTTGGCCTCGATGTGTTCCCAGATTCTACATAGAGTATTGGAATTTTGTGACATATATTTAGCACTTATCCTAAATCTGTGTGATACAGGAGGTGCAGTTTTTTATTTGCTTTTCAACTGATGGGATTCTCCTCTACCTGAGTTATGTAGATGGAGGGGGGCCCGGCCTCTACAGCGCCTTCATGAATCAGAGGCAGTGGAGGGCTACGGGCCTGGGTTTCAGATGGGGTGTTTATTTTAGGGGTTTATGTTTTTTGCATTATAGATAATGGGGTTGGTATTTTTTTTCTTTTTAATTGGGTGATGGATTTAGGTTAGTAAGGGACAGCTATCCATATCTCCTGTGGGAAACTAGTAGCTACTGATGGCTAGTGGGCTGAATATTCTTTCATGGAACATTAAAGGGGGACAGATAACTGCAAAAATTTATTATACTAAACCATTTGGCTCTTATAAGCCAGCAGTGGTGTTTTGCAAGAAACACATGTTTGGCAGATAAGTTATTGCATTTTAAAAAGAAATGGGTTGGGCAGGTTTTTGTTCTAGCTTTTCTTCCAATAGCAGAGGAGTGGCTATATTGATTGCGCTGGGAATCCGTTTATCCACTCTGAGGTCATTTCGGACCCAACGGCAGGTATATTTTTGTTTTGGTAAACTTAATGGAGTTAGTTTGGTGCTGGGATCGTTGTATGGACCCAATCAGGAGTCTCCAGTTTTTTTTTTGTTCAACTAGCATTAATACTAGCTTCTTTCAAAGGGTTCCAATTATTTTAGGTGGTGATTGGAACTTAGCCCAGTCTAATAAGTTGGATCGCCATGGAGTAGAGGGTGAAACCTCTCCTGCCCAATCTGCTTTAGAGGAGTTTACTTCCTCCTTAGGGTTGGTGGATCCTTGGAGGCTGGTTAACCCTTCTGCTAGAGATTATACATTTTCTCCCTGTCCATAGGTCATTCTTGAGAATAGACTACTTTTTGTAAGTAAAGATTGCTTGAGTGGCATTATGGAGGTGACCATTTTGCCCAGAGTTATTTCTGACCATTCTCCGATATTTTTGAAGTGGTTACCATCCCTTTTTTCCAAGATCTCATTCCTGGTCCCTGAATGACAATCTTTTGAGGATTCTGAGACTGTCTCACATTTTAAAAATTTTTTGTCTGCCTCGATTGATTTGAATTGGGGGTCTATAGAGGCCGTGGACTACATGGGCTGCACTTAAATCAGTATGGAGGGGTGAGTTGATTCGTGATAGCGCCCAAGCAGAAAGCCAAAGAAACTTCGGGTTTGGAAGAATGTTTGGGGAGAATCAAGGCATTAGAGAGTATTCATGGGGTATTAGGTCTGGGAGCCAGGAGCAGGAATTACTGTCCCTGAAGACATGGTATGCTAATACTTTACGAGAAAGGGTGATTTCCTCTGCAGCAAAGATTTGGGCTCTCTATAGGTCAGGTAACAAGGCCGGAAATTGCTAGCCTGGCAATTGAAACAGAAGGCCCTGCCAGGTGGGTTGCAGCTTGAGACATCCGATATCTAATAGCCTAATTACCACTTCTGAGGGCATATTGCAGGGTTTGTTGAGTTTTATCAGGAACTTTATTTAAGTAACCCGCCTTGTCAAGTGTACGGCAAAAATGGAGGATTTTTGGCTAGTATCCCTTTTCCCACTTGTCGGAAACATTAGGACAAAGCTTAGTTGCTCCCATTACTGGGGTGGAAATTGGGCAAGCAATTGATTCTCTAAAATTGGAAAAGCACCAGGTCCAGATGGTTTTACACCCTTTTTACAAATCCTTTAAACAGCTTATTGTTCCATTGCTGAAACAGCTTTTTCTTTTTGGGTTGATAGTGGGTTAAAGACAAATCTTTGTTTGAGGCCAGGATCATTCTCCTCCCTAAGCCAGATAAATCTCCAGAGTTGGTAGGCAATTATAGACCAATATCTTTGCTGAACTTGATGTTAAGATTTTGCCAAAATTTTGGCACTTAGACTTAAAAAGGTTTGGGGTGGTTTAGTAAGTCTAGAACAGGCGGGCTTTGTGGAGGGTTCCGCCGACCACTTTAGAAAGTTATTTTATTTAATCTCTGATCGGAGAGCCCAGGGCTGAAGCATCCCTGGTCTCTCTTGGACGCAGAGAAAGCTTTCGACGTGTGGAGTGGTCATCAATGTTTGCTACCCTAATTAAATTTGGCATTCCAGAACGCTTCATTAGTATGGTGAAAGTTCTGTATCAATGCCCCTCAGCTAGAATTCAGTGCAATAATTTGATTTCGGAAGCCTTCCTTTAAGGAGAGGAACCCGCTAAGGGTGTCCATTATCTCCATACTTGTTCAATCTGTATATCGAACCCTTAATAAGAGTTATTAACTCTGACCCCATAATTCAAGGAATTAAAATTGGATCCGAGGAATTTAAAGTGTCGGCCTTTATGGATTATTTATTGTTGCATATCCAAAATTCATCTACTTCACTTCCTCAAGTCCTGAAACTTATTGCAAGTTTTAGTGAATTTTCCAGCTATAAGTTAAACCTGTCAAAGACTATGCTGTATGCATTATCATCTTGTCTCTCAAAAAGTTGGTGTTTTTCCTTGGGCCTGCAGTGGCAGACGGAGGCCCTACCATATTTAGGCATTCGGTTTCTAGGAATTTAGAAGATCTGGTTAATCTTAATCTTAAACCATCCCAAAATCAATCAAAGATGATTTAGACAGATGGTTAAAACTTCCCTATCCCTTTCAGGTAGGGCTAATAAATTAAAATGGTAGTTTTACCTAAACTTTTCTACCCCTCTCCTGTCTAAATATTTACCTACCCAAATCTTTTTCAAACCTTTGAATAAGTTATGCCTGAATTTTTGTGGGTGGGGTTCACCCACGAGAGCGACTACAAGTTGTGTTATCCGAGGGAAAAGGGTGGCTTACAGTTACCAGATTTTTACATACTACTGGCAATACATGCAGCCAGGGCGGCTTTATGGACCCATGATCTGAGTGTATCCCACCGGTCTGGCACTTGACAGAGCCTTTGTTAAAAACTTAATTTGGATTTAGAATCTCTATTATATATCCCATGGGCTAAGGTTCTAAAATAGTTAGAGATACCCCTTAGGTTGGGATATCCGAGCTATGCACCAATTGTGTGCAAAGTTTAATATCTGCCCAGGATTTGATTTTACCAAACCCATACTAAAAATCCCAATTTTTAATTGGTAAACGACCTATTGTAAAACCCTTTTCCACTTCCTGCCCTAAGCCACGTTTGGTTGACTTTTTTTCTGGGGACTCACTGTTGTCGCTGTTGTCATTGTTTCTAAAATTTGGGGTAAGACCCTTTTTGGGTTCAGATTGCTACAAATTCATTGCACTATTATGGCTTTTCTGGGAAGAGCCGCAGTGCTGATAGGACAGGCATTCTTTAAAGAGTTAGGTGACCTTTGCCTGGGAGGTAAGAGCATTTCCAAAATATATAAGAATATCTTAGAGAAGAGTGTCCTTCCTCCGCTAGTCTCCCTATATTGGTCAATTAACCTGGCTTTGGACTGGTCTGAGGCGGCATGGGGTAATATTTGGAAGGATACATATCTTTATATTAAACAAGAAAGGCTAAGAGATGTACAGTTCAAATTGTTACATAATATATATCTTTCCTCAGCGAGGTTGCACCGGTAGGTAGACTGCCTTCTCCGACCTGTAAAGATTGTAGTGACCTTGGGGATGACCATTCATAAATTTTTGTTTTGTCCAAAGGTGCAAAAACTTTGGGCCTTGGTGAATACATGGACAGATCCATACACCGATCTCTCACCATTATTTTGTTTAGAGACCTGTATATTAGGGGATATGATCAAATTTCAATGAAAAGAGCAGAAATATCAGTTAGCACTGTATCATCAGTCACTAAGTTGCTAATTTTACGCCATTTGCGGAAGATTGGGTCCCTTCCTATAAGGAATGGTGGGAAGAATTTTAAATGCATTTTATGTGGAAAGGTTGGCCTTTAGATTATCTAAGGCTTCAGCTAAATTTTCCAAATATTGGGAGAGACTTCTCAATATCTTAAACCAATTTTGGAATTTAGCAGTGGTTGCATATATTTTCTTTTATTCCTTTCTTTCTCTCTTTTGATTCTCTCCTCCTTCTCCTTCCTCCTCTTACCATCTGTTCTTTCCTCTTTTAGGAGTTATATCAATTCTTTAAGAACCTGTTAAATGGTTCCCTAGCCCATGCCTGGTATTATTGTGAGCTCATACTCTGGCCGAGGTCCTTTCTCTTTTATTTTTATGTATATTTATAGGGTTGGGTTTAAATTTCATTTTCATGATCTTGCTCTGTTAATGTTATTTGGTATCTATTGGCCGGGGTTGAGGAATATTTATTTCACAGTCTGGTTGAAGACATTGAATTGTTTTATTATTGTTGGATAGCTGTGGGGTTACGGATGTTACATTTGTGGGTTTATGGGTTTTTTGTGGGGTTATTTTCTATAAATTACCTATTGCCTGTAACCTACTCATTGTATGTACAATTTGTATAAGTCGGTTTAATAAAATATGGTAATTTGCAAAAAAAGACAAAAAAGAAGTGTTGCTGTAACTGCACTCCAGTTAACATCTGGCATATTCGGATCCCCATCAGCAATAACTCCCTTTTTCTGCCATTCTAAGGATACTTCCTATCATTTTCTTGTCCAATTCCTCCCCTGAGATGGGGGTCTGTATACAACCCTGTGCAGATTGTGGTGCCATTGCCAGTCTCCAAATTGACCCACAGTGCTTCCTCTCCTCTATGTTTACCCTTTGTTCTGTTGCTTTGATTCTTTCCTCACGTAGAGAGCTACCCTCCTCCTCTTTTATCCTCCCTGTCCCTCCTGTAGATAGTGTATCCTGGTATGTTTACATCCCAGTCATGGTTCTGTGTGTACCATGTTTCTGTGACTGCCACAATATCCAGATGTTCTCCTCCATCAAGGCCACTAATTCAGGAAGCTTGTTACCAGATTACGGGCATTGGTACTCATTGCTCTCCATCTTTGATGGCTTTACCTCTTGTAGCAACATCCCCACTGACCTTTCTACCTTGATCTTCTCCTCATTTAGTACCCTGTTTTGTAGAGGGAGGCTTGAAATTCCCTGCTGCTTATCAGTGCCTGCCCCTTCACTAGTTTAAAAGCTTGCCAATGAAGCATTTAAACCGATTGCCCAGAAGACTTGTTCCTTCCTGGACAGATGCAGACCATCCTATCAGCATAGGCTGGTATCCTCCAATTGGAACCCCAGTCCCCAGTGAAGCTAAACCCCTGCGCTCCACACCATTATTTCAACCATTCATTGAATTGCTGAGAAGTATACTGTGAGTGCTACTTGCCAGAAATGTGTTTTCACACCTGTGGTGCCAAATGGCACAGTCACTGTGCAGAACCACCTTTCAGGATTGAGTAATGAAATGATAGTGTCACTGTTCATGAGATGGGGTCATAAAAAGCCCATTTTAAAATTTGGAGCAAAAATACCAACAAATGGCTGGGGCATTAGGGTTTCCAACCATAACACCCTATTCTGTAGAGACTGACAGGTGTCAGGCTGGTAACTTGGGATAACTGGCTGTAATGCTCATGCCATTCCACCCCATCCTGCAGCCAGTTACAGGCATCTAGATGTGCCTTGCGTCTTCAGCCCCAATATTCACCCTATTCTCCTATACCACACCCATCTCAGCATATTTCCTTATGGAATTGGGTGAGTATATGTCCAAGACCCCAAGGTACACCAAGATGCCTGTCAGTGTCTGCAGGGTAGGGTGAGGTGAAATGGTGTGAGCTGCTATGGATGATGACCCAAAGGTACATCACCAGCATCTGTCAGTCTCTGCAGGGTGGAGATGGGGTTGGCATCAGTTCAATACTTCACTGCCATTCCTATTAAGCATCTCTAACTCCTGCACTACCAACGCCAATGCCAGCAAGCTAATATTCAGCATTGAAAATGCTTGTTTACTAGGTGATGGAACTTCAATGTTTCTATATTGAGCATTTTTATGTTTTGACATGCAATTAGTGTGTTGGACAATGATACAATTATAGATTAATTATTTAATTGTCTATGTAATATATTTAAATATTGTGTAATGTTTGGTGACTCCTGCCCCCATGAAGAGGGATTGTACCATCAAAGCACCAGAGATAGTTCTGTATGTCTAGAAATAAAGCACTTTAAATTACATCTTTGACGCCAGCCTGAGTGCATCACTGTAAAATTTGCTTTCCCAGATCTCAATGGACCGGGGTCACATGACATGACTTGGGCAGGCATGTCAGTAACCTGACAGCTGTGTTCTGCACCAGATTCAGCTGGTGGACGGTCCCTTCACTGACCCTGAAGTACAGAGCATTACAGTAGTCATGCCTGGATGTAACAAAGCATGTACCAGTGATGGCAGGTCTTTGGGCAGATCTGGGGTTTAACTCCTGACATTCCTTAAATGGTAGAAACCACTTTGGACAACAGATTACACCTGAGCATCAAGTGTCAACCTGTCATCCAGGAAGATGCACAGATTTCTCACCTTAGAGGATGCCATCACTGGGGTGGTTACCAAGACCAATCCTGTTGCCACCCTAGAGGCACTCGCATCACACCCTTGACTAGGCTTGCTCACTACAACTGCTGCCTTGTTGGGATTCTGCCTCAGCCAGTTGGGGACATCCAGTCCTGGATCTTGGCCAGGCAGTTATTTAGGGTTTCATGGCATCAGTTTGTTCCAGAGGCAAAATACATACACAGCTGGGTGACATCTGTATAGCAGTGAAACCAAGACTGTAATGTCTTATGAGCTCTCCCAGAGGTAACATGTACACCATGAACAACACTGGTGACAGGATTGAACCTTGATGGACTCCAAATGGCAGGACCTTCAGAGAGGAGGAGAAATTTCATCACCACCCATTGCTTTCTGCCCGAGAGATAGAATTCAAACCAGTTGATGACAGTACTGACAAGTCCACAATAGTCTCTAAGGCAGTCCAAAAGCACAATCAATCAATCAATCAATTTTATTTATAAAAGTGCTTTTCTTGAAATCAAGGTGCTTGTACAACATGATAAATAAAATACATCAATAAAAATACTCAACAGATTAAGACAATAAATACCACAGCAACTTTAAAGATCAGAATAGGCTAAGTTAGGCAGGCCTGGTGGCGCAGAGGGTTGAGGCGCTGGATGCCACACCCGCTCACACCGGCGACCTGGGTTTGGGAACAAGCCCAGGTCATTGAGAGTCAACAGGAGAGGACTAGGATCGAGCATCCGATGACAGCTCTTCTAGTCCTGGGGTAAAGGGTGGGTACACGCCGTGCTGTGGCGATCCCTGGGGACACCCGGAAGAACTGCAGTGGCGCTGCTGTTCTGTTGGGGAGCATGGCAACATCTGCATGCTAGTGCACGGACATCATTGCATGTCTGTGCTCCCATTGGAAAACAGAAGAAAAGCAACATGGTCGAGACAGCAGTAGGGCTCACTTCACCGGCCGATGATGACTGAAATAGGCGTGTGCAGTGGTGGATCCTCGCTGGGCGTGGGGCTGAAGGAGGAGCCCCTCGCTGATGGTCATAGTTGCCTATGACAGCTGGCACGTCGGCTTCAGGGTTGGAGGTGAAGGTTGGAGTGGTGGCTGGATGTACGGCAGGACTGTGGCTGCAGGTAAGAAATAGAGTGTGATAAAAAGAATAGGCTAAGTTAAATAGGAAGGTTTTAAAACCGCTTTAAAACTTTTCGACGGTCAGGCAATCTCACACCCGATGGTGGAGAGTTCCACAAGGTCGGGGCCATAAACGAAATGATCTGGCCCCAGATGTCTTTAAATGGACCCTGGGAACTTCTAGCAATCCCTCGCTGATGGATCAGAGAGCGGAAGGACAGTAGGAATGAAGGAGATCCTCCAGGTAACTAGGTCCCTGTTCGTGTAAGGCCTTATAGGTCAGAAGACCCACCTTGAAGGTGATCTGCCACTGTACTGGCAGCCAGTGCACTCAGCGGGCACAGAAATTATTCGATTGGTCCTAAAAGCATCTGTCAATAGCATGGCTGCTGCATTCTGCACCAGCTGCAAGTGGTGGATATCAACCCCGGTTGCCTAGGTAAAGGGCATTGAAGTAGCCAAGGCAGGAGGTAACGAAGGTGTAGACCAAATTTGAAGATCATTGGAAGGAACCAGGTGTTTCACCTGCGCAATATTCCTCAGATGGTAAAATGAGGTTTTGACGACTGCCGACACCAGAGATTTAAGGGTCAGACAGTTATCAAAATTAACGCCCAGGATCCGCACCTGGTCTGAGGTAGTCAGCTGAACACCTCCAAGCCATAATTTTGAAGGTGATACTGCGACAAACCTGCCTCGCAATGACCTGGGTCTACAACCAACACCTCAGTTTTTCTAGGTTTAACGCAACCAACTCACACTCATCCAGTCCTGGATCTCGTGAGACAGTTGTTAAAGACCGAAACAGCATCATCCCACAAAGGACATGTAAAGGTGAGTATCATCTGCATAGCAGTAAAACTCAGCCGTACCACCTAATAATTGCTTCTAACAGCAGCATATACACCGCAAAACAACATGGGTGCCAAAGGAAACCCTCATGGCACCCTGCAGGATAGGGGAATGGTGCTGAGGAAAAACCCAGAAACCACTCTTTGGGTCCTACGCCGAGTAATGATCGAAACCATCTGAGGACAGTACCAGACAATCCACAGATAAACCACAGGAGTTCCAGTAGCACACCATGGTCCACAGTGTCAAATGCTGCAGAGAAATCTAAAGGGACCAAGATGGAATAGGTATTTCGATCTCGCTATTAGGAGATCATTTAGTACCGGACAAGGGCCGACTCAGTACTATGTCTTTTCCTAAATCCAGACTGAAAAGAATCATAGACATTGTGGCTGATCAAATGATCATCCAGGTGTGAAGCAACCACCTTCTCAATAACTTTACCCACAAAGGGCAGGTTAGAGACTGGCCTGTTGTTTGCAAGACAGTCCAGGTCCAAGGAGGGCTTTTAAGGAGCGCTAAAGAACAGCTCCTTCAGGGATCTGGAAGATCCCCTATCCAAAGACATCCAGACTATCTCGGCAAGGACCAAGCTAATTTTATCCACACAACCTACTAAGAGGCGTGTGGGGTCCGAATCCAAACTACAGTTGGTTGGTCGTATCGACTGGATGACCGTCACAATGTCAGTGATTGTGAGTAAGACCACACAAACTGGGTGTCTGACATCTCCTACTGACCACTACAATTCCCATTAGAGAGGTCAAGTGGACACCGGATCTGATTGTGGCAACTTTATCAGTGAAGAATCAAGCAAACTCCTCACACCACTCATGTGAAAAAGCACTTCCAGGCTGAAGACAGATTGGATTGCACAATCTCTCACAGTCTGGAAGAGCTGAGCTGGTCGATTCTGCATAGCAGCAATTTCCTGGACAGGAATTGTGCCTTCTTAAGGGTAATTGCTGATTGATAGACCCCATAATGATCCATTAATCTAAGGCTGTCACACTCCAGGCCCGACCTCCGCCAACACCTCTCTAACCTTCTGCCCACTCTCTTCAACTCCCTCAATGTCTCATTGAACCAAGGAGATCTGGGGCAAAGAGTGAGGAGATGAACACGAACAGGAGCAATGGAATCCAGGGTTCCTACCACCACCTTATTATAGGCAAGTACCAGGTCCCTAGGATCCAGGCATTCACTCAGTAAATGCGATAGATCCAGCACTGCCTATCAGGCCATCAGAAACACACCCCTCAAAGGGTGATACCGGACTATCTCCTTAGGGGCCAGCTTCCTAGGGGGCTACAAACTGAACCAAATGGTATGATGGTCAGACCACCCAACTGGTTCCACCACCAAGTCAGATATCTCCATCCCCAGCAGAAACACGAAGTCCAATGAATGACCACCAATATGGGTCAAGGAGGAAACAGCCTGTGTGAAGAACAGTGAATTCATTAACTGGAGGAAGTACTGACCAAACTGCGAGAGTTCATCATTGAACCAGGCATTGAAATCCCCAGGATCAACCATATGGGGATCCCAATGTCAGGTTGACAATGAAATCTGCAACTTTCCAGAGGAACACATTCCCATCTCCTGGTGTACGGTAGATGAGAAGAATCCTGCACCCCACACCCTCTCCCATGATACATTCAAAGGAGTTGGTGGCTCCACTGGTACCTCCACCAGGTTCAGTTTTGATCTAAAACAGATGGCAGCTCCTCCACCCTACGATCCATCCTCATGGGTATCACTGAGTACCTGTCTGGAATTGCCGATGCCATAATTGGACCAGCATTCTCATTCAGCCAGGTCTCGGTGATGCAAGCTAGGTCAGATGACCCAACAAGATCTGCTATTATAGCAGTCTTGTTCTTAATAGGCCTGGCATTACAAAACACCGCCCGAGTAGAATGAGTAACCAAGGAAGGCAGTGTGACCTACCTGCTACAAGCAGAGCCCTTGGGTATGGAGCAGGACAAGGAGGACCCTTCCTGGACCTATTTAGCTCCAGGACATCTCCTTGTCTTCACTATCCCAATCTGCCTACTCCTTTCCATTCTCTCTCCAGGCTAGCCCCTCCCTCCTCCCCTGGCAATACCCAGGGCCCGGCACAGTCTGTAAACCTCTGGGAACAATGAAGGACAAGAAAAGAATGGAGATCCCTAAGTCTGAGGGGAATAATGCCTGACCATCACTACACCTTCCTAACACATCTTTACACACTCTGCAGACACCCAAAATAATCAACCACAAAATTACAAATAGAATCCACACTCAAGCTCCCACCACCCAAACACTCTACTATTCAATCAACCTCTCAAACTCACACTATCGCTCAAACTTATTAAATAATGCCACAAAACATCAAAAATTATAAATAAACATTAAAACCAAAACAAACAACTAATGATACAGTGTAAAGATTAAATTACAAACCAAGAGTAGCCACAACTCTCTTCAAAGAACTAGCTATAATTTCTGGGAGCTCTCATCTCACCAGAAAACAGGATACTAAAAGAACTGACTCCCCAACCTATCTCCCACCTAGGTCAGGGTACAGTAAACAGAATTATCGCAAAATATCAGAAACGTCCAAAGCAAAAGTGCACTGTCACTGCCAACAGATTACAAAATAAACAGGATACAATAAGCAAAATTATTAAATGTCAAAATTAGATTGTCAAAATCAAAATAGGGCGCCTCACTGCCCAACAGATTCAGAGAATAAGCAAAGAAAAGTCAAACCATCTGGCTGGTGCAGTCCTTGTCGAATTCTCAGAAGACCTCGGACTATAATCCACAATAGCTGACTTTGTAGGGAATCCTCCAGCTGCAAACAGACTTGGCAAGACTTCTCAAGACTCCTCTAGCTTTAAGAAGAAAGACCACCAGCTACCTCGTGCTGCCCAGCCATTCCCCAAGGAGGCACTGCGCGGAAAGAAGGCAGCAACAAGGCTACAACGAGGGACAGGCTGTACCGTCCGACCCCAGAGAAACCCAGGAGTGCCAGACACCACAATGTGCATCTTTTCAGCACACCGGGCCAGCATCCTGTGCAGTTAACAACCCCAGAAGATCCCACCTAGGGTTCAAACAGGGCCCACTCCGCAGATATGGGCCCAAGAACCAAATCGGTGTATGTGGTGACAATACGTCACCACATACACCGTGGCAACAATCAAGATCTTAATCCAAACACTAATCCATCCAAGAAGCCGTGAACACCCTGCAGACTGACACAGAAGTTTGATAGTCTGTTCGCTTACCCTGCAACAGTACGATAATCCACTCGCTCCACTCCTGCAGCACGAACCAAAGCTGCACCAAATCTCAAAGACTCCCAAACAGTCAACTTCAGATTTATTTCAGTCTCGAATCTGACCCAAAACAAGAGGCCATGAAGGTGGAAAATCTTCCTAAAACAAGAAACAATGTTATACTTTGTGCCTGACGGCAAATGCTAGCCATTCAGGGCACAAAACCAAAGTGACTGATGTGACTGGGGCTGAAATATATAAAAATATAAAACAAATGGCAAAGCCCCATAAAAGGCCCCTGCCACTACAAACTTCACTGCTTTAACCCTAACTCACTATTTCTAAAACAGGAATAGACAAAATAGACAAAATAAACCGAATAAAACAACAATGAGTAAATAAAGAGTAAAAACTAAGTAAAATAAAATAAATAAATCCTAATACTGAGAGCAATTGATAGCTAGCTCAGCATGGCCACCATCTTTGATAGCTTATGTGGTCCACAGTGTAAAATGCTGAGGAGAGATCAAGGAGAATGAGAATTGACCAGTCCTCTCTATTTCTTGCTCTGAAAATGTAATTTGCCCCAGACAATGTTGTTTCAGTGCCATGCATGGCCTGAAACTGGACTGGAATGGCTCATCGATGTTAAAGGCCATGAGGTGCCCTTGAGCTGCAGCACCTCTATTTTTCAACACCCTTTCCTTAAAATGGGAGGTTGGAGATAGGTTGATAATTTGCTAGGACATCAGGTCGAGTGATGGTTTCTTCAGGATGAGCCTCACAATCACCTCCTACAAGGCATCAGAAAAGACCCCTCTGAAAACGACCAGCGGATTATCCTGGTGAACACTCAACCAATGGTCTCAGTGCATCCAACTAAGAGATGGGTCCGGCTGGTCTAGTTCACAAAAGTGGGCTGCAGCTTTGAGATCACCCCCAGCCACCTCCATTAGCCTAAACTCCTCCCAGACAACAGAAGTGCCATGTTCCAGCAGGAGCAACCACTACGGGCTGACTTTGCCTCATTGGGGAGATCCCTGACCAAATAGAGAACACCCTGTCAGAGAAGAACTGAGCAAACTCATTGCACAATGTGACTGAAAATGCTTTTGACTGCAGACAGACTGGATGAAGTAGTCTGTCCACAGTCTGAAAAACTGAGCTGTTTGTCCCCCCAGCAATCTCCCTAGACAGGAACTCTGCCTTCCTATGGTTGACTGCCTCTTGGTATTTATGATAGTGATCTCACAAGGCCAGTTTGTCATCTTCAGACCAGTCCTTAATTTCTCAGTCTCAGCTGTGCTCCCATTAATTCAGATGCACTTGTAATACAGGATAGGTTCTCCAAATCTCTATTCATACCTCTTTTCTCTTCCCCCTCTCCCCATAGCCATCATGAAAGCTGGGCAGTGAGCAAGCAGTCTCTCCATTATTTTATTAAAAGTTTAGGAAACTGTTCAACTATTCTGCCCCTCATAGCCACGACATAAGTCGCCTATTTGTCTTCCCAATCTCTCCCGACTCGAGTCTCAGTTGTGCTCTTCCCAGTCCCCCAAATTCTTTTCAGTAAGGTGGGCTGGGAGGCTTACCTTATTAGCTGCTGTGCTGTTGTAGGGTGTGGAATCTGTGCTTCAGAAGTTCACCTCACTTAGTTGCCGCTTTGTTTGCCATACAATTTATCTGCGCCTGCGGACCTTCTCTGTTTGGGATCTCTCAATCACTGCTCCTCAATCTCCAGTGGTACACAAATGATGATTGTGGACTTGATCCCTCCCAACTCAGTTACTCCCCGACCAAAGCAAGCAAACTGGTAATGAAGTGGACTCACTGGCACTGCCGCAAAGCCACAAAATGCAGATCAAAACTTGGCTAGGTCAGGTCTCGTCACAGTCGCGGCACTGCCACCAAATCCACCGATCCTCAAAAATTTACACTGGTCTGGTCACTCTGGTTGAAAGGTCTGCTGCCGCCTCATCATTGCTGCTGCTGCTACGGCTGATCAGCTCACACAAATCCAAGGGTCAGTCCGGTTGTCCTTGGAATCCGAAGGATAAGGCAACAAACAGAAAAACTGCGTTTTATACTCTACGCTTGACCCCGCCCCTCAGCCAATCACAGTAGGAGCTTGGCTAATCTCTTCAGCATAGCCACAGGCTTGTAGCATTGATATGCTACCGCCCCATGGATTGACCAGCCAGCAAGAGTAATGCCTACAACGGAGCAAATGACAAGTGACACGTCACCGACCACCCCCACCCCTGCCCCCATCTCTGTTTCAGCACAGAAAAGGGCATTACTGTTTAGGCTGCTAAGTGAGGTGCACAAAAGAAAATATGCAGACAGTATGGGAGAATACATTACTGACAAATGTTACCCCACTCTGGGAAAAGTGTACTCAGCTGAGTACTGCGTATACCTGCCGGCGATCAGTGGCTGGGTAGTGCCGGCAGTGTCTCTGCAGTGTACTGTAGCTAGGTTGCACCTCTGTTCAACCAGATCTCCTGATTTAACACATTCCAAATCTGGACCATCGCTCGTCATGCATAGGTATAGCACAGGCAGGCAAAATGCTGGGTTTAACCAATAATCCCTCTGACAACTTTCCATCACCCGGTGCATCCAACATTAATATCTTATTTTCCATTTCCTTTCTAATGCTAACCTCTCCTGATTGGTGTACTGAGCATTGGGAGGGAGTACCAGAGAATCAGGATCTTTCTTCCACACTATCCCTATTGGCTCATCTCTTGGCTTTGGTAGTCCATTTTTGCAGATAATAGGCTCTCTTTATCAGGGCTGGGATTCTCAGTGCCAGCCCAGTCCATTTCTGTTGTTTTCATGATACAACTGTGCTGGTCTTCCAAACATGTGGGCGTTGGTTCCAATGAGCAAGGAAATCCCATCATACAATCCTGTAGGAGGGCACACCAGGATAGTGCCTCTACTTGTTCATCTGCACCAGTTACAGTCACAGGAAAGACAACCAGAGCCGGACATATCCTAGATAGGTATAAGACTTGTCGTCAGGCCCCCACATGCAAACCTTTCAGAGATCGTAGTGGCACATCAGATAAGTGTTTGTCATACCAGTCCTGAATACAATGGTCACTTGAGGCTGCGCTATCGAGCACAGCCCGAGCATGGATACCATTGCAGTCATAGAAGTCTCCATTGAAGGGCCCACTATTCTGGACCAGTCTGAGAGGCAGTAGCAGAGGTCTGGACAGATGATTTAGCCACAAAGAAGTTTGAGTTAGGGGTTTCTCAATCCTGCACTGCAGTCAGTTCCGGCCCTCCTCGGCCATGGTCTCACCTCCTAAGCTCCCTTGAAGACTGTATACAACTTTATCTAGGTCTTTTGGGACCAGCATTCTCTTCATGTGCCCATCCTTCCCACAATTATGGCAAAATATGCCTTCTGGGGTCTAGTGTGCCAAGGCATCACATTGGGAGCTGAGGGGGAGTACTAGCAACAGAAAACCTTGGTTCCACCTCTTTCTACGGTGTGATGAGCATTTGGAGACATCTCATCAACTCTCTCACTTCCATAGTCAAGTCATCAATTTTGAGCTGCTTGTCAGCAGGAGATGCCTGGGTGTGCACCCCATTCCCATAGCAGATGCAGTCGGATAAGGATCGGGCCTGTACCACAGGAGCAGCCTTCATAAAGAGCCTGTTTTTGTTTCTCTGAACTCCTCAGCAGTTTATCCCATCATGGAGCATCCGTAGCAGTTCTCTCTTGCTGGTCCCCCTGGGGCTGGAATTTAGTTCTCAGATTCCATCATGTGACTGCAGTGATTACAGGCCATCAATGACTGACTCCACGCCTAGAGCAGGGGTTGTGGCGCTATGACTGCAGGGCTCGAAAACCTTCCTCCTGCTCAGCTTCCCATACCTCCTTCATCAACACGTGGAAGGGCAAGGGACCACATTTCCTTTGGTGCAGTGTAATTTGAGCAACACCCAGCTGGAGTGCTGGGCAGTGCAGATTATATGATCCAATCTTACCCAGTCCACTTCACTAGAGGCCCAGCCTTTCCAAAAATGGTTTGCAGTATTCCTCTAATCGATTCATGTAGGCAGATAACAATTCCTGGCTGTTGTTTAACATCTTTAAGTTTCCACTTCAAGGCCTCAACACAAGTGGTACCCCAAACACATTTTCAAGGGGTGCTATGTACTCTTGGACTTTGCGTCAGGGTCAGAGGACCTCAAGGAGCAAAAGTATGTAGGGCTGGCCCCTGGAGGCTTTCCCCAGGTGGGCCCTTTTTGCCTCTGAGCATTGCCAGTCCGTAACCAAGAGTAGTAGAGTCTACCCAGGTCTCCAGGTTGACTTCCCATTAGGAGTAGGGTGGATGGATGGAGAATACCTTGAGCTTGAGGTAAGGGCCATGACTACTGGCTGTCTCAGAGGCAGGTACAGAATTTGATGAAAAACAGGTGCTGGGGAGGGTGTAGAGGGGAGTGACACTCCCAGGTGGCAGGAATAATTTTTAAATTCTCCAGTTTTACCTCCTCCAGTAACAACTTGGCAAACTTCTCCTCAAAAGACTCAGATAACGGTGGGGGCTCATCCTCTAAGGGATCCTTGCTATCTTTGGTTATCACCCTCCAGGCAACTGGGAACCATTCTGGAGTGATAGTCTGGGGCACCTTTGAACTGTTCAGGCGGTCGCTGCACTCCATCAAGGCCATGAGAGTTTGGGCAGTTAAATCAGCCTATCGACCCACCACTACAGCTTTTTTCAAACATTCAACTTAGAAAGTGCCCTTCAACAGTGTCCTTACTAATGCCCATAGGTATATCCAGTATTAGCAAAGCATTATGGGTTAATCTCTTGTCCCGTACGCCACCCCACCAACTGGTGCACAGCCACTTCTGCTAGGGTAGCCATTTATGTTTGACAATAATCTGAATTTTGGCCACTAGAAGACATAAATCCTAGTGGTGCACTCCAAGAGGTAACCCCTAGTGGCGCTATCCCAAGAGCTACTACCCCTGCCTGCATGGCTAGTTGTAGGTTAAGTGGCCTGGGTCCTGAAACAGTTGCCTCCACCCAGAGATCAAGGTTATTAGTGGTCAAGCTAACCTGGGCACAGCCCTCTGGGACACTGTAACCCCCACTTTTTCCCTACCATTGACCTGAACAATGTACAATAATCACTTTCGCAATGAGCCTTATTCACCAGGCAACTACCCACACTGTTTGCACTTACCACCAGGGCTGGTTCCTCTAGCTCAGCCCTGGATACCCCTGTAAAACAAGGTTATGCACAGCAAATAACAACAGTACAGTACTTTTGGCACAAACTGGAACCACAGTCAGATTAAATGCAAAATAATTAGATCTGATTTATTCAAGGGACTTGAACATGAGAAGGGTGTAATCAGGTGGTTTTGCTTAAAGGCTATATTAATCAAACAGTCATGCATGCACTTCAGAGTCCCTACACAGTCACACACTCTGGGTACCCAGGTAGGAATCACCGAGGCATTGTTCCTGTTCAAAGCATTGGGCAGGAGCTGATCCCCAGGCAGATCTCTCGTCAATGGCTTACTCTGTGGTGGGTAGTCTGGCTGGGCCAGTGTGGCAAGGCCCAGGCCAAATGGAGATGCAAACGGATTCGGTCCGTGGAAGCTGGATGCAGCCTCCAGCAAGCAGAACACAGTTCAGCACGCAGTGGGGAACCAAATCATGACTCACTAACAGCACACAGCACATTCACATGTAAAAATTCTACTATACCATGCAGATTGCTATCCGGTCGCAGTTACAGAGTATCTGCACAAACCAGGAGTTCAGAGGTGTCTGAAATCCTGACAAGCTGATCACATTCAGCAAATCTTCAGTCTTCTTCAGGTTAAAGCCTGGTCACAATCCAGTAGCTTAAATCATTCTCACAATTCAGATTCAGTCCAAATCAACTCTGTTTTCCTCTCAGGAACAGCAGGAAGACAGGCAAACCAAAACTCAGCCGTTTCACAGTTCTCCGCATGAATCTATGCAGGATTACTGCTTCACTATCTCAAGCTGTTACTCCTTCACTTCCCAACTCAGAACTGAAAGTAGCTGCAAGCAGCCTGGGACTTTCCCCAGGATCCAAAAGGTTCAGTTGGCTGATCTGTCTGTCAGTCACAACAAGGGCTCCCTCCAGGTTCATTTAGGCACCAAAAGCCCCAAACTACAATTCCTACAGAATATTGCTCCCACAAAGCTCCTGGGCACAGGCTCCATTTTAAAGTCCCCAAAGGTACTGATTGGCCCATTTTCGGCAGTTCAGGACCAAGATGGTGATGATGAATGAAACTGTCCATGCTGCAAAGAAGGTAGGTTAGAACAAACTGCAATATTATTACTATTCTAACAAATGATCAGCAAATAAGTACATCTTCTAACAGAGCTCCCTCTGCGCTAATAGTGACGGCAGAACTGAGTGATTATCAGGCAGACTGGGCAGGACTCGAGCATAGAAACACTCAGCCCCTCCCAGTTTAATTATGACTGCAATCTAGGCAGCTCTTAAAGAGACAGTACACAAAGGCTATACAGGCACTCTGGCAATAACATTTAAACTGTTAAAACGCAGGACACCAGCCTGGCAGTGAGCATTTAGGCAAGCTCAAGGAAGACTTTTGGGAACCCCATTTGTAGGGGGTTACAATAGATCAAGGAAAGGGCCTGTCCGGGTGAGATTTTGTTTATCACAAAGTATGGTAGGGACAGCCATCTGGTCAGTGATACCAGTAATAAACTATGGTGTATTTTATCAACAGAGGAAACGTTGAGGGGTTGACTAGTACACCACCAAAGATTGTGCATACAAAAGGGCACGAATAATGGAGGCTCGCTTGTACACAGCTATTTACCAGTCCCCAAACAAGTAGGGTGGCTACCTGCTCCCCAACATGGCTGTTTTAATTGTGGGAGGTGCCCAGTGTAGGGTTATAGAGAAGTCCAAAACATTTACATCTAGTAACAGCTTAAAACCTTTGAGATTTGGCATTTTATTAATTGTAGTACAAGTTATGTTATCTATTTGGCTACATCTTCTTGCAAATCTTTTATGTTGGCAGACTGGCCACCCATTTAAAACCAGGGTCTGCGAACATCTCAGTTCAATCAGGTTAAAGGATGAAAAAGTGCTCTCAGCACTCACATTTTGAGACAGGGAGACCCAAATAACACACTTTTACCTTTTGTGGGATTGACCATGCTTTTGTGGGGTCTAGAGGTGGCAATAATAAACAAATTCTTGCAGAGAAGGAATCCTTTTGGATATATGAACTTGGTGCATTATATTCTCCAGGTTTAAATGATGAATTGATCTATCTGTTTACTTGCATAAATGAATGTTTGGAGTTTTATCTAAGAATGGCCTTTTAGGATTTATGAAGTGGGATACATTTTCACTGTGGTCGTGATTTGTACCGCACTTGCTTAATATTTTATATGTATACTCTATTTTGGCAAGCAGGTATGGGAATGCATCTACTGTATGTGCTTATGTATACAGACATAAATATTTACATATAGATAGTTTATTATGAAAATTCTTGTTAGTATTAGGAATATACTGACTGCAGTTATGCACTTATCTTCACTTCTTTTTGTTTTTCACTGGTCACATGAGTTATTATACAGCTTGGAGTATATTTACTCCACGCTGTAAATAGCTTGTTATTGTCTGGATCAGGCTAAAATAGATCTAGTGGATCAAAAGGAATGGATTTTTTGCCCAGTTAATCTATATTGCCTCACATTTTCATATATTTATTAATGCTCTATTACAGTGGCATATGAGTATATGTAGGCATTTGAAATGTTATTTATTTGTGTAGTAGTCATACCCAGTGTCTAGATGTATTGAACTTTTTGTTCTCCACTTCCCCTTTTAATGTTGTCTTGCACACAGTATAGTGCAATGGTCAAAGGCTATGAGCTGCAAATCTGGAGACCTGGGTTTGAATTCCATAGCCCCACTTTCACACTGTGTGACCCTGAGCAAGTCACTTAGCTTCCTGTGCTCCCACGTCACTCCTGTAAACAAGCTTTCAGCTTAGTTTGCCACTCCTTGTTAAGCAATTGAAAGAAAACATATTGTGGTAGCTTGGAATAGCAGGTTTGATAAGTGCGGTCGTGTGTAGCTAATGTGCCAATGCTTTTTCAGGTTGGGCTCTGTAGCATCACTGAAATAGCATGCTGTCTATGATAGCAGTGACAAAAGTGTGCCACCATCTTGAAACAATTTTTACTGCAATGAGGGAGTGACCCATCATTGCAGGGCGTGCCTTGCCTGGTGTAACATTTCAATACACATGGCAGCAGCTATCGCCGTCCGCCTCTCACAGCCCACACCTGAAAGCTGATGTTGGGGTGCCCAATCCATTTGGCAGCATATCCCTCCCAGTTCATTTGCTGACAGGGGATCCCAATCCCCATTGGCATAATGTTCCCCTATTTATTTAATTTGTGTGGTGATGGGGTGCCTAATCCCCTCAGCATCATGCGCCCCCCCCAAACACAGACACGTTTTGAATGATGAGGGGGCCTAATCTCTGTCAGCTTCCATCCCTCTTGCAAAAAACACAGGTGGCACACTGGAGCCCACCCAGCGTGCCCAAACATACCTGTAAAAAAATCCTGTGATGTCTTTTTGTTGATTTTTTTACCTGTAAAATTGAAAACGGTCCTCATTGTCTCCTGTTCCCCTCCCAACCCGTGCCCACTCTCTGAGTACCCCACCTCCTGCACCACCCCTCACCCCGTACTTACCTCTGGAGCCTGGTGCAATGATCTTCGTGGAGCGGAACATGTCTGCACTCTTCAAAGACAACCGCAAAGTAAAGAAATGCCGTAAGCTCTATAATGGCATAAATGGAAGGGGTCAACTTTGTGGATATCTCAGCTATATGTTTGTGACTTTTGGCTCCAACTTTTCAACTGGGCTTCTTGGGACCCTATCTCATTAACTCAGTCACTGTCATGTCATTATTCGGTCCCGAAAGGTGATTTCACAGTCACTGCATGGAATCACCTTTCAGGACTGATTCATGAAATGACAGTGTCACTGTTTATGAGGTGAGCTTCAAAGCCTACGTTGCAAATTTTGTTAAAAATTCAAAAAATGACTGTTTTATGAGGCATTGGCAGTTTCCACGTTGTACTGTAAGATTGAAAATTTTAATATTTTACTCCAGATTTTCACCATTGCCATTTTTTCTCACTTCCTTATGAACAGTACAGTTGTTATTTTCACATCCTGCCCAAAATGTGTTTTTGCACATCTGGCACACAATGGCACAGTTGTTGTGGGAAATCAATATTTGGGACAGATTAAGAAAATTACACTGACAATGTTTATGAGCAGAGTGTCTCAAAATGCCTATTTTGAAAATTTGTTGACAAAATTCCACAAAATGACTGTTACAAGTGTGCATTGGGCAGTTTCCACATATGCTCATAACTTCGAGAATTTTTAATATTTTCCTCCACATGTTCAACATTGCCATTTTTTCACACCTCCTTATGAACAATACAGCTGTCATTTTTCACATGCTGTCCAAAATGTGTTTTGCACACCTGGTACACAATAGATGCGGTCGGTGTGGAATCAACATTCATGACAGATTAACAAAATCACAGTGCCACTTTTCATGCTCGAGGTCCCAAATGCTTTCATGAGGTGGGTCACAAAAGGCCATGATGAAACTTTGGAGTGTAACTACCAACTAATGCACAGGATATTAAGATTTCTAACCATAATGTCCCACCCTGTAGAGACTGACAGGCATCAGGGTTGTGCCTTTGGATTGTAGACTGTAATGATCATGCCATTCCTCCCCACCCTGCAACCAGTGACAGGTATCAAGGTGTACGTTGGACTTTTTGGCCCCAATCTTCACCCCATTCACCTATACTGCATCTATCTCAATGTACTTCCTTATTGAAAGGGGTGAGCGTAAGGCCCGATGACCCCAAGGCACAGCACAATACTTGTCAGAGTCTGCAGGGTAGGGTGCAGTGAAATGGCATGAGCATTATGGCCAACAACTCAAATGCACACCTTAATGCCTGTCAGTCTCCGTAGGGTGGGTGGGTGGGTTGACGAGGTTCCATACCTCACTGTCATTCCTATCATGCATCTCTCTAACTCCTGCACTACCAATGCCAAAGCCAGCAAGACAACATTCGGCATTGACAAATGCTTGTTTCTATCTTCCTTTGAGTATACTGATGTTATGTATACATTTTACTATTCTGCTGCTTCACTCCAAAGTGGATATAAAATTGAAATAGGGAGGTTTTAATCTGTTACTTAATTATTTATTTAAGCAATAAGGCATGACAGGGTGGGTTACTGGGGATTTACCCATCGCTTTGTGTGGTGTGTCACAAGGTCGCTGAGCGGGATTTCATCCACACAAGAAGTTGGTAAATCCTTAACAACTCACACCCTGGAGTGCCTTATTGCACTTATACAATGGACGATGTGTAAATAAATTTTAAATGTGTTTAAATATGTTTTTATAAATGTAATTTCTCAGACATGGGTTATTACAGGATATACCATGATCATGTGATGTGTTTTGACCAATGAGGTTACAGGATGTTCATAGTCCATTGTATAATAGGTAATTTATCCTAGTGCATCTGTAGTGTTTTATAGTAAATGGTCATTGTTTAGTTCTATGTTCATGTCATGTGTTGTATTCTGTTGTTCTTTATTTATATGAGCACTGTCTCTTTAAAACATAGTTTAAAAGTATACATGTATGTGGGTGTGGGACACTTCCAGAGGAAGCCTAAGGGCT
The DNA here is from genome assembly GCA_016271365.2 of Neoceratodus forsteri. Lineage (NCBI taxonomy): Eukaryota > Metazoa > Chordata > Ceratodontiformes > Ceratodontidae > Neoceratodus > Neoceratodus forsteri. Next base: position 77,525,162 of record CM057455.1, read on the forward strand.
AAAACCAGTTGAAGTTTGAGAAGGATCTGCCTGTTGTTCCTGAATTTGGTGCATGTGCACTTGGTGAGTATAGAACTTCATTTTTGCCTTTACATATTTTGCCTCAATAAATGTTTGATTTTTTTTTAGCTTGTGTGTTTTATTTGTGGTGGGTGGTACAGGAATTGTGATTTGAAGAATCAAAATGCCATCCAAGAAGCAGCAATCCTTTGTGTGAAGCAATAAGCAAAACAAAAGGAAGGAAAAAACACTATGGATCTCAAAAGAGGTGGTGGGGAAGGTTAGGAGAAAAGACAGTATTCAGAAGTATAAGGAATCACAAAAGGAGCAGGACAGAGAACTGTATCGGTTAAAGAATAAGGAAGCAAAAAGGCAGCCAGAATAGCAAAGGCCCAAGCTAAGGAAAAGATAGCCAACTCAGTTAAGAAGGGGATAAAACCTTTAATAGGTGTATTAGTGACTGAAGAAAGACCAATGGAAGGATTGTGAGGCTTAATAAAGGGAGGGTGGGTGGGTGGAGGGTGACAGGAAAAGGCAGTGATACTGAATGAATACTTCTGTTCAGTATTTACAAAAGAGGAGGAGGGAGACCTAAATCAAACAATAGAAGCACTCTGGATATGGGGAATGATACCCATCCATTCAAGGAAGAAAGAGTCCTGAAAGAACTTTTAAAACTCATGGTGGATGAGGCAGTGGGGCGGATGGGATCCACCTCAGAATTCTAAAAGGACTAAGGGGAACTAGTGCACCACTGACTACTCTTTTAGCAAATCATGAGAGGATGGTGTGTTACCTGAGGACTGGAGGAGGGCAGACGTGGTTCCTCTTCACAAAAGTGGGAGCAAGGCAGAAGCAGGTAAATACAGGCCAGTTAGTTTGACCTCACTTTATAAGTTCATAGGTTCATAGGAGGAATACAAGTTTGGCAGGCTGGATAGCCCTTTATTGAACTCGCCACCCATAGGTGTCATGGCGGAACTCTTATTTTTTTTACCCATGTATTCGCTCTAGTCTACTCCTGAATACAGTTATGTTCTGGCTTTCAACAATGTGTTGTGGTAGTCTGTTCCACATTGTTACAACCCTTGTGTAAAAAAATTTACCTTGTTTTGTTGTTTGATTAACTTCTCCTTTGAGACTACTACTCCTAGTTGTTTTGTGCCTTCTTGTCTCTCTAATCCCACAGTTTCCCTTATACAGTATACTCCACTTTTAAAGGAGTCGGTTGTAACGACATTTGGTTGTACCGACAGATTCATCTTTCCAAATGCCATTTCCTATTAATCCCATGTTAAAAATAGTAGTTTAAACTGACCTGTAATTCCACTTGTAACATCCGTCTGAAGCAGCCTGAGAGCAGTTAGCACCTTGTCTAATAGAGCCCATTAAGAACTCCGCAGGGCAATCAAACAATCAATCATTCTTCCCTACTTAAACACCCTTGTTCTGCCATAGTCTAGTTCTGTCTGTCTTTTTGCTGTGCAACTGTGACTTGCTATTGGAGAAATGCAGCCTGATTCAGAATCAGAGGAGGAGGTAGTTCAAGAAGAGGAAGTGGAGGAGGAGGATGTCCAAGTGACACCGACTGATGTCAGGAGTGCTTTGCTCACTCTATGTCTGCAGTTCGCAAGTTGCAAACTGTTTTTTTTTCATTTTACCGTAATCAGCTGTATTGAAATATTTTATGATTGTAATGCCTTTAATATATTTTATACCATAATTAAATTCTAAGTTTACCGTGTTATGATCATAGTCTCCTGGGGTAATATATTGATATTTTCAATTCTACCCTCACTGTTTGTCAATACTAGATCAAGTATATTCTCCCTTGTAGGATAAGTTACCTTCTGTTCTAAATTTTGCTGAATGGTTACTGTATATCAATTAATTTTAATTCCATGGGTGTTTTACTATTAAGTATACACTCCAATTAATGTTAGGCATGTTGCCACCCCCACCTCATTAATATGTAGTCACCTGTCAAATTGTTTATTTCCAGATCAGAGAATAGTTTTTCGTTTTCTTCAGTGGTCAGGTTGGGTGAGCAGTAAACTAGACCTACAGTAAGCTGATTTAATGGGAGTTCAATCATTGCACTGATACCTTCAGTGTTATTGTTGCTGTCCACATTTATTTCATATGACATAAGATCTTCACTAATATAGAGTGCTGCCACCACCCCCAAGTTCATTCCTATTTTTATATAAGCTATTACAACCTGGGATGTCTGTATTCCATTCAGTATCTTAATTCCAAGGTTCAGTTACTCCACATATTGCAATGCTCCTATTTTTCAAATGCTAGTTTATCCATATTACTGCGTAGGCTCCTGGAATTTAACAATGGTATACCTAGCTGTTGTTTACCAGCTCTGTGAGTTACCTGTGATCTCTTTTATGTATGCATGTAGGAATTATGGGGCTGTGTATTGTCCTATCTTAAGAGGGCTATTTAGTAGATACCCATTCCCCAGGATTCTAGTTTAAAATGTATCTATAGTATTTCCATTATGTTCCTCTAGTCATCTGCTACCTCTTCTACTTAGATTTAGTCCATCCCAGAAGTAAAGGTTTTGCGTTCACAGAGAATTCCTCCCAGTGTGTAATGCATTGGATGCTTTGTCTCATACACCATTTCCTTAGCCAATTGTTAGTATTCCTTATTTTCTTTTGCTGGTTTCTAGATGCCCTGGGTATTGGGAGTATTTCTGATATAATTATTTCACACCCCTTTTGAGTAATTTATTTGCGAGAACCACATAATCTTCTATTATTGCTTGTATACTCTCAGTGAAGGAATTGTCTGCCTTGCATGTATGATGATTAATGGGTTGTCATCAGTACCTTTTAATATATTGTCTGCCATATGCGAGATATCGCCAATCCTTGTCCCACTGAAACTGGATGCAGTCCTTGTGGATTTATCAAGGTTGCATATTGCCCTATCAAGGTGCTTTATTATGGAGTCCCCCAGGAGCACCACCTCCTTGGTACAACCTGGGACTCCATCTGCATTACCTCATTGGTCTAGGGAGTCTCTTCTTCCAGGTTAATCAGGGGCTCTGGGACATCAGAAGAGCTAACTTTGATAAGCTGACTAATAGAGTTAATCTAGCATTGGCAAGAAGAAATAAAGGTGAGGGGTACAGGCAAAGTGAACAAGCATTATGGATGCAATACTTGAAACAACATTCTGTTGTGTTAGGAAGAAAAGCAAGAGCAAAAGAAGGAGGAAACCAGATTCTCAAAATCAGTAACAGAAAAGACCAGAGCCAAAATGTTGGCCTTCCAAAAATATAAGGGAATGCAGCAGGACGAAGACAGGAGGCATACCAAACTTCCCTAAGTGAAGCAGGAAGGGAGTAAGGAGGTAGGCCCAAACCAAGGAAACACTAGCATGAACAGTAAAAGAAGGGGACAAAAGAGTACCAGTTACCAAACAGTAAAAAAGCAAGACTTTCTACAGATACGTTAGTGAAAGGAGAAAGTCCAGGGGTATTGCTAAGATCAGTGGGGATAAGGGGAGTGTGTGGAGGAGGACCAAGGAAATGCATCTATCCTAAATAGATACTTCTGCTCAGTATTTACTGAGGAGAAAGGTACGGCAGAGCCCACAGCTCAGCACCATGGACCCAGGACGGAGGGAGGTGTTACGAGCCCTATAGAAAAGAAAGGATCCTACAGGAGCTCACTAGCTCAGGGTAGACAAGTCAATAAGACCTGATGGCATACATCCCAAAGCACATCTTCTGGACCTGGAAGGACACTACTTTATTCAGCTCTGAGCTGTGTGAGTAATTCTATATTGCACTTGATATCTGCAACAACGTGCACTTTTGCTTAATTCTGTGGAGGTGAAACTAACTACCCTTGGTAATTGCTTTTTATTCACATATTTATTTAGTGTTTAACCAAGAAGGGGCTTGCAAACTCTGTTTCTCTTGTGAGTAACTCCAGAAGGATTTAAATACTGCATTTGGGTAGACCCTTGAGGTAACTACATTGTCTACTAGGATTTTCTGAAAGTTAAACTATTTTAAATAAATTACAGGAGGCTGAGGAGTTGAAAAGGAGCTTGAAAACTCTGCTTATCTTGGAAGTAACTTCACAAGTGTTTGAATACTGCATTTTGTTGTCCCTTGGGGTAGCTGGATTGACTACTAGGATTTTGGGAGAGAAACTGTTTTAAATAATTTACTGGTGTGTAGGAGTTTGTGATAGTTAAACAATTTTTAAATAAGTTACTGTGGTTAAGGAGTTGTCATAGCAAAACCTGCAGTGTGAAACAGGAAAAGACAGTCTTCAAGCAACAGAGGAGGTGGATCTAGGTTTACGTTTGTTTGTTACAATTCATAAGATTTTCAGTGCAGGAAGAGTTTAAAGCACAGCTGACTTATTTTGGGTTGGATAGCTTCAGAGCACAAACCACCAGGCCTGTTTTGGGGCTGGGGAGGTTTACCTGTGTCTGACTTGGATGTGTGGATTTTCTGTGTTTGATTAGCAGGGTATTTCTCTGTCAAATTGTTGTGTAGGGCATCTTGCAGACAGGAAGGCACTCATCGCAGCAGTGGGTCAGAGCTTTTAGCTGATTGTTTTGTGAGGGCACAGTTTAGGCCCAACCCTTCCCACCCCTCACCCCACCCACACCTGGAAATAGTTCCTTTATACCTGGGGTTCTGACATAATTTCTCAAGAGTGCAAGGTGCATATCACTGTCATATCCTCTCTAGCACACTGCACTGACAATATAAGCATACACATTGTATAATATATAAATATTTCTATATAACAAACCAATCACACACACAAAAAAAATGTGGGAGTGCAATGTAAAGGCTGTGGGGCAGCAGTCTTCCGGGAATCTTTCTGGAGGCTGAGATGCTGCCCTATTTGCAGACAACTCTCTGCCCTGAGGGAGGAAGTTGCCCATCTTCAGGCCACACTGGACAGTAGTAAGAGAACCTTCCCCAGGCCACACTGGACAGTAGGAAGGAATCTACCCCATCCAAGGAGCACCAGAGCCACCACTACTACTACCTCAGAGGTTGGGAAGAAAGAACAGCAGTTGGACCATAGTGGGCTCAGGGAGGGTGAGGATGGTGGAACAGAGGCACACCCAGTCAGTTGTTCCACTCCACAATCCATACACCATTCTGGGGAGCATAGCTCCCTATGGATGCACCCGCAGAGGAGACTAAGGAGGCTAAGGACAACTGTCACAAGGGAGGCCCACAGAAAGGAGGCAGAGGACACCACAAGGAAAGGAAGCAGCTCCTGTGTGGGACCCAGTTATTAGGTGGATAGAACTGGGAGCAGGGAAAACTGAATTAAGGTGCCTGCCTGGTGCCATGGCTTGAGAGACAGGAAGCGCATCCTCAGGATCACGAGAACAGCTGCACGGGAGTCTGAGCTGGATGTCATTGTCCACCTAGGGACAAATGACTTGGCTCATCATGAGATTAGAGCAGTGCAGAAGGACTTTGTAGAATTGGAGAGGGTCTAAGACAAGTAGCATACACCATATCTTTCTCTGAGGTGCAGCCTGTCAATGGCATGAGTGAGGCGAGGGTACTTTGCACCACGCAGTTTAATGAATGGTTAAAAATGGTGTGGAGCACAGGGGTTTGGCTTCATTGGGGACTGGGGTTCCACCAGGAGGACACCAGCCTATACTGGCAGGATGGTTTGCATCTGTCCAGGAAGGAACAAGCCTTTTGAGAAATCAGTTTAAATGCTTCATTGGTAGGCTTTTAAACTAGTCAAGGGGAGGCACTGATAAGCAGCAGGAAAATCCCAGCCTCTCCTTCAAAACAGGTACTAAATGAGAAAAAGACTGAGGTAGAAAGGTCAGTGGGGATGCTGCAGAAGATGCTAAAGCCATCAAAAATGGAGAGCAATGAGTACCAATGCCCGTAGTCTGAGTAACAAGCTTCCTGAATTAGTGGTCTTGATGAAGGAAGAACATCTGGATATTGTGGCAGTCACAGAAACATGGTACACACAAAACCATGACTGGGACCTAAACATACCAGGATACACTATCTACAGGAGGGACAGGGAGGGTAAAAGAGGAGAGGAGGAGTAGCTCTACATAAGGGAAGGAATCAAAGCAACAGAACAAAAGGGAAAACAGGGAGGAGAAGAAGCACTGTGGGTAAATTTGGAGACCGGCAATGGCACCACAATCCGCACAGGGGTTGTATACAGACCTCCTTCTCTGGGGAAGAAATGGACAAGGAAATGATAGAAAGAATACTTAGAATGGCAGAAAAATGGGAGATATTTCTGATGGGTGATCTGAATATGCCAGATGTTAACTGGAGTGCAGTTGCAGCAGCCACTTAAGAGTGGGTTTTTCTAGATGCCCTACAGGGGCATGCCTTAGACAACTAGTATTGGAGCCCACTCAAGAGGGAGCAATCTTAGACCTGGTTCTCTCAAATGAAGATGAAGAGAGGATCACAGATGTAGAAGTGGGTAGCCATCTTGGAACTAGCGACCATCGAACAGTATGGTTCACAATAAACACAGCAATAGAGTCAAGCTATACAAAGGCAAAGTACTGGACTTTAGGAGGGCAGACTTTGCCAAAATGGGTGAGTGCCTAAGGAATGCACTAGCAAATGGGCAGGAAGGAGGGTGGAAGAACAATGGGGAATAATAAAACTGCCATCACAGAGGTAACAAGCCTTTGTGTGAAGCAAAAAACAAAACGAAAAGATGTAAGAAACCACTAAGGTTCTCAAAGGAAGTGGCAGTGAAGGTTCAAGAGAAAAGAAAGCATTCAGGAAGTACAAGGAATCACAGAAGGAGCAGGACAGAGAACTGTATCAGTTAAAGCAAAAGGAAGCTGGGAAGGCAGTCAGAACAGCAAAGGCCCAAACTGAGGAAAAGATAGCCAACTCAGTTAAGATGGGGATAAAACCTTTATAAGTACATCAGGCAGCGAAGGAAGACAATGGGAGGGTTAGTGAGGCTTAATAAAGGGAGGGAGGGTGGTCAGAGGGTGACTGTGAAAAGGCAGAGATACTAAACAAATATTTTTGCTCAGTATTTACAAAGGAAGAGGGGAGGTACCTAAACAAACAGTAGAAACACTCTGGATACAGAAGTTGATACCAGCCCATTTACAGAAGAAAGGGTTCTGAAAGAACTCTTAAAACTGAAGGTGGACAAAGCAATGGGGCCTGATGGGATTCATCCCAGAATTCTAAAAGAACTAAGGTTAGAACTAATGACACCACTGACAACCCTCTTTAACAAATCATGGGAGGATGGGGTGGTACCGAGGACTGGAGGAGGGCAGATGTGATTCCCTTCACAAAAGTGGAGCAAGGCAGAAGCAGGAAACTACAGACCTGTTAGTTTAACCTCAGTGGTAGGGAAAATGATGGAATCACTTCTGAAGGAAAGAACTGTTGAGTATCTAGAGGCCAGAGGGCACAGGACCCAAGGCAGCATGGATTCACAGCGGGAAGATCATGCCAGACAAATCTGATAGATTTCTTTGACTGGGTGACCAAAGTAGTAGATCAGGAGGGCTGTGGACATGGCCTACCTAGACTTTAGCAAGGCATTTGACACAGTCCCACACAAAGATTAATATACAAGTTAGCCAGCCTGGGAGTGGGTCCCAAGATGACAGTCTGGGTAAAGAATTGGATGGAGAATAGGACACAGAGAGTAATAGTAAATGGAGTCCACTCTGAAAAAGGGGGTTAGTAGTGGGCACCGCGAGGGTTCAGATTAGATCAGTCCTCTTCAATGTCTTTATAAGTGACATTGCAGAGGGACTGGAAGGAAATTTATGTCTCTTTGCAGATGACACAAAGATCTGCAACAGAGTTGATGCGCAAGGTGGGGTGGAAAGTATGAGAAGGGACTTGGCAAGGTTAGAGGAATGGTCAAATGTATGGCAGCTTAGATTCAATGCTAAGAAGTGCAAGGTAATGCACCTGGGAAACAAAACCCAGGGAAGAGTACACAATGGGGTGAGATACTAACAACAGCAAAATGGAAAGGACCTGGGGTAGTCATATCAGATGACCTAAAGGTGGGCAAGCAATGTGAGGGCAGCAAGGAGGGTTGGGGGATACTGGGATGCATAGGGAGAGGCATCACCAGTAGAAAACAGGAAGTTATTATCCTCTGTACAGACAGTTGGTGAGACCCCATCTGAGTGCTGCGTGCAGTTCTGAGACCCAATCTCTGCAAAGACATAGACAGGATGGAAGCTGTCCAGAGGAGGGCACTAAAATGGTGCAGGGTCTGCACCGAAGACATATGAAGAGAGACTTAAGGAGCTTAATATGTATAGCCTTGAGGAAAGGAGGAGGGGGGACATGATAGAAACTTTCAAGTACCTCAAGGAATCAACAAAGTCCAAGAGGGTAGCATCTTTCAAAAAGAGGTGTGCAAGAACAAGAGGGCACAATTTGAAGATGGGGGGCGGCTCAGAGGTAATTTAAGGAAGTATTTTTTCACAGAGAGGGTTGTGGATGCATGGAACGGCCTTCGGAGGAGGTTGTGGAGTCAAAAACAGTGGTGGAAGTTAAGCATGCATGGGACAGTCATAAGGCAATTCTAGGGGTGGGGGTAGGAAGAAGTAGGCTGCTGGTAAACTAGGATCTGCAGCTTATCCATTAGGTAGGAAATGGGCAGACTGGGTGGCCAAGCGGTCCTTATCTGCTGTCAAAATCTAAATCTATGTTACTAAAGGAGCTAAGGGTGGATCTAGCAGAACCATTATCAAAACTGTGAAGTGAGAGATGGCCCACCTGGCAGCGGAAGGGCTACCACTCATGGTTCCAGTGACCTGGGTTCATAAACGGACTTGAGCAGATAGAGGGTCAGCCCTGGGGAGAAGGATTGAGTGCCCATAGGCTACTTTCCTTCTCCGGGAGGGTGGGTACCTGTTCCGCTGCTATACAGCCACCTGGGTGACCACAGCTGGTGGTGCAGTGAGACAGTCTGTGAGGGAAGGAGGACGTCGGCTGGGAGTTGGAGCATTAGCGTGTCATTATGTGCTCTGCTGCTAGACTCCCTTGTGCGCCAATGTCCCAGGGATAGCAGAAACAAGGAAAATGGACCCTTGGATGCCTGCATAGATACGCACATACAACATATGAAATTTGCCAGCAGATAAATGCCTAGAGGTCTATCAAGTCTGCTCGAATGTGCAGCTAGCACCTATTCTGCAGCTGCCTCCCTTCCACCCTTCCCTTCATTAACCATCCCACTTGTCCTGTCCCATCCTCGTTTGAAGCAGTCCACTGTTCTACTGCATACCACTTCAGCAGGTAACGGATTCCACCCAGCCACCACCCTCTCTGTAAAAAGTGTCTCCTCATCTCCTCCTGAACCTTCCTCGCTCCAGTCTCATATCATGGCCCCTGGTGGCCCTCCCTCCCTTACTTTGAACAGCCCTCTGTACCCGTCTTGTTTATTCCTTTCATGTATTTAAAGGTTTCAATCATGTCACCCTGTCTCTCCTCTCCTCCAGTGAGTACATGTTCAACTCCTTCAACCTCCTCTCGTATGATAAGTCCCCAGCCCCTTTATCATCTTTGTCATTCTGTGCTGCACCCCTCCAGTAACTTAATGTCCCTCTTCAGATACGGACGCCAGTACTGCACGCAGTACTCCAGGTGTGGTCTAACTAATGACCTATACAGTGGCAGAATCACCTCCTCCCTCCGAGGATATACCCCTTGCAATACAACCCAGCATTTTGTTGGCCTTGCAGCTGCCCTCCCACATTGTGCCAAGTTGTTCATTGACCCTGTAATGAGCTCTTTCTGGGCTAGCTGCACTCCCCCTAGCTGGTAACCTCCTTGGGTTCTTCATCCCAAAATGCAGCACCTTGCACTTTTTTGCATTAAAGCCCAGTTGCCAGGTGTCTGACCAGGTTTCAAGCTTTGCCAGATCATCCTGCAACTCCTGCCATCCCCCAGGTCATCCACCACTGCTCCTACCTTGGTATCATCAGCTAACAGACTGATCTTGCTCTTGATGTCCCATGATATGTCTGCAAAGAATATCCCAAACAACACTGGTCCCAACACCAAGCCCTGTGGAACACCGCTCATCACTGCCCTTGGGTGTGAGAGCTCCCACCCACCACCACCCTCTGTTGCCTTCCTGCAGCCAGTTTACTACCCATATCACCAGCTTTGCACCCGCCCCTGTGCCAACTAACTTCCTTTCCAGCCTTCCATGTGGCACACGAGTCGAATGCCTTACTGAAGTCCAGATACAGTACATCCACTGCATGGCCCCTGTCCAGCTGCCTAGTTACCCAGTCATAGAATTCGACCAGGTTGGTTTGGCAGGATCTGCCACGTGAAGCCATGCTGTCTGCTGTCCTGTAGTCCTTGGCCTCTAGGAGGGCCACCAGCCTCTCCTTCAGGATAGTCTCCATTAGCTTACCCACGATGGATGTGAGGCTCACTGGTCTGTAGCTTCCCAGTTCATCCTTGGGCCACTCTGTGAGGGGCACCACATGAGCCATCTCTCCAGTCCTGAGGTACACACCCCAGATGTAGTGAGGCATTAAACAGGTCTGCCAAAGGTCCTGCAAGGACCTCTGCCAGCTCCTTCAGTACCCTGGGGTGGATGCCATCTGGGCCTGGCGCCTTGTCCACCCTCAGTGCCTTCAAACCCTCTCGAACTCTGCTCTCCATGATTTCCCATCTGTCACCACTTCCCACCCTACTTCTGCCATTTCTCCCACCTTGGGTGTCACTCCTCTTCTTTAGTAAATACTGAGCAGAAGTACTCATTTAGTGCTTCCGCCTTATCGCACCCTGCTTCCACCCAACCCCCTCCTTCCTAATCCTTACTATGTGGTCCTTACAGCTCCTTTTCTCCCTGATGTACTTAAAGAAGTCCTTCTCCCCTCTTAATGCCTTGTGCCAGCCTGAGTTCCATAGATGCTTTGCCCCCTTACTGCCCTTGTCACCTTCTTTGATTCTGTCAAGTACTCCTCCCTGTCCTCCCCTCCCTGTTTTCTTGTACTTCCTAAAGGCAGCTCTTTTTCTTCTTACCTTTCCATGACCTCCTTGCTTGACCAGATCGTTTCTAGCCCTAGTCTTCTTGCTCTGGGCTTTGCAGCAGGTTTTGGTTGCCTCCACTATCCCCAGCTTTATGAGCTCCCACCTCTGGTTAGTGTCCATACTAGATTGAATTCTGGCCAGGTACCCTTTATCACTTCCCATCCTTCCAAAGTCGGACCTCCTGAAGTCCAGCACTATTGTGCCAGATGCCACTTCTTCCTTGCCCATATCCAATGTGAGCCATACTGATGGTGGTCACTCCCGACAGCGGTTCCTCCACTGTAAGTTCTCTCACAAAGTCCCCATTTGCCAGCACAAGGTCAAGGGTATTCCCTAACCTGGTTGGTTCACTGACCATTTGCAGCAGGAAGCTGTCCTGAAAGGCATCCAGCAGTACCTGTTCCCTTCTGTTCCTGGTTGTTGGGGTGCTCCAGTCCACTCCTGGCATGTTGAAGTCCCCACAATCACCACACTACCCTTCTTGCAGGTCCTCCTGATCTGTCCTGCTAGTTCTCTGTCTAACTCCTCCATCTGAGATGATGGCCTGTACACCACTCCCATTCTAAGAATCCTATTCTTGGAATCCTGGATTTGCATCCACAGTGAGTCCGTACTAACCTCCTCCCTTTCCTCCTTACACACTTCAGTCCTTCCTTCACATATAGTGCCACCCCCTCCTTTCCCAATCACCCTGTCCCTACGAAATAACCTGTACCCTGGTACAGACAGGTCCCAGTCATTGTATTGGGTGGCCCATGTTTCCGTGATGGCTGCAATGTCCACTCTCTCTGCCATGAGAACCTGTAACTCTGCAGCTTTCCTCCCAAGGCTTCTAGCATTAAGGGTAACCACCTTCCACCCTTTTCCAGGGGGATCTAGCTTCCAGACTCCATATGCCAGCTCCCAGGGGCATCGACCAGGTCGCTCGACACACACTCTGATGGACAGGAGGGAAAGTACTGGGGACCCCTCCTCCCTGCCTGGGGTGTAGGCAGAGGCAGCATGGAGGTGAATCTGGCAACCCCTGAGAGGTACTGGGAGTGGAGCAGAGAGATCATAAGACCCACCAGAAGAGAGAGGCATTCAAGATGAGAAGAGGACAAAATAAAACTGTTACATGAGTCTCTGAGCACAGGAGATGTCCCAAAAGACTGGAGAAGGGCTCATGTGATCCCACCCCACAAGAGTGGCAGCAGGAAAGAGGCAGGAAATTACAGACCAGTCAGTCTTACCCCTGTAGTGGGCAAGAGTAAGGAGGCATTCCTAAGGAAAGGATAGTGCAACACCTGGAATCCATAGGAGCACAGGATCCAAGACAGCATGGGTTTACAATAGGAAAATCGTGTCAAACTAATCTCGGATTTCTTTGACTGGGTAACCAGAGCGGTGGACCAAGGGAGTACAGTTGATGTCGCCTAACTTGACTTCAGAAAAGCTTTCAAATACTGTTCCACACAGACGATTGATTAATAAGCTGGGTAGGCTCAGGGTGGGTCAGAGGTTTGTCAACTGGGTGGTAAACTGGTTGGCAGGCAGAACAGAGAGAGGTGGTAAACTGTATACAGTCAGAAGAAATGCAAGTCACAAGTGGGTACTGCAGGGATCAGTACTGGGGCCAGTCCTCTTCAGTATCTTCATCAGTGACATTGCAGATGGACTGGAGGGTAAGGCGGTCTGTTTGCAGATGACACCAAGATTTGCAACAGAGTAGATGATCCAGATAGGGTGGGCAGAATGAGAAGAGATCTGGATAAACTGGCAAAATGGTCAGAAGAGTGGCAACTGGGGTTTAACGCAAAGAAGTGCAAGATCAAGCACATAGGGAAGATAAACCCAGAAGCTACCTATAGGTTGGGAGGGAGTTGCTGGCAATCACAAAGGAAGAAAATGACTTGGGCATCATGATCACAGATGACCTGAAATCATCCAAATAGACCACTAAAGCAGTAGGTAAGGCTAGAGGGATGTTAAGATGTATTAGTAGGGTATCACCACTGTAAGAGGGAGGTAATAATCCTCTTTACAAGACACTGGTTAGGCCTCATCTGGAGTACTGCAGTACTGGAGGCCACACCTGTGCAAGGACATTAACAAAATGGAGACAGTCTAGAGAAGGACAACTACAATGGTGCAGGGACTGCATCAGAAAACATGAGGACAGATTAATGGAGCTCAATATGTATGCCCTAGAGCAAAGGAGGGAAAGAGGTGATATGATTGAAACATTCAGACATCTTAAGGGCATTAACAAGGTGAAATAGTCTAACATATTTTGATATAAGAAAATAGCAGGTCAAGAGGACAGAGCATGAGATTGGGGAGGCCAATTAAGGGGTAATGTGAGGAAGTTCTTTTCACTGTTGAAGGAGGGACTCGATTGATAGTATTTGTCACCAGGTACATGTTGCCTGAGTGACACATTGTTGCATTACTTCCATCTATATTTACTATTGTATTGGCCATTTTCTTTAGTATAAGAGTTAGACGTACTTACTATATCTTTATTTATTAGTTTGTACAATGTAGTTCCTGTTTTTAGAACAGTCTGTCCTTAGCTTGAGTTTGGTCCTTGGTAGGTATTTCCATTTTCTAGGTGTTAGAAGCTTCTAACAATGGATGATGCTGACCTCCGTCCTCTATTCCGCTAGACATGCAAGAAACACACACGTTGCATGTGTCTTTGCACACATCTTTGTGGCGAGACTGCACCTCACCCCATGGGCTCACCCCACTCACACTAGGAGAGATCGTAGGGCAAGAATGCAAAGTAAGGTCCTTGACCACTACTCTGCTTGCCCAACAGAATGTCCCTGTTTAAAGTTTATGGCACCAATGTGCCCATAATCAACTCCACTAGTTGGGCTTAAATACCCTAGTTATAGCACCAGAGGTAGGAAAATGATGGAATCACTCTAAAAGAAAGAATTGTTGAGTACCTAAAGGCCAGCAGGGCACAGGGCCATGCGCATGGATTCACAGAGGGAAGGTCATATCAGACGAATCTAATAGATTTCTTTGACTGTATGACCAAAGTAGTAGACCAGTGAGGGCTGTGGATGTAGCACTAGATTTTAGCAAGGCATTTGATACAGTCCCACACAAAAGATTAATAAACAAGTTAGCCAGCCTGAGGTGGGTCCCAGGGTGGTGGCTTGAGTAAAAATTGGCTGGACAACAGGATGCAGAGGGTAATAGTAAATGAACTGCACTTAAGAAAGTGAGGTTACTAGTGGATTACCACAGGGTTCAGCATTGGTTGTTCCTCTTCAATGTCTTTATAAGTGACATTGCAGAGGGACTGGAAGGAAATTGATTCCTTTTCGCAGATGACACAAAGATCTGCAACAGAGTTGATATACAAGGGGGTAGAAAGGATGAAAAGGACCTGGCAAGGTTGGAGGAATGGTCAAAAGCATGGCAGCTTAGATTCACTGTAAAGAAGTTCAAAGTAATGCACCTAGGAAAGAAAAACCCAGGAAGAGGAGTACACAATGGGGGAGGGGTACTAACGACAACAAAATGGAAATGGACCTGGGGTCATATCAGATGACCTAAAGGTAGGCAAGCAATGTGAAAAGGCACAAGGAGGGTTGGGGGATACTGGGATGCATAAGGAGAGGCATCACCAGTAGAAAACAAAAGTTGTTATCCCTCTGTACAGACAGTTGGTAAGACCCCATCTGGAGTATTAGTGCAGTTCTGGGACTGTATCTCAACAAGGACATACTGTAGACAGGATGGAGGAAGCTCAGAGGAGGGTACTCAAATGGTGCAGGGTCTGCACCAGAAATCATATGAAGCGAGACTAAAGGAGCTTAATATGTATACCATTGAGGAAGGTGGGGGCATGATAGAATGTTTCCAGTACCTCAAGGAGATCAACAGAGTACAAGAGGATAGCATCTTTCAGAAAAAGAGATGTGTAAGAACAAGGGGCACAGTTTGAAGATAGAGGGGAAATGGCTCAGGGACAACATTAGGAAGTATTTTTTCACGGAAAGGGTGGTGGATTGCATGGAACAGCCTTCCTGAGGAGGCTGTGGGGTCAAAAACAGTGGGGAATTCAAGAATGCATATGACAGATGTAAAGCAATTATAGTGGGGTGTAGGAGAAAGTAGGCTGTTGGTTAACTAGGATCTGTGGCTTATCAAATAGGTAGGGAAATGGGCAGACTCGGTGGGCAAGCGGTCCTTATCTGCCATCAAAGTTTATGTTTCTATGTTTCTGGAAACCACCAGCATGACAGGGCTGGGGAGGCTGATGAATGGGAGCTGGTCAGTATGGGGGGATCTCTGCCAGTGTAAGGACTGTAATGTACTCAATTATGTGGAGGACTGGGATCATGTCCCTCTCATCCTCATTTTCTCCATCATGAACCTGTTATGGGCTACCAGTCTCTCTTCATACCTTGTGCCTTACACACCCTGATCATTTTTGTGTTCTGTGTTGCACCCTTTTAACTGTCTAAAGATCCTTTTGTACTAAGAAGCTAAGAACTGCAAATAGTGCTCCACGGGCCTATTCAAGGCACTGCAAAAGCCAGTTTATTCCCCCATCCTGCTGGTCACTGCCCTCTTATCACATGTCAGCATTCTGTCAGATCTCCTGACAAAAGCTGGACACAACTTGTTGCTCTTCAGCTACATGTCAATTACAACTCTCCTCCTTCACCTCCTCCTCCTCCTCCTCATTTGCAACCAGAAGAGCACAACATGATGTGTAGTTCTTACCTCTGTTTCATACACAGATGTGCATCTTGCATTCGGCTACACTGACTCTGAGACTCCAGGAGCCCAGATGATCACTCTGGTTGTTCAGGTACATCCTCAAGGGAATCCACCACCCTGTCCAGCTCATTTTAATCAGCAAATGTTAGCAACCTGCTTGAGAACCCAGCTTTCAGATCATTGATGAAAAGGTTGAATAGACCTAATGTCTTTTCTTCAGACAGTGCTGAGTGCCCCGAGTTCCCGTCCACCATAACCTTCTGGTTCCTTTATTATATTATGCATTATTTTTGAAAATCAGTGATACTTACTTGCCATGACAGAAAAAGATTCCTGTCTGCACATGTTCTGTTACTGAATGGTCCTTCTCCAGGTTTGCATGACTGCAGGTCATGTAATGCATGTGCCAGGAGTACACTGCATTTAACATAGTGTAGGTATATCGGAAATCGCTCGACAGGATATATGGCCTGCTCAAGTGTGTCCAGTTTCTTCTTCCTAGTACAAAACTGCAGTTCAGCAGTTTTGCCTTCTTTTGAGCATTTTTAATGATTTCATTATCCGTCCACTTACAGCTGAATACAGCCTCCCAGAATGGCTTCATATAGATATCATGTGGATATTTGAAGGGTGAATACTGTAAAGGAAGTCTTTAAACCCTGAATATTACCACTGGGATCTGTAAACCCTATTGTGCCATTTAAAGTTTTTCCAGAGTTCCTTCTTTAAAAACATTGAACCTGTTGACCAACTTGAAGACGCTATCCAGACTTTTCCTGTTACATTCTGTGTAGTTATCTCCTCCATGATTAAAGCTATCTGTGGTGCATAGGCATAAATCACAACAACGACTGTGGATGAAGTCATAATTATCTCCACAAGAGAAAGAATTCTCTTCCTTTTGAGGTCTGTTGGAAGGATCTCATAAAATGCAACACAGACACTGGATTCAACTAATGCTTCCTTCAGCTGTTGACTTCCTTGTATACCAAGGTCATTATCTGCATAGATAATCCCTACCCAGGTCCAGCCAAAGTGTTTAATGAACTTTGCAAGGCCAAAGGGTTGAGAGTATACACTCCCACAGTGCGAAGAAATGAAGGAAACTGATGCTTATCACTCAGTAGTGGAAGTCCAGCACTATGGCTGATCTACAAATCAATGGTACAGATTAAATTACAAACAAAATAACATTTGTCAATCAGGGCTCAAAACCATTCACAAGCACCACTCTGTGGTACATTTCTAATGTGGATCAATTTGTGCTGTACACAAACATGGAAACATAGAATTTGATGGCAAATAAGGACCGTTGACTCTCCCAGTCTGCCCATTTTTCCCTACCTATAGAATCACCTCAGACTCTAATCGATCTCTCGCTCTCTTTCTCCTCCCCCACTTTCCTTTCTAGATTCCCTGATGCCTATCCCATTCATTATTGAACCCCACCACTGTTTTTGCCCTCACCATCTCAGCTAGAAGGCTATTCCAGTAATCCATCACTTTCTGTGAAGAAGTACTTCCTCACATCCTCCTGAATTTACCCCTCCAGCTTCATAGTATATCCCCTTGTTCTTGAGCACCTTTTTTCTGAAAATACTGCCCTTCTGTCCTTATTTAGCCCTGTGAGGTATTTAAGGGTCCCTGTCATACCTCCCTTCAAGCAAGTGTACATATTGAGATCCTTTAGTCCCTCCTCATAGGGCTTTTGATGCAGACTCTGCACCATTTTAGTTGTCCTCATTTGGACCACCTTGACTCTGTCTATGTCTTTCTGGAGATGTGTTCTCCAGAACTGGACATAGTACTCTACATGGGGTCATACTAGTAACTTATTGAGAGACAATCCCACCTCCCTCTTTCTGCTCATGATATTCCTCCCTATGCACCCCAGTATCCCACTTGCCCCACCTTTGTTGCACTACCTGGCCACCTTTAGTCATCCAATATGATTATCCCAAGTCTCTTTCCTGCTTTGTGGTCGTCAACACCACTCTACCCATTTTTGTATTCCTCCCTGGTTTTTTTTTCCAAGTTAAATGTTTTATTTAACATAGAATACGATCTAAAACAGTTTATGAGACCACTACGGTTCTCAGCTTTAGTCAGGAAGCAGTTAGGCAAAATAATGCCTTCTATAAGTACAAGGAAAAGCAGGGGAGGCAGAAAGGGAGGATTATGTACAAGAAATAGGGAGGCAAATGGTCATTAGGAGGTGAAAGCAGACACAGAGCTGCATATCACTGATGGGTAAAGAACTTTTTAGCTATATTCGAAGAAAGGGGGCATCACACAATTAGTTGAAGTTGGTAGGGTTATAGAGGAGGACAATCAAAAGGCTGCAGTCCTGACTGACTGATTTTTCTCAGTATTCAGTAAGGAGGACTGTGGGTCCATGCCAAAAGCAGCATCAAAGCAGTTGCTAAGGGAGTTCCTGAAATGAGGCAGCCAATACTTACTAGCGAAAGAGTTCTGAAAGGGCTGGCAGCCCTTAGGATGGATAAGGTCCCAGGACCAGATGGGTTCCTTCCAAGGATACTTAGGGAATTAGCAGCAGAACTCACTGAACCACTGACTGGACTGTTCAGCACTCACTTAGGCCTGGAGGAGATCCAAGGATTGAAGAATAGCAGTTGTTGCACCGCTTCATGAGGAGGAGGATTTATTTATTTATTTAGGAAATTGGAATTACAACTCTTTGAGTCATACACTCATTTCCAAAGGCTCCACATCAGAATAAAACAGACATTCATACAGTACATACATAGAATAAATGTGGGTGAGCAAATATACAGAGTATAAATACAGTGAGCATGGTTAATGCCTATACATTTGGTAACTAAAACAGGGCAGAGCTGTCAACAAATTTGCCTAATGAGGTTAAAGCCTATTCAATTGGTAGCTAAAACAATGCATGATATGAGTTGGTAGTAAGCTGCCTCAGGGAGGCCTTGTCTTATACATAGTACAATGCATTCATAGTCCAGTGCAACTATATGGTAACCAAGGGAGGTGAGGAGACTGTAGGTTAGAAATAGTGAGGGCTCTCCACTGCCTGGCCAAGGGTGGGTGCGTGGGCTCAGCAGTGTGGTACAGGATCCACAGGTTACCGGGTCACATTGGCATTGACGTGAGGAGAGGATATAGACCCTTAAGGCAGCTTTAAAAGGACCTAGATTGGTGAATGATGTGACAGCTGGAGGAAGGAACTGTACCAGGATGGAGTTTCTAAGGGGAAGGATCACTGGGCCAGGGTAGTCCTGACCCTAGGCACCTTCCAGATAGTTTTTGGGCAGCCTGTGTAGACGCTGAGTTGGTGGCTGCCTGAAGAGATGCCAAGACACCTGTTGGGGTTACACCCAGGTGGATTATTTTGGTGAATAGACAGGTCTGGTATAATAGTCTTTCCTCAAGGGAGAGGATATTGGTGAGCATATAGGGTGCAGGTATGTGTATTTCTGTCAGCACCAGAGAGGAGCCAGTAGGCCTTATTGATGACTACTTGTATTTGATGAAGCGCAGTAGGGTTGGAGGCAGCACAGATTGTGAGGTCATAGTCCACCAGCGACAAGACTGAGGAGGTAATGGCTAGGTCAAGTGCTTCAGGTGGCAGACAGTCTTTATGTCTGTAAAGGAGACTAATGTGGGTGTTGGTGGCAGAGGTGAGTATTTTTATATGTTCATGGAATGAGAGGAAGAGTCAAATGTAATACCTAGATACTTGTACTTTTGGACCTGTTCTAGTGGGATAGAGAGGTGGTGAGTATTTCAGGGAAACTTTGATCTGTTTTGGCAGTGGGCATAGAGCATCGTCTTAGTTTTTTAATGTTGACCACCAATCTGTGTTCAGCAAACCAGTGTTAAATCTGAGAGAAGGAGTTTTGCAAGGTACACTGTAGAGAGAGGATCAGGATGTGCGGCATAAAGAACAGCATCGCTCATGGAGGAGAAGGTTTCGGGCAGGATTTAGGCAGGGAATTGAGGTAGATGCTGAATAGCAGGGGACCCAAGATAGATCCCTGGGGAACTCCTAGTGCACATGCAGCATAGTAGATATGGTATTATTAATTTTAACACATTAGCTTCTAGATGAAAGATAGCTGGAGAACCATGAGACTGGACAATGAGAGACCCAATTTGTTGCAATGTGTTAAGAAGGAGGGATGAGAAACCGTGTCGAAGGCCTTTGAAAGGTCTATAATCATGGCCCCTGTGAGGTGCCCTTGTCAAGCAGTGGTGCAGGAGTTACCGAATCAGTGAGGGTGGTCATAGTGCTGACCAGCTCTGAAACCATGCTGCTCCCTACATAAGAGGTTGTGTGCAAGGAGGTAGTCAGTGAGCTGATTGGCCATGATCTTTTCAAGGGCTTTAGAGAGTGGGGAGAATCGAGATGGGCCTGTAGGTGTTTGGGAGGAACTGTCATCACATTCGGTATCGGTGTTGTCACTACCATTTTCTATGAGGTTGGGAACTGGCCCAGGTGCAGGGACAGATTTAGAAAGTCCGTGAGTGGGGAGATAACTGAGTCTAGCGAGGTATAGGATACGATATCAAGGCATCTTTGCAGTAATTGGAGCTCTGAGGGCTTTGGACAGGTAGGCTTTCGCTTCTGTAGAGGTAATGACTCTGAGTTTGAAGGGGGTGGAGGAGCTCAGGTGGTGGGGTAGGCTGAATTGGATCAAAAAGTTTCAGGGAGGACTAAGCTGAGGTCTGAGAAGGTGGAGCTGAGGCAGTTAGCTATGTCAAGTGTGTTTGTGGTGGTAGTACCATTAACACTAAGTTGTGAGGGGGGCGGATTTACCATTAAGCTTCTTGATGTTATTCCAGAACTTTCTTGAGTAACCAGAAAACTACAAGCTTGTCAGTCTGACCTCAATTGTGGGAAGCTGACGGAATCACTAATTAAAAGGACCTTGTGAACTAACTAGAGAGCAACGGGCTCCAAGATAGTAAACAATATGGTTTTATGGCAGGAAAGTCTTGTCAGACCAACCTGATTTTTTCTTTGACTGGGTGAAACATAGAAACACAGAATATGATGGTAGATAAGGGTCGCTTGGCCCACCAAATCTGCCCATTTCCTATCTAATCAATAAGCTGCAGATCCTAGTTAACCAACAGCCTACTTCCTCCTACCCCCACTAGAAATGCCTTATGTGCGTCCCATGCATTCTTGAATTGCTCCACTGTTTTTGACTCCACAACTCCTCAGGAAGGCTGTGCCTTGCATCCACAACAATCTCCATGAAAAATACTTCCTCATGTTACCTCTGAGCAGTCTCCCTCCTCTATCTTCAAATTGTGCCCCTTGTTTTGCACATCTCTTTTCTGAAATATGCTACCATCTTGGACTTTGTTGATTCCTTGAGGTACTTGAAAGTTTCTATCATGTCCCCCGCCTCCCACCTTTCCTCGAGGGTATACATATTGCTTCTTTAGTCTCTTTATGTGTCTTCTGGTGCAGACCTTGCACCATTTTGGTTGTCTTCCTCTGGACAGCCTCCCCCTTCTATGTTTTGCAGAGATGGGGTCTCCAGAACTGCATGCAGTACTCCAGATGGAGTCTCACCAACTGTCTGTACAGATAGATAACAACTTCCTGTTTTCTACTGGTGATGTCTCTCCCTGTGCATCTCAGTATCCCCAAAACACTCCTTACTGCCTTCTCACATTGCTTGCCCATCCTTAGGTCATCTGATATAACTACCCCAGGTCCCTTTCCATTTTTGTTGTTGTCAGTATCTCCCCCCATTGTGTACTCTTCTCCTGGGTTTTTGTTACCCAGGTGCATTACTTTGTACTTTGCATTTAATCTAAGTTGACATACATTTGACCATTCCTCCAACCTTGCCAAGTCCCTTCTCATCCTTTCCACCCCACCTTGTGTATCAACCCTGTTGCAGATCTTTGTGTCGCCTGCAAAGAGAACTACTTTTCCTTCCAGTCCCTGTGCAATGTTACTTATAAAGACATTAAAAGGACTGGATCTAGTACTGAACCTCATGGTACTCCATTAGTAACCCCTTTCTTCACTGTGAATTCTGTTTCCTATTATCCTCTGCATTCTGTTGTCCAGCAACTGTTTTACCTAGGCTACCACCTTGACACACCCACTCCCAGGCTGGCTAATTTTGTTTATTAATCTTTTGTGTGGGACGCGTCAAATGCCTTGCTAAATTCTAGGTAGGCCATGTTTTCAGCCCCTCCCTGGTCTACTATTTTAGTTACCCAGTCAAAGAAATTGATTGGATTCATCTGACATGACCTTCCTGCTGTGATTCCTTGGTGACCAAGGAAGTAGACCAAGAGCAGTGTGGATCTGCTGTACTTTGAGCTTAGCAAGACTTTTGATTCAGTACCACACACAAGGTTGCTCAAAAGATAGAAGACATGGGTGTGGCTAAAACTGTAGTGTACTGGGTGGATAGTTGGCTAAAAGGGAGGCAGCAGAGGGTGGTGGTCAATGGGGTTAAATCAGAGGAAAAGAAGATTATGAGTGGGGTCCCCAGGATTTGTCCTGGATCCAGTCCTCTTCAACATGTTCATTAGTGACATTGGTAAGGGTTTCAGGACAGGCAGGGATTTTCTCTGTCAAATTGTTGTGTATAGTATCTTGCAGACAGGAAGGCACTCATTGCAGTGGTGGGTCAGAGCTCTTAGCTGATTGTTTTGTGAGGGCACAGTTTAGGCCCACCCCCTGGAAATAGTTCCTTTATACCTGGGGTTCTGACATCATTAAAGAGTGCAAGGTGCATATCAATGTCATATCTCTCTAGCACACAGCACTGAAAATATACGCATACACATTGTATAATATATATATATTTCTATATAACAAACCAATCACCACACAAGCACACACACACACACACACACAAAAAAAAAGTACATAGTCATGTGGGAGTAGTGAAATGTAATGGCTGTGGGGCAGCAGTCTTCCGGGAGTCTTTCTGGAGGCTGAGATGCTGCCCTATTTGCAGACAACTCTCTGCCTTGAGGAGGAAGTTGCCCATCTTCAGGCCACACTGGACATCAGTAAGAAAACCTTCCCCAGGCCAGACTGGATGGTGGAAGGGAACCCCCCATTTAGGGAGCACCAGAGCCACCACCACTACATCAGAGGTTGCAAAGAAAGCACAGCAGTTGGACCACTGTGGGCTCAGGGAGGGTGAGGAGGGTGGAACAGAGGCACACCCAGTCAGTTGTTCCACTCCACAATCCATGCATCATTCTGGGAGCACAGATCCCATGGATGCACCCACAGAGGAGATTAAGGAGGCTGAGGACACCTGTCACAAGGGAGGCCCACAGGAAGGAGGCAGAGGATGCCACAAGGAAAGGAAGCAGCTCCTGGTGGGGACCCAATTATTAGGGGATAGAACTGGGGAGCAGGGAAAACTGAAGTAAAGTGCCCGACTGGTGCCATGGCTTGTAGGGACAGGAAGCGATCCTCAGATCACGAGAACAGCTGCACGGAGTCTCGAGCTGGATGTCATTGTCCACCTAGGGACAAATGACTTGGCTCAACATGAGCTTACAGCAGTGCAGAAGGACTTTGTAGAACTGGGGAGAGGCCTAAGACAAGTAGCACACACAGTATCCTTCTCAGAGGTGCTGCCTGTAAATGGCAAGAGGAGGCAAGGTACTTTGCACCATGCAGTTTAATGAGTGGTTGAAAAATGGTGTGGAGCACAGGGTTTGGCTTCATTGGGGACTGGGGTTCCACCTGAGGGAAACCAGCCTATACTGGCAGGATGGTCTGCATCTGTCCAGGAAGGGAACAAGTCTTTTGAGCAATCGGTTTAAATGCTTCATTGGCAAGCTTTTAAACTAGTCAAGGGGGAGGCACTGATAACAGCAGAAAAATCCCAGCCTCTCCCTACAAAACAGGGTACTAAATGGGAAAAAGACCAAGGTAGAAAGGTCAGTGGGGATGCTGCAACAGAAAGTAAAGCCATCAAAAATGGAGAGCAATGAGTACCAATGCCCGTAGTCTGAGTAACAAGCTTCCTGAATTAGTGGCCTTGATGGAGGAGGAACATATGGATATCGTGGCAGTCACAGAAACATGGTACACACAAAACCATGACTGGGATGTAAACATACCAGGATACACTATCTACAGGAGGACAGGAGGGAAAAGAGGTGGAGGAGTAGCTCTTACATATAAGGGAAGGAATCAAAGCAACAGAACAAAAGGGAAAACAGGGAGGAGAAGAAGCACTGTGGGTAAATTTGGAGACCGGCAATGGCACCACAATCCGCTGGGGTTGTATACAGACCCCTTCTCAGGGGGAGGAAATGGACAAGGAAATGATAGAAAGTATACTTAGTATGGCAGAAAAAGGGAGATATTGCTGATGGGTGATCTGAATATGCCAGATGTTAACTGGAGTGCAGTTGCAGCAGCCACTTCTAAGAGTGGGGTTATTCTAGATGCCCTACAGGGGCATGCCTTAGACAACTAGTATTGAGCCACTCGAGAGGGAACAATCTTAGACCTGGTTTTCTCAAATGGAGATGAGGAGAGGATCACAGATGTAGAAGTGGGTAGCCATCTGGGAACTAGCGACCATCGAACAGTATGGTTCACAATAAACACAGCAATAGAGTCAAGCCATACAAAGACAAAGGTACTGGATTTTAGGAGGGCTGACTTTGTCAAATGGGTGAGTGCCTAAGGAATGCACTAGCAAATTGGCAGGAAGGAGGGTGGAAGAACAATGGGGAATAATAAAACTGCCATCACAGAGGTAACAAGCCTTTGTGTAAAGCAAATAAACAAACAAATGAGGTAAGAAACCACTATGGTTCTCAAAGGAAGTGGCAGTGAAGGTTCAAGAGAAAAGAAAGGATTCAGGAAGTACAAGGAATCACAGAAGGAGCAGGACGAGAACTGTATCAGTTAAAGCAAAGGAAGCTGGAAGGCAGTCAGAACAGCAAAGGCCCAAACCGAGGAAAAGATAGCCAACCAGTTAAGAAGGGGGATAAAACCTTTATAGGTACATCAGGAGCAAGGAAGACCAAGGGAGGATAGTGAGGCTTAGTAAAGGGGAGGAGGGTGGGCAGAGGGTGACTGTGAAAGGCAGAGATACTAAACAAATACTTTTGCTCAGTATTTACAAAGGAAGAGGGAAAGTACCTAAAACAAACAGTAGAAACACTCTGGATACAGAAGTTGATACCAGCCCATTTACAGAAGAAAGGGTTCTGAAAGAACTCTTAAAACTGAAGGTGGACAAAGCAATGGGGCCTGATGGGATTCATCCCAGAATTCTAAAAGAACTAAGGGTAGAACTAGTGACACCACTGACTACCCTCTTTAACAAATCATGGGAGGATGGGTGGTACCTGAGGACTGGAGGAGGGCAGATGTGATTCCCTTCACAAAAGTGGGAGCAAGGCAGAAGCAGGAAACTCACAGACCTGTTAGTTTAACCTCAGTGGTAGGGAAATGATGGAATCACTTGAAGGAAAGAATTGTTGAGTATCTAGAGGCCAGAGGGCACAGGACCCAAGGCAGCATGGATTCACAGCGGGAAGGTCATGCCAGACAAATCTGATAGATTTCTTTGACTGGGTGACCAAAGTAGTTGATCAGGGAGGGGCTGTGACATGGCCTACCTAGACTTTAGCAAGGCATTTGACACAGTCCCACACAAAAGATTAATATACAAGTTAGCCAGCCTGGGAGTGGGTCCCAAGATGACAGCCTGCAAAGAATTGGCTGGAGAATAGGACAGAGAGTAATAGTAAATGGAGTCCACTCTGAAAAAGGGGTTAGTAGTGGGTACCGCAGGGTTCAGTATTAGACTCGGTCCTCTTCAATGTCTTTATAGTTACATTGCAGAGGGACTGGAAGGAAAGTATGTCTCTTTGCAGATGACACAAAGATCTGCAACAGAGTTGATGCACAAGGTGGAGTGGAAAGGATGAGAAGGGACTTGGCAAGGTTAGAGGAATGGTCAAATGTATGGCAGCTTAGATTCAATGCTAAGAAGTGCAGGTAATGCACCTGGGAAACAAAACCCAGGGAAGAGTACACAATGGGGGTGAGATACTAACAACAACAAAAATGGAAAGGGACCTGGGGTAGTCATATCAGATGACCTAAAGGTGGCAAGCAATGTGAGAGGGCAGCAAGGAGGGCTGGGGATACTTGGATGCATAGGGAGAGGCATCACCAGTAGAAAACAGGAAGTTATTATCCTCTGTACAGACAGCTAGTGAGACCCCATCTGGAGTACTGCGTGCAGTTCTGAGACCCAATCTTCGCAAAGACATAGACAGGATGGAAGCTGTCCAGAGGAGGGCACTAAATGGTGCAGGGTCTGCACCTGGAAGAGATATGGAAGAGAGACTTAAGGAGCTTAATATGTATAGCCTCGAGGAAAGGAGGGAGAGGGAGATATGATAGAAACTTTCAAGTACCTCAAGGAATCAACAACGTCCAAGAGGGTAGCATCTTTCAAAAAAGAGGTGTGCAAGAACAAGGGGCACAATTTGAAGATAGAAGGGGCGGCTCAGAGGTAATTTAAGGAAGTATTTTTTCACAGAGAGGGTTGTGGATGTATGGAACGGCCTTCCAGAGGAGGTTGTGGAGTCAAAACAGTGGTGGAATTCAAGCATGCATGGGACAGTCATAAGGCAATTCTAGGGGTGGGGTAGGAAGAAGTAGGCTGCTGGTTAACTAGGACCTGCAGCTTATCCATCAGGTAGGGAACTGGGCAGACTGGGTGGGCCAAGCGGTCCTTATCTGCCGTCAAATTCTATGTGTTTCTATGTTTCTCTCAGATGACACAAAACTATGTGGGACGGTGGATAGTGATGAGTGAATAAGGAATCTACAGAGGGATTTACAAGAACTAGAGTGGTGGTCAAAGGTCTGGTAGATAAAATTCAAGGCCAAAAAGGGTAAGCTAAAGGAGCTTAATAGGTATACCCTTGAGGAAAGGAGCGGAGGGGGACATGATAGAAGCATTTAAGTACCTCAAGGGAATCAACAAAGTCCAAGAGGTAGCATCTTTCAGAAAAAGAGCTTGCACAAGAACAAGGGGCACAATCTGTGGATGGTGGGGGACAGCTTAGGGTAATGTGAGGAAGTATTTTTCACAGAAAGGGTAATGGACACATGGAATTGCTCTTCTGAGGAGGTAGTGTGGTCAAAAACAGTGGGGAATTCAAGAATGCATGGACCTGACATAAGGCAATTCTGGTGGTGGTAGGAAGGAAGGCTGTTGGTTAACTAGGATCTGCAGCTATCCAGAGGTAGGAAATGGGCAGACTAGGTGGTCAAGTGGTCCTTATCTGCCATCAAAGCCTATGTTTTTAATGAACCTAGGGAAAAGGAACCTCAAGACGGAGTACTAGATAGGTGGGTGAGACTTAGCACTACAGAAGAGGAATGTGATCTAGGAGTTATTATGAATAACTCCCTTAAACAAACAAACAAGCCAGTACAACAAGGCCTATAGTAAGGCTAACAGGATGTTGGGATGTATCAGGAGGGAGTGATAGAAGAGAAGAAGTAATATTTCTCCTATACAGATCCCTGGTGGGATCTCACCTGGAGTACTGCATCCAGTTCTTGAGCCTCATGTCAGAAAGGACAGGATAGGTTGGAAACAATGCAGCAGAGAGTAACAAAATGATTTAGGGCAGCAGGCAGATCCTATGAGGAGTGCATCAAGGTACTAAATATGTATTCACTGGAAACCATAAGGGAGAGGAGATATGTTAGAGATCTTCAAGTTCCTTAAAGGAATTAATAAGGTAAACTGGGGAATTATTTACCCTGAATACCAACTCTGAGGTCATGTGGTCCCAAGTGGAAATTAACAGGAGAGAGGTTCAGGAGGGGCATGAGAAAGTACTTCTTTACGGAAAGAGTGGTGGAACCTTGGAGCAGTCTGTTGGTCAAGTGGTGAGTGCAAACACAGTCAGGGATTTAAGCAGGCATGGGATACATATGGGTCACAATATGAGACCTGAGGAAGGAAGACTCAGGGGCAACGTGAGGAAATATTTTTCACAGAAAGGTTGGTGAACATGGAACAGCCTCCCGGAGGAGGCTGTGAGGCAAAACAGTTGTTGAATTCAAGAATGCATGAGACAGGCAGACAGCAAAACTAGTGGTAGGAAGGAGGAGGTAGACTGCAGATCAAATAGCATCTGAGATTATACAGTAGGAGGGAACTGATCAGAGCAGGTGGGCCAGGCAATCCTTATCTGCCATCAAGTTTTATGTTTCTGTGTTTCTAGACAGAATGAAGGAACAGTGGTTGCTTCAGCTGGGTGACAAGACCAGGGAGCAGAATGGGGAAAGGACAGAGAGGTTAATACCTTGGAGGAACAATAGGTTCCAGGTAAGATTCCAGGGATTATATGGAATATGGACAGATTGGATGGACCTCTGGTCTTCTTCGTCATGGTCTGTGTTTCTATGTATAAGTACAGATTTTATTACATGACAAACAACAGCTCATTATACTGGTACAAGGCTCAATATAAGAGACTTTAACAGTTGCTCAGTCTTACATATGGGGTAACATAATCTACTTATAGCACATACAAAGTAGATAGTACGCTATGAAGTACTAACCAGTAGTAATGCACATGCTTTCTGATTTAGGTCAAATAACTTCAAATATGTAGGCCTAAGACTGTCTCCTTGAGAAAGGTTGCAGTAATTAGTCCATGATAATAACCATATATTTATTTAGTTTTGTTGACCGGAAAGGAGGACTAGACAATTCTGTCTATTTTCAGCCTTGTCCCAGGGGAGGGGATATAGATGAATGCCAGCTGGGCAGCACTTTGGATGAACATATTGTGGAAACTATGAGGGTGTCCAATCTGTCACATGATAAGGAGTGTTGAGGAAGAAGTGCTGTGGCTTGGGAGGGAGTTGGAGAGGATGGGGAGGAGGGAGAGAGAAATCTAGCGCAGTAGGGCATCCCACAGGAGTATCATGAGGATACAACATGGAGGTACATTGGATCATTGGAGGTGGAGAGGTGGTGGGAGCAATACAAACAAGGGGTCTAGCACTGCAGGAAGACTCAAGTCAGGAGGAGGAACAAAAGCACAGCAGTGCAGAGGGGCAGGTAAAACGCTTGCCGTGCTGTCGACATTGGTGGAGGAGGAGATGGTGCAGGATACCCAGGAAGGGGTAAGAGAGGGAAAGAGAGGGAATGCACAAGGGATAGTAGCCAGTCTAAGGGGGTGGCAGGGGTGAAGGGAGTGAGGGGCACAGCTGGAGGGACAGTCGAAGGGAGCAGGGACCTGGGGGAGTGAAGCAGGTGGAGAGAGAAGTCATCAGGGGTATAGCAGCTGTGCAGTGGATAATACTGATGGGGAAAGACATCAGGGTAGACAGGGGGAATTGTGCAGGGAGAAGGAGTCGTCAGGAGAGGAACAGCAACAGGGACAGATGGGGAGAATTACATGCAGGAGGAAGAGTCAGGCAGGAGAGGAAGGCAGCAGGGACAGGCAGAGGGAATTATGTACTGGAGGAGGAGTCAGGCAGAGAGAAATAGAGGAGGGAACCAGGTGGATGGAAATATGGGGATGATACTAGTACTGGGGATTCAATAGTAAAGGGGATAAGGTGGGGTAGCAAGGGGAAAAGCATAGTCGTATATGGGTGAAAGCCATGCCGGGATGACAGCTGAAACAGTGGGACAATCGGTCCTGAAATATGCTAGAAGGGAAGGAGAGACCTCATTTAATTGTACATCTGGGGACAAATGACCTGGCTGACAGTACATTAGAGGTAGTCCAAAAGAGGTTTGAGGAGCTAGGAACTTTATGCGAGGGTGGGTAGATCAGTAACTTTTTCTGAGGTACTACCAGTGCCTAAGGTGAGTACAGCTAGAAAACAAAGGGTCAAGGGATTTAATGAATGGTTAGGCAAATGTTGTCACACCAAAAGGTATGGGTTAATGGGAGGTTGGGAAAAGACCTGGGAGGACAGTAGTCTATGCGTGAAGGATAGACTTCACCTAAATGAAGAGGGCAAGAAGGAGTTAGAACAGAGCTTGAGGAGTATATTGAGGTAGCTGGACATTTAAACTAGGAGTGGGGGTGGCAGGTGGATGGAGGGTATACAGTGGCCATGAGATGGGAAGCAGAGCAAGCTTACCCCTGAATAAGGGCAATGAACTAGGTAGTTGCAATAGAGGGGATGCTGGAAGTGGATGGCAGAGGGATGGGGAGGGACAGTAAAGGGATGAAAGATGGTCACCCTGAATGCTAGAAGCCTGAAGGATAAAATGAATGATTTACAGGCCCTCATGGTGGAGAGGGAGGTGGACATGGCAGCCATCATGGAAACATGGGCCACCCAATACCATGACTGGGACCTGGCAGTCCCAGGGTACAGAGTATTCTGTAGGAACAGGAAAACTAGAGGGGTGGCATTGAAGTATGGGCTAAAGTGCATTGGGGAGGGAGAAACAGAGTCATTATGGTTGCTAATCCAGGATTCCAGGAAAAGGACTCTCTGCATGATAGTGGTGTACAGGCCACCATCCCAGACAGAGGAGTTGGACAGGAAATGTCTGAGGCAGATTAGAAGGGTATGCAGGAAGGGAGGTGGTGGTTGTGGGGGACTTCAACCTGCTGGAGGTAGATTGGGAACCCCCAGTCAGCAGCAATAAAAGGGAGCAGGTACTGCTGGATACCTTTCAGGAAAGCTTTCTGACACAGGTGGTCAGTGAACCACCAGGTGGGTGGTAACAACCTTGACCTAGTGCTTACAAATTGGGAGTTTGTGAGGGATATCAAAGTGGATAAATCACTAGCGGGAGGACCATCATCACTATGATTCAGGTTGATTATGAGCAAAGTGGGGTGGGATCCAATACAAAGGTGCTGGATTTCAGGCAGATGGAGTTTGCAAAGATGGGGAGGTAGTGAGCGGGTACTTGGCCAGGATCCAGCATCGAATGGACGCAGACCAAGATTGGAGCTCATTAAGAAGGGGATACTAGAGGCTAAGAATTCCTGTAATGGATGGGACCCTGAGTAAAAGGCCAGGGCAAAAAGGTCAAGCTGGATGAGCAGGGGTTGTGGAAAAGTTAAGGAGGAAAAGGGTGACCTTTGGAGATACAGGAAATCATGTGGGGGGATTGGGAGGAGTACCTGCAGGAGGCAAGGAGATGACAAGGGCAGTAAGAACAGCAAAATCCACCAACAGAAGGTATGATAGGGTGGCCTCGGGTACAGGGACAGGTTTATTTCTGGGTTCTATGCCACTGAAGGCCTCCTCTAGGGTGCTCGATCTTGGCATTATCCTCAACAGCAGCCTGACATTTGAAGCTCAGGTGTCATCTGTTGTCCAGACCAGCTTTTTCATCTGGGAATATTGCTAGGATCAAGCTAGTTCCACCCATAGAACTCCCCACTTTAATGCACGCATTCATGAGGTCAAGGTGCAGAACGGGCTGCCAGGCTATTGATGGACAGTCAAACACTGTCACATCACCCCAGTGCTACGTGAACTGCACTGGCTGACAGTCAGGTGAAGGATCCTCTTTAAGGTGGGCTTACTCACCTTTAACACCCTACATGGACTGGGCCCTGGCTACCTGTTGGATCTTCTTACACCTGCCACCTCGGTCTGCTCACTCCGATCCTCCTCAAGGGGCCTCCTCATGATTCCCATGACGAGGTTAAAACTGCTGGTGCAGAGCATTTAGTGTCGCTGGCCTCATCCTGTGGAATTTGCTTCCACCAGCTGTTCGGGAGGCCCTTCAGTAGAGGTTTTAAGACCGCCTCAAGGCTTTCTTGTCCAGCCAGGCTTTCCCAGACACACAGTTTTAAGATAAGTGGCTCATGAAGGTCTTAGTACCTATTTTAGTCCGGCACCTGTTTGGGGAGTCTGTTTTTATATGATTGCTGGAATTTATTTATTGTTATATGTAGTTTACTGTGTTTATTTACTGAATGTGTTTGTTATGTTTTAATTGTATGGTGCTCAGAGCTCTGGAATTGGGTGCCATAGAAATAAAATTTGCTTGCCTTGCCAAAGAGCTCAGGCTGGCACAAGGCACTGAGGAGGAGAAGAGCTTCTTCAGGTACATCAGGGAGAACAGGAGCTTTAAAGAACAGATAGTAAGGATTAAGCAGGACGACTGATGGGTAGAGAAGGGAGAAAAGACAGAAGCACTCAATGACTACTTCTGCTTGGTATTTATGAAAGAGAAAGGAAGAGTGCTACCCAAGGGGTGGGGGCAATAAAGGCTGGGGAGGTAGTAACGGATGGGGTGATCACAGAAGGTAGAGTGCTGGAGAACTTGAGAGCACTGAGGGTGGACAAGGCACCAGGGCCAGATGGCATTCACTCCAGGGTACTGAAGGAGCTAGCAGAGATCCTGGAAGGGCCCTTAATGAGCTTATTCAATGCCTCACTGAATTCAGGATGTGTACCAAGGATTGTAGGTTGGCTCACATGGTTTCCTGCATAAGAGTGACCCCAAAGATGAACCAGAGAACTATAGACTGGTAAGCCTCACATCCATAGTGGGAAGTTAATGGAAATGATCCTGAAGGAGAGGTTGGTATCCCTGCTGGAGTTCAATGTGCTGCAGGACAGTGGACAGCATGGCATTGTCACAGTCAGATCCTGCAAACCAACCTGGTAGATCACTATGACTGGATAACTAGGCAGATGGACAAGGGCCATGCAGTGGATGTCCTGTACCTGGATTTCATCAAGGCATTCGATTTGGTGCTGCATGGGACACTTGGAATAAAACTTGAAGACATGGGAGGAGCAAAATTGTTGGATGGGTGACAAACTGGCAGCAGAGAAGGCAGCCGTGGGTAGTGGTGGAAGGGAACTCTCATTCCCAAGGACAGTAATGAGTGTGGTTCCACAGGTCACAGTGCTGGGACCAGTTTTATTTGGGATATTTATTGTGGACATTTCCATGGGCACAAGAGCAGAATCAGCCTGTTTGCTAATGACACCAAGATAGGGATGGTGGTGGATGAAATAGAGGTGGCAGAGTTTGCAAGATGTGAAAAAACTAGAGAACTGGTCAGACACTTGGCAGCTGGTGTTCAATGCCAAAAACTGTGAGGTACTGCTTTTTGGGGCAAAATCCAAGGAGAAACCACCAACGGGGGAATGCCACGTGTGGATATTTAGGAGGAAAAGGATCTGGGGTGGTCAGCGTGGGATCAATGAACAACTTGGCACAATGGAGGAAGGCAGCAAAGGTCAACGAAATGCTAGGTTGCATCGCAAGGAAAAACGTCGAGGAGGGGGATGTGATTCTGCCATTGCATAGATCATTAGTTAGACCTCATCTTGAATACTGTGTGCAGTACTGGTAGCCATACCTGAAAGGGACATTAAATTACTGGAAGTGGTATGGCAAAGCAACTAAGATGATCCAGGGACTGGGGACTTACCGTATGAGAGTAGGCTAAAGGAGTGGAACATGTTCTCGCCAGAGAGAGGAGAGGAGGGACAGATGGATATGATCAAGACATTAAGTACATGAGAGGGATAAACAAGACTGGAACAGGGGGCTATTCAGGGTAAGGGTGGGAGGGACATTCAAGGATATGACATGAGATTGGATGAAGGAAGGTTCAGGAGGAAATGAGGAGATGCTTTTTACAGAGAGGGTGGTTGCAGGTGGAACTTGTTACCAGCAGAGGTGGCAACCTGTAAAACTGTGGACTGCTTCAAAAGAGGCTGGGACAGGACAAAAGGAGGATACAGGAGGGCAGCTGCAGAATAGGGCTGCCTGCTGCACAATTGAGCAGACTCGATAGACCTAATGGCATTTTCTGCTGGCAAGTTTTGCATGTTCATAACTGTCATTAAACCAGGTTAAGCTGTTGGTGGTATTTTGTTTTAGTGAATGGCGAAATTTGGCCAGGACATCAGGAAATGACCCTGCTCTTTTCAAGATGTATAATCCAATTTAAGTGTATTGGCTGTCACCTTGTGCAAATATTCAATAGATAATTTAAGTAGTAGAGTCAATATTAAAGAGAAAGGAGATACAAGACAGAAGGTCAATTGATAAGCAGATATTAAGAGGGCCCATAAGGGTCTGTAAGTCTGTATGAAAGGAAAGAGTAAAAAATCAGCGGAAAGGAGAATAGATGGGGAGAAACATGGCCTTGTGGAACAGTCTTAATATTTATCTAATTGGTATACTGTATAACCCATTTACGCCACTTGATTTCAATGGAAGAGATGAGATTCATAATCCAGGCAGACATCCTCTCCAGTTTGTATAAATATGTTGTAAGTCCCTCCAGATGGTGCAGGTGGGAATTCTCTCAGTGTTCCACAGCCTGGTGATGGCTTTTGGCTGCTAAAATCAATAGATTGGCAAATATTATAGAGATTTTATTCAGGGTAATGAGCAATTCATTTAACCAGGAAAAGCACACTAAGTTGAAAGCTTGTTTCCAAGTGCAACCAGGGAGCACAAGAAAGTTAAGTGACTTGCTCAGGTCACACAGTATGCAAGTGGGGGCTGATGGGATACAAACCCAGGTCTCCAGATTTGCAGCTCAGTGCCTTTAACCACTATGCTATACTGCCTCCTTTAATTCAATGTGCATTTTTCTGGGGAAATGGCTGCCAGGACAAAGGAAGGCATAATCTATCAGGCAATCAAAGATGCTCTCTGTCTCATGGATAACATCTTGCCAGTAAGATTGAAGTGCTGGGCATGCCCAAAGGATATGTGATTGGTCTGCCTGTTTAGTGCCATGGTTGTGCCAGCAAGAACTGGCATGATAGCCTATATTTAGTAGTCACTGCTGGTGTGAAGAAGTATCTCAGGTGGCACTTCCAGGTATATTCCTCCAGTAGGTAACAACTACAGCCTTGGTGAGTGGGGGTATATTAAGACATTGCTCTATGGAGTAGACAGTGCCCATTTCAAGGTCCATCAGTGTAGGATGGAGTCAGTAGATTCTTTAGAGGCGGCTCGTAGAGCTTTATGTAAGAGACCAATATGGTAAGCCCATGTGTTACGTGAGGTAGAATCTGAGAAGATGAAAGAGCAGGGGCAGTTTTTCTGTGACCTGGGTAAAGTTCTCTTCCCAAACCCGTAAGTAGGAATGTAGTTGCAAGTACTTGTAGAAATCTGTTGATGGAAGATGAAATGAGGCCTGCAGGTAAAGTCCCCATTAGAGTGACTATTTGGAATAAATAATGGACACCATATTCTTTTAATGTCAGGAAGGCTTTGTCTAATTTGCTAGGAAAAAGGCCATATAGTATCATGTGCAAGAGTCTGACGAGCAGTATAACTGATCAGTAGAGGGCAAAATGTTTACGTATGAGTAACCATTGACAGTGGGTTTCTGTGGTGTATCTGTAAAACTTACAACAGGGTGTACATGCAGGTGGATTACCAAAGTGGTATTTGGCATGATTACGGGTGTCATTTATTGTGTGCTTGTTCAGTTTCCAGTAGGAATGGTATGACAAAGTGAGCAAGAGGCATACTATTCGGAGATGAGATGCTAAGGAATATTAAATTAAGTTAGGAAGGTCAATTCCTCCCTTATATGTAGGAAGTTGCAGGGTGGAGTAGCAGATCAGGGAGGGGAGTCTACCCTGCCATATGAAATGGGAGATTAGTTTGTTCCAGTCTCAAGTAAGTTTTGTCTGGCATGATCGGAAGGGTTTGAAGAAAATATAGAATCCTAGGAAGGATGTCTTGTTGTATGACCTCGACATGATTAAAGAACCCAAGGGTGAGAGTTGTCCAGTGAGAGAGGTCCGCAATGATTTGCTGGGTTAGAGGTTGATAAGATGTTTTAGGGTCAAGGCAGGATCTTTCCCTGATGGCAAAACACAACACAGGAGCAGGTGTTGCAGAACAAAATATTTATTACCCAGAATGTATAAAAAGAACAGCTTACCAAAGCTGGGAGTCCAGAACCTCCGAACACCTAGTGTCATTACATGAAAACTCAAAGAAAACAGTGTTACACAAAATTATACACCCAGAGAAAACAAGATCTGTTACCTGGTAATGGACTCATCTGCATAGTGAAAAACATAAATAAAGCATTTCTACTGGTGGGTGAGGTAGGCAGATCTTTTAAGGCTGTTATTTTTGCATGTACACAGCAAAAACATTTATGCTGACTAACAGTACTTTTGGGTTACAATGGACTAATTCATATAATATGCTGATCTTAGCATTATGGCTAATGGCTGTAGGTGGTGTGTTAAGACCACAAATATAACACTGCATACTACATCACTGCAAGCATGAATAAATACTAATATCACTTATACTGTAATATGATGGTCACGTTAGGGACTCTAGGTCAGGCAGGTGTACATATCCCCCTGTTTCCTGAATAATGAGGCAACACACCAAGGGTAAAAAGTTTGCAACAGTTTTATTTACAGTCCAGCTGAATGAGCAGTGTAGAGAAACTTCAGTTGTGCACAATGTTGTTTGAACGTCGTCTTAAACTGCATAAAGTAACAATCTTAAAATATCTGAAAAACTTGAATAATAAAGAAACCTTTAAAAGTAATTTACAACCACAGGAACATAAGAACAAAAGAATTTGCCCAGGAGAAGGGACCTCTTGATCCATCTAGTCTGCCCAGAATACCTACCCCTCCTTTTAGACTAGTTCCTTTCTTGTGCGTAGTGTTTATCCCATGGAAGTTTGAATTCTCTTATGTTCTTTGAGTCTACTATTTGTTGTCGTAGGCAATTCCAAGGGTCAACCACCCTCCTGGGAAAAACTACTTCCTGATGTTTCCCTAAATTTACCTCCTGCTAGTCAGATTGTGGCCTCTTGTATTACTCTCTGATTTCATCTGAAACAGGTTTTCCTTCTAGGCCATGTTAATTCCCTTCATATATTTAAATGTTTCAATCATGTCCCTCATCTCTTCTCTGTTCAAGTGAGTACAGCTGTAAGTCAGACAGTCTGGTTTCATATGGCTGCTGGTACAAACCCTGCATAATCTTTGTAGTGCTTCTCTGCACCACTTCCAGTCTGTTGATATCTTCTTCAGGTGTGCCCTCTGAAACTGGATCCAATATTCCATGTGCAACTTGACTAGTGATCTGTATAGTGGCATTATCACCTCTCTTTTCTGCTAGTTATACCTCTTACCCATTCCAATGCATCCAAGGATGCCATTTGCTTTCGGCAGTGCCCTTTCACATTGTTTGTTCATGCTAAGGTCATCTGTAATAATTGTCCCATGATCCCTCTCCTCCTGTATTGCTTCAGGTAAGGTAAAGATAAGGCTAGGGGGTGTTAGGGTGTATTAGTAGGGTATCTGAAGTCGTAAGAGGGAGGTAATCCCTCTGTACAAGACATTGCTAGGCCCCATCTGGAGTATCATGCAGTATTGAGGCCACACCTTCAAGGACATTAACCAAATTGAGGCAGTCCAGAGAAGGGCAACCAAAATGGTGCAGGGACTGCATCAGAAGACATATGAGGACAGATTAACGGAGCTCAATAGTATACCCTTGAGCAAAGGAGGGAGAGAGGTGATATGATCGAGACATTTAAACACCTTAAGGGCATAAACAAGGTGAAAGAGTCTAACATGTTTAAATATAAGAAAATAGCAGGACAAGAGGACACAGCATGAGATTAGAGGGAGGCCGATTAAGGGGAATGTGAGGAAATTCTTTTTCACAGAAAGGGTGGTAGATGCATGGAATGGCTTACCACAAAGTAGTGGCTATGAATACAGTGCAGGGCTTCAAACAGGCATGGGATAGGCATAAGGAGCAATACAAATGACTATGAATAGATAGGTCACTGACATAGCAAAGGCCGATGGCACATTTATAAGGTAGAAAAAGAAATGGGCAGACTGGATGGGCCTTCGGGTCCTTATCTGCCGTCAACTTCTATGTTTCAAGCTGGTGTCCTAGCAGCATGTATTCCTTCCTGGGTTCTTTTACCCAGATGCATGACCTTGCATTTTTGGCATTGAACTTCAATTGCCAGTTTCTGGACCATCCTTCCAGCCTATTCAGATCCTTTTCCATCTTCAAGACTCCTCTTAGGTGTCCACCAAGTTCCAGAGTTTTGTATCATCTGCAAACAGGCATACTTTGCCCTCCAGCTCATCACAGATGTCGCTGATGAAAATTTTGTAGAGCATGGGGCCCTAATACTGACCTCTGTGGCACTCCACTGGTCACCTTCCCTCCTTGTCTGAGCTCCAATAACTAAGACCTGTCCTATCCTTGAGCCAGTTTGCAATCTGGTTGACTGTCTTCTGACTAAGTACTGTATTTTCTAGCTTATTCATAAGCCTTTTATGGGGTACAGTGTCGAAGGCCTTACCTAAGTCTAGGTACATCCATCCACCGCCCTCCCTGATCCACTGTTCTGGTCACCCAGTCAAAGAATTCTGTCAAGGGTGTTAGGCATGGTTTTTCTGCCATAAATCCGTGTTCCTTGGGGTCAGGTTTTCTGGATACTTTTAGATGATCCACTAATTATCTTTAAGCAGGGTTTCCATATGTTTGCCTACCACTGAGATCAGACTGACATGGTGATAATTCTCAGGCTCTTCCTTGCTTTCACTTTTATGTAAGGGTACCACCACAGCCTTTTCCCAGTCTAATGATGTTGTGCCACTGTCTAGTGACTTATTAAAAGGTCAGTGAGAGGTGTTGCAATTTCTCCTCATAACTCCTTTAGAATCCTAGGTTGGATTCCATCGGGTCCCATTGCTTTGTCTCGTTTAGTTTGCTAAGCTCTTCTAGTACTCTTTCTCTGAGAAGTAGAAGTTGCCTGGTGTTCTACTGCTGTTGCACATTGACTTTCCTATAGTATGGTCAGCTGCCTTGGTCTTCAGCGGTGAAGACTGAGCAGAAGAATTTGTTCAGCACTTCTGCCTTGTCTTCATCCTTTTCAACTATCTGTCCTTCAGTTGATTTCAGTCCGATTATCCCACCATAGAAACACAGAATTTAATGGCAGATACAGACTGCTTGGCCCACCCAGTCTGCCCATTTCACTACCTAATGGATAAGCTGCAGATCCTAGTTAACCAACAGCCTACTTCCTCCTACCCCAACTAGAATTGCCTTATGTCTTTCCCATGCATTTTGAATTCCCCACTGTTTTGACTCCACAGCCTCTACAGGAAGGCCGTTTCATGCATCCACAACCCTCTCCATGAAAAATACTTCCTCACATTACCTCTGAACCGTCCCTTTCTATCTTCAAATTGTGCCCCTTGTTCTTGCCGTCTCTTTTTTGAAAGATGCTACTCTCTCAGACTTTGTTGATTCCTTGAGGTACCTGAAAGTTTCTATCATGTTCCCCTGACCCTCCTTTCCTCGAGGGTATACATATTAAGCTCTAAGTCTCTCTTCACATGTCTTCTGGTGCAGACCCTGCACCATTTTAGATTAACCCTCCTCTGGACTGCCTCCATCCTGTCTATGTCCTTACGGAGATTGGGTCTCTAGAACTGCATGCAGTACTCCAGATGGAGTCTCACCAGGTGTCTGTACAGAGGATAACAACTTCCTGTTTTCTACTGGTGATGCCTCTTCCAGTACATCTCAATATTCCTCAGCCTCCCTACTGCCCTCTCACATTGCTTGCTCATCTTTAAGTATCTGATATGACTACCCCAGATCCCTTTCCATTTTTGTTGTTATTAGTATCTCAACCCCCATTGTGTACTCTTCCCCTGGTTTTGTTTCCCAGGTGCATTACTTTGCACTTCTTAGCAATGAATCTAAGCTGCCATACATTTGACCATTCCTCCAACCTTGCCAAGTCCCTTCTCATCCTTTCCACCCACCTTGTGTATCAACCCTGTTGCAGATGTTTGTGTCATCTGCAAAGAGACCTACTTTTCCTTCCAGTCCCTCTGCAATGTCACTTATAAAGACACTGAAGAGGACCGGTCCTAGAACTGAACCCTGCGGTACCCCACTAGTAACCCCTTTCTTCAGTATGCACCCGCTTACTATTACCCTCTGTGTCCTGTTCTCCAGCCAATTCTTTACCCAGACTACCATCTTGGGATCCACTCCCAGGCTGGCTAACTTATATATAATCTTTTGTGTGGGACTGTGTCAAATGCCTTACTAAAGTCTAGGTAGGCCATGTCCACAGCCCCTCTGATCTACTACTTTGGTCACTCAGTCAAAGAAATCTATTAGATTCATCTGACATGACCTTCCTGCTGTGAATCGTGCTGCCTTGGGCCCTGTGCCCCTCTGGCCTCTAGGTACTCAACAATTCTTTCCTTCAGAAGTGATTCCATCATTTTCCCTATCACTGAAGTCAAACTAACAGGTCTGTAGTTTCCTGCCTCTGCCCTGCTTCCACTTTTGTGAAGTGGAATCACATTTGCCCTCCTCCAGTCCTCAGGTGCCACCCCATTCTCCCATGATTTGTTAAAGAGGGTAGTCAGTGGTGTCACTAGTTCTACCATTAGTTCTTTCAGAATTCTGGGATGAATCCATCGAGCCCCATTGCTTGTCCACCGTCAGTTTTAAGAATTCTTTCAGAACTCTTTCTTCTGTGAATGGACTGGCATCAACCCTCCTATCCAGAGTGTTTCTGTTGTTTGGTTTAGGTATCTCCCTTCTTCATATGTGAATAATGAGCAAAACATTTGTTTAGTATCTCTGCCTTTTCACAGTCACCTCTGCCCATCCCTCCTCCCTTTTTTAAGCCTCACTATCCCTCCCTTGGTCTTCCTTCGCTCCCTGATGTACCTGTAAAGGTTTTATCCCTTTCTTAACTGAGTTGGCTATCTTTTCCTCAGATTGGGCCTTTGCTGTTCTGACTGCCTTCCTGCTTCCTTCTGCTTTAACTGATACAGTTCTCTGTCCTGCTCCTTCTGTGATTCCTTGCACTTCCTGAATGCTATTTTTTCTCTCTAACATTCCTGCCACCTCCTTTGAGAACCTTAGTGGTTTTTACATTGTTTTGTTTTGTTTATTTGCTTCACACAAAGGCTTGTTGCCTTAGTGATGGCAGTTTGATTATTTCCATTGTTCTTCCACCACTCCTTCCTGCCCATTTGCTAGTGCATTCCTTAGGCACTCACGCATTTTGGCAAAGTCAGCCCTCTAAAGTCCAGGACCTTTGCCTTTCTATGGCTTGACTCTACTGCTCTGTTTATCATGAACTATACTGTTTGATAGTTGCTAGTTCCCAGATGGCTACCACTTCTACATCTGTGATCCTCTCTCCATCTCCATTTGAGAGTACCAGGTCTAAGATTGCTCCTCCAGAGTGGGTTTCAATACTAGTTTTCTAAGGCATGCCTCCTGCAGGGCATCTAGAATGACCCCACTCTTTAATGTGGTTGCAGAAAATGCACTCCAGTTAACATCTGGCGTATTCATATCCCCATCAACAATATCTCCCTTTTTCTGCCATTCTAAGGATACCTTCTAACATTTTTTGTCCATTTCCTCCCCTGAGATGGAGACTGTATATAACTCCTGTGCAGATTATGGAGCCATTGTCTGTCTCCAAGTTGACCCTATGTCTCCTCTCTTACCTGTTTACCTTTTGTTCTGTTGCTTTGATTCCTTCCCTTATGTAGAGAGCTACTCCACCTCCTCTTTACCCTCCCTGTTCCTCCTGTAGATAGTGTACCCTGGTATGTTTACATCCAAGTCATGGTTCTGTGTGTACCATGTTTCTGTGACTACAATATCCAGATGTTCCTCTTCCATCAAGGCCACTAGTTCAGGAAGCTTGTTACCCAGACTTTGGGCATTGGTACTCATTAATCTCCATTTTTTTATGTCTTTTCCTCTTGTAGCTCCATCCCTGCCCTTACTGACTTTGCTTTCTCCATTTACCCCAGTCCTGCTCCCCTACTGACATGTCTACCTTGGTATTTAACTCATTTAGTACTGTGTTTTGGAGGGCAGGCTGGGAAGTCCTCTGCTTATCAGAGCCTCCCTCTTGGCTAGTTTAAAAGCTTGCCAATGAAGCATTTAAACCGATCACTGAGGAGACTGGTTCCTTTCCCAAGCAGATGCAGACCATTGTGCCAGTATAGGTGGGTATCCCTCCAGGTGGAACCCCAGTCCCCAATGAAGCCAAAACCCTGTGCTGTACACCAGTTTTTCAACCATTCATTGAATTGCATGGTGTGGAGTACCCGCCTCACCTATTCAATAGACAGGCAGCACTTCTGAGAAGGATACTGTATGAATTACTTGTCTAAGGCCCTCCCGAACTCCAAAACTCCTCCTGCACTACTCTAATGCCATGCATAGCAAGTCATTTGTCCCTAGGTGGACAATCAATCAATCAGTCAATCACTTTATTTAACCAGGCATAAACACCATTGAGCAAGCTCATTTTCAAGGTGGTCCTGGGCATTAATACAATATAGTACACTTCATAAGATTACAATTACAGTGGACAGCAGTGCGAAAAAAAACCCTTGTGAAGATGCCAGTCAATATGGGCCTATACATACGGTCAACATAATTAACATGCAAAGGTACATAATGATAAGCTTTACTGGAATGAGAAGAGACAACAATCCATATAGTCTCCGCTAAGTAGAGCTCATACCTAAATGATAAAAAATGAGGAGGTATTAAGGAATAGGGTAGAAATTGGGGTGAAAGTGTAGGCACCCAAGAGGGAGGCAAGAATAGGTAAAAGGTAGAGAACAGGCAGGGCCATCTCAGATTAAGGGAACTAGGCTTGTAGGTCCTAGGTTTCTGTTGTTAGGAATATGGGGTGGATGAGATACTTAGACGTAGGATTTGAGAGTGGCACCCAGGGCTTAGGGGTCATCGGCGTCTGAAACAGTTGCATGATTCCTTCAGATAATCCATTAATAGAGCTTTGAATGTGAAAATGCTGAGAAGTGAGGATACTTTAATGAGTCTTGCATAGTGTTCCAAAGTGATGGAAGTGAGAATTTGATTGCTGCTGAGCCAAGAGTAGTTTTCACTCTAGGAATCTGAAAGCAGATTATGGAGAAGCGTCTCAGGCCATAGGATCCTTTAGCCCATTTGAAGAGGTTTGAGATGTATGCAGGAGGTTATCAGATAATGCTCTAGAAACCAGAGGAGAGCATTCCTTTTTCTCCTAGTTGAGAGTTAGGTCCATCCTGAAACCTGGTATAGACAACAGTGATGTGCACCATGGGGTAGATTTAGGATAAATCTTAAATCCTGGTGGTAAAGGGTGTCCAGTTTGTTTAGCATCGTCGATGGGCAATGACTGTAAAGGAAGTCAGCGTAGTCCAGTATAGGTAGGAATGTAGTTTGTACTAGTCTCATTCTGGCTTCTAACGTAAGTACGTGTTTAATGCAATAGAATAAACCTAATCGCTGTCTTAGTTTCTTTGAGGTTTCATTTAAGTGGCACAGAAAGTTGAGCTTGTTCTCCAGCCAGAACCCTAGGTATTTAAAGGTATCAACTACTTCAAGAGGTTCACCTAAGAGTGGTTGGATCTGTGTGATATGGGACATCCAGTAGACTTTGGTGAGAGAATTATTGCTTTAGTCTTTTGGCATTGAGGAGGAGCTTATGAGTGAGAAGGTTGTATTGGAGGGTAACAAAGTCTTTTGTAAGTACTCATGGTCCAAATCCAAGGATGAATTTGTGGTATAGAGTACAGTATCATCTGCGAATAAGTGCACATTGGCTGTGCCCAGCTGCAGTCAGATTATTGATGTATATTGCAAAGAGGATAGGGCCCAGGATGGAGCCTTGTGGGACTCCTCGTAACAAGGATTTTTGTGGGACAGATCTCCTATGGCTTTGACTTGTTGTAACCTATTGGTTAGGTAGCTGGTGAACATTTAATAGCAGAACTATCAAGTCCAATGTTACTCAGTGCAGTAAGTACGATGGTATGATCCACAGTATCGAAGGCCTTACTTAGATCAAGGAAGGCAAATACATGCTTCTTAGAGTCCAAGGCCATTTGCCAGTCTGTAATTACTTTGGCAAGAGCCGATACTGTACTGTGTTTGGCTCTGAAGCTGGACTGAGCCAGGTTTAGCAACTTTTGTGAATCCAAATGTTCTCTAAGTTGGATGTTGACAGTTTTTCAAGTAATTTAGAGAGGACGGATAGTATAGAAATAGGCGGTAATTGTTCAGATCACTCGGATCCCGGTCTTGAATAACGGTAGGATGTGGGCAGTTTTCAAGAGACAGGTAGCTCACCTTGAATCAGAGAGGTGTTGAATAAGTGTGTAATGGGGCAGTCAGATAGGTATGGCCAAGTTTTAGGAAGTAAGGTTCAATATTATCTGCATCCACACTCTTTTTGTATCCAGAGAAAGGAGGAAGTCCTCCACTTGCTTGAACATAATTGAGAGGAAGCTGAAGGGGTCGGATCGGTTGGTTATGGTTTTGGTTATCAGTGAAGCCAACAGTGTAGTCTCTTGCGGCTAAGTTTGCTGATAGGTGAGGTGCCAAGGCAAGCCCTGCAGTGGCAAAGTGATCATTAAACTTCTCTAGTATATCAGCTTTGTCAGTATAGGT
This sequence comes from Neoceratodus forsteri, assembly GCA_016271365.2. NCBI lineage: Eukaryota > Metazoa > Chordata > Ceratodontiformes > Ceratodontidae > Neoceratodus > Neoceratodus forsteri. The sequence goes on from CM057455.1 coordinate 77,569,439, forward strand.
GGTACCATCAGACACAATTTTGTTTGGAAGGGATGTTGCAGTGGACTGACCTTCGACTTCTTTGAGGATGTTCCAAAATTTGGCAGAGTTGTTTTATTGTCTTCTAGCTCTTTTTGGAAGTACCTAGCTTTTCCGACCCTAATTAGCTGGTACAAGCATTACTAGTGTGCGGAAAGCTAACCAATCAGCCTCCAGGTGGGATTTCCTCCTTTTTCCACCAGTAGTCCCTATCCCTAATGACATCCAGCACTGTCTCCCGTGCAGCTGCTGTCATGATCCTTAGAATCCACTTCCTGTCCCTTCAAGCCATCACCCAGGCAGGCACCTTACTTCCTTTCTCTTGCCCCAGTTCTATCCCCCTTGTAGTTAGAGTCCCCATCAGGAGCTGCTTCCTTTCCTGCTGCGTCCTATGACACCTTCCTATGGGCACCTTTGTGATGGTTGCCAGCAACCTCAGTCTCCACCCTGTGTGCCTCCATAGGGAACCATGCTGCACCGGAATGGTGTATGGATTGTGGAGTGAGTACGTCTGAAGGGTGCACTGTTCCACCACCCTCACCCTCCCTGAGGCCCACTGTGGTCCAACCACTGCTCCTTCTTGGCAACCATTACTCTTTTTTCTTTTGCTTATGTACCTAAAAATGTTTTGCCCCTTTGTTACTCCTTGTGCTATTTTCTCCTCTGTCTGGGCTTTGGCTATCCTAATAGCCTTTCCCACTCTCTCAGCTTTGATATGTAATGCTGCCTGTCTGCTTCTTTCTTTGTCTGCTTATACCTTGAAGGCCCATTTTTTGTTTTACTATTGTGATTTCTTTGGAGAGCCACAGCAGCTTTTCTTCTTTTTGACTTGCTGATGTGCTTTGGGCACTGTTCATTAAATTGAGGTAAAGCTGTCTTCAAGGCTCCTCAGCTTCTCCCTGCATCCAGCAGTTGTTGATTTCAGCAAGTTTCTTAACTGGGTTTTCATGGTGTGAAGTCTACCTTGCAGAAATAAAGTATTTTGAGCTTTAATGACTTGATTCTGCTACCCTTTCCACTGTTAACCAGACTGACTGTGGTCACTGGTTCCCAGATTTACCCCTCTGGTTACATCTGAGATTCTGGTGCTGTTTGTTAGCACCAGGTCCTGGATAGTTTGTTCTCTGGTGGGGACTGCACAGCTGATTAAATCCTGCCCTCTTCAGGGCATGTAGGAACTCTTTGCTGTGTTCAGGCAGTGCGTGAATAAGGACTAACCCATACATCAGGTAGGTTGAGATCCCTTACTAATAACAGGTCTCCCTTGTTGGCTACCAAGAAGATGTTTTCCAGGAGCTGCTTGTCAATGTCAGAGTCCTGGGAGGAGATCTATATATGACTCCCACTTGGATGGGTGCTTTGTCTCCTGCTCCTAGGGTGACCCATAGAGCTTCTGGTCTTCCCTGTTTTGCTTTGACTTCTATTGCTGAGATTCCTTCTCTTACATATAATGCCACCCCTTTTTTCCAATGCGGTCCTTCCTAAAAGTGTATAACCTGGTATAGCGACATCCAGGTATGGTCCTCAGTAAACCAGGTATCTGTGACTGTTACTCAGTCTAATTTGGCTTTAGTCACTAAAGCAGAGAGGTCAGAGATTTTATTTGACAGACTACGTGCATTGACACACATAGCCTCCATCCCTGTTTTGTACTGCAAGGTGAAGAAGTAGAATCATTATGCTGTATATCAATGTTGCTTCTCTTGTGCCTATTACGCTTATCCCTTTGCCTGTTATGGGAAGTGTCTTGATAACTCCCATTGCCGAGATCAATAAAAAGACCTGTGTTGAACTAGTTGTTGTTGGAGAGGAGCCCTGACACCCTCTTGCCACAAGATGTCATTGCTGCTTCTCCCCACTCACTATTTTAAATGGTCTATGTGCACGTCGAGTTTTTGTCTGAGTGCCTGAGTTCCTTGTTTGTTTAGGTGCAAACCATCAATTTGTAGAAGTCCCGCTCCCAGAAGTTGTGCCAATTGCAGATAAAGCCATGTCCATTTTCCTGGCACCATTGTTTAAGCCAGACATTGAGTTTAGAGATGTCTCTCTCTGATCCTGTGCCTGATTCTGCTCTTTTACCATACAGGAGAATCACTGAGAAAGAGAAATTGAATGAAGAGAATTAATTCTGCTGGCCAGATTTGTTATGTTTTGTTTAGTCTCTTCTACAGTGCGAGAAGCTATATCATTTGTGCCTATCTGGAGGATAACATACAGTTTATGGTCCACGTTGTGTACGATATTTAGAATGCAGTCAGTGTCCCACCACACAGGCATACTTGGAGTCACCTAACAGCAACTTTGTATGGTCGGATTGCTGAAGGTGAGACTCCACACCTCAAATAATGAAGTCTCAAACTATTATTACTTGTTTTTGGTGGTTGGTTTGTTTGCTCTTTTGGTGAAGTTTTCAATGTTTTGCTGTATAGGATCTACCTGTTCCTGACTCTCCAACATCTCTGAACTAGCTGTCAGTGAGAGTATCTGTTTGTTGTGTGCACAGGTGTGATTATTCCAGTAGCTGTAGGCTGTGATGCATTGTTGTTTTTGACCAGTTTCCAACCTCCTGGTCTGTTTGTCCTTTGGGATAATGGGACCTGTTTGGTAAAGGACTGTTTGTTGATGATGTTCTGTTGTGTATAATAGAGAATTGTTCTTAGATAGTTTATCTTGGTCCTTGCTGCACGGAGCTGAGTTCTTAGGTCCCTTAGGGCAAGCATCTGTAAGCAATAAGTCATGAAGGGTGTGTGTAAGCCATATCTTACAGCACAGCGAGGGTGTAGTAAAGCATGAGGCAAATGGCCTAGTGACTTCAGCTGTTGGCCAGTTGTAAAATATGGTTTACACACACACACACACACCCCTGAGTGCCTTATTGCACTTATAAATTGGCCTTTTTTTCTTACTTTTGACTATTGGTAAAAGCATGTTTATATGTAGAAAATAGATTTACTTGTGTGCATTTGTAATAAAATAGTCCTTCCGCCAACTGTATGTGATGTCATTGTATTATCGCCTTCTTTCTTCTTCCTTTTTTTTTTTTTCTCTGTTGTGATCTCCACATTCAAGATATGGAATGTTTACCATGGAATACATGGATTCAAAATGATGCTCAGTTCCACTGCAGAATGATTCTCTCCCAACACACTGTACACACAGACAACAAAGGCCTTTGTTACAGCCAGAGACACAGTTATCTCACTGTCAGGGCAAGAAGAAGAGAGTTCCTGATAAGCAGGTAAAGACAGAAGGGGATTTTCACTGTCAGCAAAGAAACAGTTGTAGTGAAAACTATAAACAATACTTATTGTTTCTAATATGTTTATGTACGTAAGAAGAGTGTAATGATCAATGAAATAGCATTTAATTCATTTGTTTTATTTTTTATTTAAGGTAGTTTTATTTTAGGGCCCAGTTGAAGTCTTTTTACGGTGTAAAGGTAGCAGCTGTGTTTGTGGTGGAAGATTAGTTCTGTCAATAGAGGCTAACTGAAATGCCTGCATTCCAAATGTTCATTGATCTGTGTTGCAGACTCTTCACTGCTGAGCAGTTCTTTTTTAACTATGTGTAAACAACATTTTACACATAAATAAGAACCAATCAGATTACATGATTTTACCTGCAATTTTATAATGGACAGTATCTCACTCTCAGGCGTATCCTCTCAAAAGAGTGAGCCACAGGTGTTGCAGTTTATGAGTTCCATTTGAGTACAGACGGAAGTAGTATGAGGACAGAAGAAGTATTGCAGAGAGCAGTACTAAGATCACAGTCATGAAAAGATCTTTCAAGGAATCACCTGCCTTTGAAATGTTGTTACTAATATGAATAAGGTGTATCTTTTCATTCTAACAAGGTATGAGAGGTCAATATGCACATTAAATACTGGTAAGTACTGTGCAATAGCATTCAGATAGTCAGGGCTGTGACAGAAATGGTAAAGAAGGAGTTAATATTTGGATTTTCCAAACACTTTTTAGCAGTCTGGAAAAAACACTCATGCAAATTGAGAAGCTGGAATTCTCAGTCCTCCTGGCTGCTAGATAGAGCTGGGTCATAAATCTTGGGTGGACATCTCCACACACACAGGCCGTTTGATGGGATTGGTTCACTCAAATATAAACTTAAGGTTAAAAGGAATATAATTGGTCACTGATAGGTGTTCAATCTGATTGGGACAATTAAATACATACATGTTAGATGGTTGGTGCATTCAAAGGGAGAATAGGAATGATCTATTCTTAAGAGAGTATATAACATTCTGAAAGACAGTGAAGTGTGTTCCTCTTACTTTGGAAGCTGGAGAGATAACTAAGATTAGAGCCTACCCTTCTAGCTATGTCCATGGGAGCTGGCAGTTAGCATAGGGCACAGTGGTCTCCTGAAAGGACAGGGAAGGGTAAGTTTAGTACTAGCATATTGCAGTAATAGCCTTTTTCTTTGCCATCTGTTATTAAAAACATTTGTTTACTTTTCCTATATTAGTGTTATTCTATTGTATTCTAAATATATATCCTGTAAATGCTCAGTGCACTTTCTGTTATGTAAAAGATTATTTGCTCAACAGTTGTGACTGTGATGTCATTTTCTATAGGTAATATTTGGTTTCCATTAGCTAAGAGTAAACTCTGTGTAGCATCTGCCACCCAAGAGAGACTACCACTACTTTAACTTGTGCAATTGCACATTTAAGTATTCAAGTTTGTAAACTTGAAGGTTGGCGCTGGATGACACCAGCTGGTGGCAGTGAATACGAGAGGACAGACACTCTCTAAAAGCTGTTTCAGCCTCAGAGGGAGAGGTGGATTGTCACAATTGGTTGGCAGTGGTGGGTGATGACAGCGGATTACGTAGCACACTGAGATACAGAGTTTGCCAGTGGAACAGTTATCTTAGAGTTGCAAAACAGGATACATAAGGAATAAATTTGTACAACAGTTGTATTTGTTCCTAGTTAGCACAGTATAGTGTAGCAGTAGGTAATGAGCTCCACAGAGTATGATTCACTTACTGTGTCACAGCTTTGTGAAAGGTGCCAGAGAAAGGGGGTTCAGCGAAGGTCTAAAACACAAGAAAAAGGCAGACCTCATAGCTGCCCTTGTGGCACATGACCAGAAGCAGACAGTCGCTGAGGGTGAGTCAGAACTGAGGCAGCAGACCCCCAAACCAGCTAATCTTTGCGACTGCAGCTGTCACTGCAAGACAAGGTGCTGGAGGTGAAAAGACTGGAGGCTGAAGCAGAAGCAAGAAGGTTGGAGTAGAGAAAGAACTGGAAGAAAAGAGACTGGCAGACAGAGAGAAAGAACATGAAGAAAGAGAAAGAGAACGCCAAGACAAAGAGAAAGAATGTCAAGACAAAGGAAGGAACATGAAGAAAGAGAAAGAGAAAGAGAATGACAGCATGAACTTCAGAGACAACAGCATGAGAAGGAGATAATGACCCTGCACAGCCAGCAAACTGTGAGTAATGGTGGAGTGAGTTTACCTCATGAAGCCAAAATGAATTCTAAATTGTAGCCTCAGTTTAAAGAGGAGATGACCTTGATTTATTTTTAAGGTCATTTGAGAAAATATGTAACAAATTCCAATTGACTAAGGCTTCCTGGTCAACTTATCTCACACCCTTACTTACAGGGAGGGCTTTGCATGCATGTTCTAAAATGAGTAATGAAGACTATGCTGATTATGATAAAGTTAAAACAGTGTTGTTGAAACGTTTTGAATTAACTCCTGAGGCTAATAGAAGGAAATTTAGGAAGTTAAAGAAAAGCCTAGAAGATAGTTATGCAGAACTGCAGGTTCAACTGTGTACTTACTTGATAGGTGGGTGGAGGGGCTAAAGCAAACACTGTAGAACTAATCAAAGATGTGTTGGTGAGAGAACAATTTCTTAAAATTGTACCTGAGGATATGCGTGTATGGCTCCTAGACAGGGTGTGCACCTCCTCAAAAGAGGTGGCAGTGAGAGCTGACATGTATCTGTCAAGCTGGCCATACACACAGCGTAAGTCTTATGGTGGGCAGCACATGGTAATAAGGGATCCCATGGGGCAGCCCAAAGAAAACCAGTATGCACCTGAGCCCAAAGCAGAACCCTCTGGTTCTAAAGGGACTCAAGAGACAGGACCCAAGAAATGTCATATTTGCAATCAAGTGGGCACTTGAGATATAACTGCCTCAGAAAATGGTTAAGGGCAGAGGTATGGGGTGGGGTGATCAAAATAGCACTGGTGTGTTTGTGGGTGTACACAGCCTGAAGAACCACTCTCCTTTGATGAATGATGTATGCATCCCATTGTAGCTAATGGGACAGTAACACATTGAATGAGGACTCAGGCACTTACATCTCCCAGGTGAGGTAGGATCTCATCTGGGCAGAGCAGATGGTGCCTGGGAAATACTCCAAGGTCCAGGAATTCACAGGGCCAGCAGTCCAAATACCAATAGCTAGAGTCTTCCTGAGCTAGGAGGGTGGCCATGGAGAAAAGGAGCTGGGGCTTAAAGGACCTCCTGTAAATGTGATTGTGTGGAATGATTTGAACCCCAGGAAAAAACTGGTGGGTGTTGTAACTCGTAGTCAGGAAAAGGGCAAGCTCTGAGGGTGAAGAGGGGTGATACAGGTCACCCAGCCCTCTCTCAGCAGCTGAGGAAGTGGCTAGCACAGGAGGGCTGGCTAGAAGCAGCAGTCCAGAACCCCAGTCACAAATAGAGGAGCACACAGAACTTCCTTCAGAAGGGGCACTGGGAAGGGTCAGACGAGGGCAGCTGAGTGCTCACAGCGAACCGACAGTACCTTGCAAAACTCAGGAAATAGCTCATAGAGCTGAGTGTCCTCAGGGTGTAAAGAGTCCATTTACTGGGACAATGGTCTGTTGTACAGAGAATGTACAACAGAGGAAGGGCTAGATGGTGAGGCACTCCAGCAGTTGGTAGTCCCTAAGGTTCACTGTCAGCAGCTTTTGCCCCTTCCCACAATATCCCTTTTTCAGACACTTGTGGATGAGGCCGACAAAAAGCGCCTAACCAGCAATTTCTTCTGGCCTGGTATTGGCAAGGATGTGGCAAATTATTGCAGGACTTGTCCACAGTGCCAGCAGATAGGGAAATTGGGGACAAGGCCAAGGCAGCTTTGATGCCCTGCCCATACTGATGAACCCTTCAAGAGGGTAGCTGTGAACATAGAGGGACCATTGAGCACCCCAAGTCGCACTGGCAAGTGGTATATCCTGGTAGTTGTTGACTATGCCACAAGATACCCAGAGGCAGTGGTCCTAACATCCTCTGAGGCAGAACCAGTGGCAGATGCACTGTTGGAATATTTACCTGGTGGGCTCTCCCAGGAGATACTGTCAGATCAGGGTGCCAATTTCATGTCAGGGTTAATGAGCAGTTTGTGGGAGAAGTGTGGGGTAAAGCAGCTCAAACCACCCCATACCATCCCCAAGCTAATGGTCTGGTGGAGTGGTTTAATTCAACCCTTAAGACCATGCTAAGGACTTTTGCTGATCAGCATAAGAGGGACTGGGACAAATATTTGCCTCATCTCCTACTTGCAGAGGAAGTCCCACAGAAGTCCACGGAGTTCTCACCTTTTGAGCTTCTATTTGGTCATGAGGATGAGGGCCCTAGATTTGATTTGGGAAGAATGGAGCATGACAGTGCCTCTCAAGGGAGTCTGTTGTGGAATATATCCTGAACTTCATGACCCGCCTTAGGAGCACATGGGTTTGCTCACGAGCACTTGGCCACTGCACAACAGGCCAAAAGTCTGGTATGACTGTGGGGCCTGGAACCAGAGAATATGAGGTGGCACAGTGAGTGATGCACTCATCCCTGTCTGACAGAATAAATTACAGGCAGCATGGGAGGCCATTCTCCATTGTCCAAAAGGTTAGTGATGTCAATTATATGATAGAGCTACTGGACAGGAGATGAGGCGAAGGTGATCATGTTAACATGCTGAAGCCCTACCATGACACAGAGGAATTTGTCTTCGCTGTATGCAGTGCCCAAGAGGAGGAAACTGAGATGGATCCACTGGTGGACCTGCTTGCTAAGACCCATGTTGCATCCTCTGTGGACAACCCTATCTTCTCTGAACAGCTGGCGCAGCCCAGGTGCAAGAAATTCAGGGTGTGCTGAGAGAATCTGAGTGTATATTAACAGGGAACCGGGTACACCACACTGGCGGAGCATCATGTGAATACAGGGACCCAGATTCCCTGAAACAGTCCTCCTACAGGGTACCTGAGCACTTAAAGCAGACTGTGAAAGAGGAGCTCAAGGAGATGCTGGAACTTGGAGTAATCCAGGAATCTAGTAGCCCCTGGGCATCACCCTGGTCTTTATCCCCAAAGGGATGGCATGACATGATTCTGCATTGACTACCGGAAGCTTAATAGCTGCATGGAGTCTGATGCCCATCCCATGCCCAGAACAGATGAGACCCTGGAGCGACTGGGGAGCAAAGTATTTGACTACAATAGACCTAACAAAGGCTATTGACAGGTACCTCTGACAACTGCAGCCAGGGAGAGATCAGCTTTTGTTACTCCATTTGGTTTATATGAATTCAAAGTATTGCCATTTGAATGAAGAATGCACCTGCAACCTTTCAACGGCTTGTGGATCGCATTCTGTCTGGGGGTGAGTTTGCATTGGCTTATATGGATGATATAGCCATATACAGCCAGACCAGGGATGAGCACATCAAGAATCTACAGAATGTGTTCCACAGGTTAAAGAAGGCAGATCTGACAGTAAAGGCAGAGAAGTGCCAGATTGGTATGGCAGAAGTGTCCTACCTTGGGCACCAGGTGGGTAGTGGACACATCCACCCAGAGCCTGAGAAGGTCGATGCCATCCTGGTCTGGCCTACTCCTACCACAAAAGAAACAGGTCAGGGCATTTCTAGGGACAGCAGAGTACTCACCAAGGTTTGTTCCTCACTATAGCAATCTGGCTAAGTCCCTGACAGACATAACCAAGAAGGGAAAGCCAGATACAGTGAAGTGGTCAGAAGGCTGTGAGGTCGCTTTCCAGGAGCTAAAGAAGGCATTAAGTGGCCCAGCTGTATCAGCTAGCCCCAATTATAGTTTAAAGTTTATGATCCATGTGGATGCCTCAGATCATTGGCTGGGGGCTGTGCTGAGCCAAGTTACCCATCGGGGAAGGAGCACCTGGTTGTGTACCCAGCGGAGGCTTTGCCCAGAGAGGAGGCATACACCACAATTGAGAAGGAATTCTTGGGAATAGTGTGGGCCCTTCAAAAGCTGCGGCCTTACCTATATGGGAGAGAATTTACTGTGGTCACAGATCATAATCCTCGATATGGCTTCATAGGTCAAGTGGGCAAAGTGGAAAACTACTGCATTGGAGTTTGGTACTGCAGGCATAAACATGACCATCCAGCATCAGTGGCAAACAAAATGCAAATGTGGATGGGCTCTCTAGACAGGGCTAATAGCATGGCTGGATACATTGGGCACTTCCCAGTAGTTGCATGAATGGCTGTGTCACTTGGGGTGGCCCAGGGACACGCCTTCATCATCTGGGGATGTGACAGAAATGGTAAAGAAGGAGTTAATGTTTGGATTTTCCAAACACATTTTTTAGCAGTCAGGAAAAACACTCATGCAAGCTGAGAAGCTGGAATTCTCAGCTCTCCCTAGCTGCTAGAAAAGAGCTGGATCATAAATCTTGAGTGGACATCTCCACTCACGCAGAGCCAGTCTGATGGGATTAGTTCACTCAAATATAATCGTAAGAGTAAAAGGAATATAATTGGTCACTGAAAGGTGTTCAATCTGATTGGGACAATTAAATACATACATGTTAGATGGCTGGGGCATTCAAAGGGAGAATAGGAATGACCTATTCTCAAAAGAGTATATAACATTCTGAAAGACAGTGAAGTGTGCTCCTCTTACTTTGGAAGCTGGAGGAGTAACTAAGATTAGAGCCTACCCTTCCAGCTATGTCCATGGGAGCTGGCAGTTAGCATAGGCACAGTGGTCTCTTGAAAAGACAGGGACGGTAAGTTTAGTACTAGCATATTGCAGTAATAGCCTTTTCTTTGCCATCTGTTATTTAAAACATTTGTTTACTTTACTGTATTAGTGTTATTCTCTGTTTGTAAATATATATTCTGTAAATGCTCAGTGCACTTTCTGTTAAGTAAAAGCTATTTATTTGCTCAACAGTTGTGACTGTGATGTCATTTTTCTAAGGTGATGTTTGGTTTCCACTGTCTAAAGTAAACTCAGTGTAGCATCTTCACCCAAGAGAGACACACTACCAGACTTTAACTTGTGCAATTGCACATTTAATTATTCAAGTTTGTAAACTTGAAGGTTGGCGCTGGATGACTCCAGCTGGTGGCAGTGACTAGCGAGGATATACACCTCACTAAAAGCTGTTTCAGCCCAGAGGAGAGGTGGATTGTCACAATTGGTTGGCAGTGGTGGGGTGATGATAGTGAACTGCGAGCATACTGAGATACAGAGTTTGCCAGTGGAACAGTTACGTTAGCATTGCAAAACAGGATATATAAGGGAATACATTTGTACAACAGTTTTATTTGTTTCTAGTTAGCACAGTATAGCGTAGCAGTAGGGAATGAGCTCCATGGAGTATGACTCACTTACTGTGCCACAGCTTGTGAAAGAAGCCAGGAAAAGGGATTCGGCCTGATGGTCTAAAACACAAGAAAAGGCAGACCTCATAGCTGCCCTTGGCACATGACCAGAAGCAGACAGTCGCTGAGGGTGAGTCAGGCACTGAGGCAGTAGACCCCTAAACCAGCCTGATGCTCTGCGACTGCAGCTGTTACTGCAAGACAAGGCGCTGGAGGTGAAAAGACTGGAGTCTGAAGAGAAGCAAGAAGGTTGGAAATAGAGAAAGAACTGGAAGAAAAGAGACTGGCAGACAGAGAGAAAGAACATGAAGAAAGAGAAAGAGAATGCCAAGACAAAGAGAAAGAACATCAAGACAAAGTGAAGGAACTTGAAGAAAGAGAAGGAGAATGACAGCATGAACTCCAGAGACAACAGCATGAGAGGAGAAGATGACCCTGCGAGTAAGAAAACCATGAGTAATGGTAAGTGAGTTTACCTCATGAAGCCAAAATGAATTCTAAATTGTTCCCTCAGTTTAAAGCAGGAGATGACCTTGATTTATTTTAAGGTCATTTGAGAGAGTATGTGACCAATTTCAACTGACTAAGGCTTCCTGGTCAACTTATCTCACACCTTTACTTACGGGAGGGCTTGCATGCATTTTCTAAAATGAGTAATGAAGACTATGCTGATTATAATAAAGTTAAAACAGTGTTGTTGAAATGTTTTGCATTAACTCCTGAGGCTTATAGAAGGAAATTTGGAGTTAAAGAAAAGCCTAGAAGACAGTTATGCAGAACTGCAGGTTCAGCTGTACTTACCTTGATAGGAGGGTGGAGGAGGCTAAAGCAAACACTGTAGAACTAATCAAAGATGTGTTGGTGAGAGAACACTTTCTTAAAATTGTACCTGAGTATATACATGTAGGGCTCCTAGACAGGGTGCACCTCCTCAAAGAGGTGGCAGTGAGAGCTGACATGTATCTGTCTAGCCGACCATACACAAGCGTGAAGTCTTATGGTGGGGACAGCACATGGTAATAAGGGATCCCATGGGGGCAGCCCAAAGGAAAACAGCATGCACCTGAGTCCAAAGCAGAACCCTCTGGTTCTAAAGGGACTCAAGACAGGACCCAAGAAATGTCATATTTGCAATCAAGTGGGGCACTTGAGAAATAACTGCCCTCAGAAAATGGTTAAGGGGCAGAGGTATGGGGAGGGTGATCAAAATAGCACTAGTGTGTTTGTGGGTGTGCCCAGCCTGAAGAACCACTCTCCTCTGATGAAAGTATGCATCCCATTGTAGTTAATGGGACAGTAACACAGGGACTGAGGGACTCTGGCACTTACATCTCCCTGGTGAGGCAGGATCTCATCCGGTGGAGCAGATGGTGCCTGGGAAATACCCAAGGTCTGGGCATTCACAGGGCCAGCAGTCCAAATACCAATGGCTAAAGTCTTCCTGTGCTGGGGTGGCCATGGAGAAAAGGAGGTGGGGTTGTAAAAGACCTCCCTGTAAATGTGATTGTGGGGAATGATTTTGACCCCAGGAAAAACTAGTGGGTGTTTTAACTCGTAGTCAGGAAAAGAGCAAGCTTCTGAGGTTGAAGAGGGGTGACTCAGTGGTCCAGCCCTCCCTCAGCAGCTGAGGAAGTGGCTTGCACAGGGAGGGACTGGCTAGAAGCAGCAGTTCAGAATCCCAGTCACAAATAGAGGAGCCCACAGGACTTTCTTCAGAAGGGCACTGGGAAGGGTCAGATGAGGGCAGCTGAGTGCTGGCAGACCAACAATACCTTGCAAAAATTGAGGGAAGTAGCTCATAGGGTTGGCGTCCTCAGGGTGTAAAGGTCCATTTCCTGGGACAATGGGCTGTTGTACAGAGAATGTACAACAGATGAAGGGCTAGGCAGGTGAGGCACTCCAGCAGTTGGTAGTCCCTAAGGTTCACCATCAGATGCTTTTGGCCCTTGCCCATGATATCCCATTTCAGGACTCTTGTGGGTGAGGCGGACAAAAAGTGTCTAACCAACAATTTTTCTGGCCTGGTATTGGCAGAATGTAGCAAATTTTGCAGGACTTGTCTACAATGCCAGTGGGTAGGAAAATGGGGACAAGGCCAAGGCAGCATTGGCACCCCTGCCCATTATTGATGAACCCTTCAAGAGGGTAGCTGTGGACATAGTGCATTGAGCACCCCAAGTCACACTGGCAAGTGGTATATCCTGGTAGTTGTTGACTATGCCCCAAGATACCCAGAGGCAGTGGCCCTAACATCTTCTAAGCCAGAACCAGTGGCAGATGCACTGTTGGGAATATTTTGCTGGTGGGCTTTCCCAGTAGATATTGTCAGATTAGGGGTGCCAATTTCAATGACAGGGTTAATGAGTAGTTTGTGGGAGAAGTGTTGGGTAAAGCAGCTCAAAACCTCCCCATACCATCCCCAAGCTAATGGTCTGGTGAAGCGGTTTAATTCAACACTTAAGACCATGCTAAGGACTTTTGCTGATCAGCATAAGAGGGACTGGGACAAATATTTGCCTCATCTCTATTTGCATACAAGGAAGTCCCACAGGAGTCCACGGGTTCTCACCTTTCAACTCCTATTTGGTTATAGGGTGCAGGGGCCCCTAGATTTGATTCAGGATGAATGGGAGGTTGACCCTGCCTTCCAAGGAGTTGGTGGTGGAGTATGTCCTGAACATCAGGACCCACCTTAAGGAGCTCATGGGGTTTGCTCTGGAGCACTTGGCCACTGCACAACAGTGTCAAAAGTCTAGAATGACCGTGGGGCCCAAGCCAGAGAATATGAGGTGGGACAGTGGTGATAGCACTCATCCCTGTCTGACAGAATAAATTACAGGCAGCATGGGAGGCCATTCTCCATTGTCCAAAGGTTAGTGATGTCAATTACATGATAGAGCTACTGGACAGGAGATGAAGGCAAAGGTGTATCATGTTATCATGCTGAAGCCCTACCATGAGAGGGAGGAATTGGTCCTCGCTGTATGCAGTGCCAAAGAGGAGGAAACTGAGATGGATCCACTGGTGGACCTGCTTGGGGAGGCCCGGTTGTATCCTCTGTGGACAACTGTACCCTCTCTGAACAGTTGATGCCAGCTCAGGTGCAAGAAATTGAGGTGTGCTGAGAGAATGTGGGGACATGTTCACAGGAAGCCGGTACTCCACGCTGGAAGAGCATCATGTGGATACAGGGACCCAGGTTCTCCTGAAACAGTCCCCTACAGGGTACCAGAGCACGTTAAGCAGACTGTGAAAGAGGAGCTCGAGGAGATGCTGGAACTTGAGTAGTCCAGGAATTTAGTAGCCCCTGGGCATCACCCTGGTCTTGATCCCCAAAGGGACGGCACCACATGATTCTACATTGACTACTGGAAGCTTAATAGCTGCATGGAGTCTGATGCCTATCCATGCCCAGAACAGATGAGACCCTGGAGCGACTGGGGGACCAAGTATTTGACCACAATAGACCTAACTAAAGGGCTATTGGCAGGTACATCTGACCCCTGCAGCCAGGGGAGATCAGCTTTGTTACTCCATTTGGTTTATACGAATTCAAGGTAATGCCATTTGGAATGAAGATAACCTGCAACCTTTCAGCTGCTCGTGGATCGCATTCTGTTTGGGGTAGGTGAGTTTGCATTGGTTTATATGGATAATATAGCCATATACAGCCAGACCTGGGATGAGCACATCAAGAATGCATGGGATTTGTTCCACAGATTAAAGAATGCAGGTCTGACAGTCAAGGCAGAAAAGTGCCAGATAAGTATGGCAGAAGTGTCCTACCTTGGGCACCAGGTGGGTAGTGGGCGCATCCGCCTGGAGCCTGCCAAGGATGATGCCATCCTGGCCTGGCCTACTCTTACCACAAAGAAACAGGTCAGGGCATTTCTAGGAACAGAGGGTACTACTGAGGTTTGTTCCTTGCTATAGCGATCTAACTAAGCCCCTGACAGACCTAACCAAGAGGAAAGCCAGATACAGTGCACTGGTCAGAAGGCTGTGAGGTCACTTTTCAGGAACTAATGTAGGCCTTAAGTGTCCCAGCTGTACTTAGCTAGCCCCAATTATAGTTTAAAGTTTATGGCCCATGTGGATGCCTTAGATAATGTGCTGGGTGCTGCTTCAGAGCCAAGTTACCCAGCAGGGGATGAGCACCGGTTGTGTACTCAGCTGGAGGCTTTTGCCCAGAGAAGAGGCATACACCACAATCGAGAAGGAATGCTTGGAAATAGTGTAGGCCTTCAGAAGCTGCAGCCTTACCTATATGGGAGAGAATTTACTGTGGTCACAGATCATAAACCCTGATATGGCTTCATAGGTCAAGTGGGCAAGTGGGCAAAGTGTTAGAGTTTGGTACTGCAGGCATATGACATAACCACCCAGCATCGCAGTGGCAAACAAAATGCAAATGCGGATGGGCTCTCTAGACAGGGCTAATGGCATGGCTGGATACTTTGGGAACTTCCAGTAGTTGTATGAATGGCTGTGTCATTTGGGGTGGCCCAAGGACACGCCTTCATCATCGGGGGTTGTGACAGAAATGGTAAAGAAGGAGTTAATGTTTGGATTTTCCAAACACATTTTTTAGCAGTCTGAAAAAAACACTCATGCAAGCTGAGAAGCTGGAATTCTCAGTCCTCCTAGCTGCTAATAAGAGCTGGGTCATTAATCTTGAGTGGACATCTCCACACACACAGGCCAGTTTGATGGGATTGTTTCACTCAAATATAATCTTAAGGGTAAAGAGAATATAATTGGTCACTGAAGGTGTTCAGTCTGATTGGGACAATTAAATACATACATGTTAGATGGTTGGTGCATTCAAATGGAGAATAGGAATGACCTATTCTCAAGAGAGTATATAACATTCTGAAAGATAGTGAAGTGTGTTCCTCTTACTTTGGAAGCTGGAGGGTAACTAAGATTAAAGCCTACACTTCTAGCTATGTCTGTAGGAGCTGGCGTAAGCATAGGGCACAGTGGTCTCTTGAAAGGACAGGGAAGTGTAAGTTTAGTACTATCATATTGCAGTAATAGCCTTTTCTTTTGCCATCTATTATTTAAAAACGTTTGTTTACTTTTCCTGTATTAGCGTTATTCTCTTGTGTTTAAATATATATCCTTTAAATGCTTAGTGCACTTTCTGTTAAGTAAAAGCTATTTATTTGCTCAATAGTTGTGACTGTGATGTAATTTTCTAAAGTAATATTTGGTTTCCACTGGCTAAGGTAAACTTTGTGTAGCATCCATACCGAGAGACACACTACCAGACTTTAACTTGTGCAATTGCATGTTTAATTATTCAAATTTATAAACTTGAAGGTTGGTGCTGGATGACTCCAGCTGGTGGCAGTGAATACCAAAGGACAGACACCTCTCAAAAGCTGTTTTAGCTCAGAGGGAGAGGTGGGTTGTCACAAGGGCCACTATCTATGTAATCTGGTTCAGGGGTAGGGACAGAGGTGAAAACCATATGGCTAATGGCAGTGCGCTGCTGAGGTACAAAACAGAAGTTGTCCATAGTGATGTTACACACCAAAGATCCATAGGAGAAGGTCTGGTAGTTGGTCACACACAATATTGTCCATCAGAACTGTAGGAAACTTGAGTCTGAGGAGTCATCCTTGGTGAGCTCGATAGAGCAGGTGGAGGCATTCATCTTTCTGCAGCTGAGTCGTCAAACCTCTTCTCTTGAGGCAAAAGTGACATTTGGCTTGTCCAAAGGAGATGTGACATTAGTAGTATCATTAGCAAAGAGGTCATTCTCAAATGTATATGACTAATCCATAGAGTTCAAGAGTAACTGCACACAGGCTTGATTACATCAAAGGCATCACATCTGCACACATAATGCTAGCTCCATTTGACACAACAGTCAGTATGTGGGGTAATCCAGATGTCCAGCTGAGGATGAAAACCAGCAAAGGAGGCAAGCTGATCCCTTCTCAATAGATGCTGCCCTATAGATGACCCATGGAGTGGACATTCGCCAGCTTGTTGAAGATTGAGGAATCTTTGTTAAAAAGTGGAAGGGGCACTGTAAAGGTCACATACATAGTATCACACATAGTACATTGTTGTGTATTTTAGCAGTGTCCATGATTTGGGTGTCACGTCACATAGGCCAAGTTCAAAGCAGTGGCCAAAGAAAATGACACAGTCTTATCCATGCACCTGGTCATGCATGATAAGGGTTCTACAATAGGTGTCAGACCTTCTTACAACTGCTGCATCAGCCCTCCTCTGATCATCATTAATGGCCTCCTAGCAATTCCCAGGATGAGGCTTAAAATGGCCAGTGACAAAGCATTTAGTGTCACCAGCCCATTTTGTGAAATTCGCTTCCACCAGCTATACAGGAGGTCCCTTCTGTTAAGGTTTTCAAGGCCTGCCTCAAGGCCTTCCTATTTAGACAGACCTTCCCAGACTTAGTCCATTAATCTCTTAGGGCCCCCATGTCTGATTTTAGCAGTGTCTTGTGTCACCAAAGGACACCTTTATTTTATGCTGATATTATTGTTATATTCATTTTTAATTTTATTTATTATGTGGATCATGTATTTTAATGTACAGTGACCAGAGCCTCCAGGATTGGGCACCTGGAAAATAAATTTGCCTTATCTGGCCATTTAACCATATGCCTATCATGGATCAAATCTGAGATCCGCCCTGATTCCGTATCTTGGAAGACATTGGTAATACAGTGCAAGCCATTTAAATGGATATCGGTGGATTTGGTTTCCCATTTATGCAGTCATCTTGCACAAATGAACATTGACTTTACAGCCATCAGGTGTGATCAGGCACTGTCTCCCAATTTAATACAGCACTGTATTGTCCGTGTGTGTAAAGGGGTGATGCTATACTGCATCTAGTCAGCAGGTGGCAGTTGTGATTTATGTCACTTGGGCTTGTGGGTTTGAAACTTTATTTATTCTTTATTCAATTAAAACCAATGACATATGTGATGTTTGTGTTGTTAGTGCTTGAACTACAAAACTTAATAAACAATTATTAATAATAATAATACTTTTTATTTATACAGCGCCTTTCCATTTCCAAGGCCCCTTACAGCTTAAAACAATGTAAAACAAACATTAAAATCCAAAATCTTAAAACATGAATAAAAAACATAGTCAAAATACAGCTCAATTTTCCACAAAGGCCTTTTGCCAAGAAAAGTTTTCAATCCTCTCTTAAATTCCTCCGTTATTGAATGTTGTCATTGGCGACAGCATCTTCAATGCTCTGAAAAAATCATTAATTTTCCCTTGTTTCATTTCCTGAACTGCTTGTCTTCTTATCACAGTTTGACATCCATCAGTTTATCCAACTTGAGACATGTTGTTTCTATTGGCAGCACTGCATTGCAGTCTGAAGACCAGCAAGTGCATCAGCAGTGGGGCTACTGTTTCCTCCTGGTGACAGCCCCTCTTTGCATTCCCCTCCATGTCAGTAGCCAGCGTTCTTTCTAGAAACCAAATTTGGTGGGTCAAATGACCCATAGGCCACTGAAAAGGTGGGTCATTTCATGAAAAATGTGGGTCATACGTTTTTTTTTTTGAAATGTAAGAATGTTAATAACGTGGAAATGCGATAATATTGAAATATGGGTTTAGCATGCCATAACTATCATGAAAAGCAATGATGAACTGTATTACAACAAGGGCATCATGTAGGGAGGTCAGAGTGGCTGCTATGAAATTTTCAAATGAAGATAAATGAAATTAAAGGTATATTTATTATCCTCATGGTGTACTGGCCATACTTCTATAAGGAAGAAATCCATCAGGGAGGTCTTAAGTGTCCACATTGGAAAACTGGGCATTTTGCATCAAAAGTAACCATCTGAGTTTAACTTTATAAGATTACTCTAAATCATTTGACAAAAGAGGCACTCAGATGTAAAAAGAAAACAGCAAAGTTACTAGAGTCATCCTAGGTTAGCAGATCTTAGCAGGAACAGAAAGAGATAACAAAGAACATAAAGTGAAAATTAAGGCATATCAGGCAGCTGGAGAAATAAAACTATTGACATTTTTACATTAGTTTGTCTTCTGGTGATCTTTACAGTAATAAGCTCACATACAAAAAGGGCGACGTGAGCACCAGGAAAATGTATGGTGCTAATAAAAAACTATAATCAATCAGGTAGAGACTTTAAAGCACCCATACCACCAGTAATGGAACAACTCAAGAGTTGAAAAACACTTAATTTAATATAAATATAGTCATGCAGACATAAAAATGGCTTAGCAAAGCGAAACTAACGTTTCACCTTGTACCCTGCCAGGCTTCATCAGAGTAATTAATTGATGTTCAAAATGCCCATTAAATACATTAAACATTTGATCACATGTGTGTATTTAACCTATACATCATCAGGCCCTGAATGGTCTTTGAATTTTTAACCCTTAACAATAAACTTTATATAGCAAACTAGAAAAATTGGTACTTAAAGGAAGATGTATGTTTGACAAAAACGACCCTGGAGGCTACCTCCAGGTTCAAAAAATACTGAGGGACTGCGAATAGTACAAAAGCCTTCATATGGGACAGACAACATTGGCTTTATGAATAGGTGGTGTAAAACATGCAGGATGCATCAATTAAAAATATCGAACTTATTTTGGAGTTTGCCAGTCCTGTAAGAGAAGAATTGAGTAAAGAGATTGGGAGGTGAAAGCAAACTAAAACAAATAGTTGATAAAACAGAATGGGACAGTCTAAATAAGTTATTGCTGGAAAAGGTCACTAGATATGATATTAAAATTAAGAAGCAGAAGCAAAGAAACTTTTGAGAGATGAAAACAACTATCTGAACAATAGAGTTTTGATTGGACAGATTCAAAAAGTGGAATTACGATCTATTTTAAAAAAGCATCAGTTCCTCAAATGATTCCTTGACTGCAAATACAGTGTTGGACTATACCACTGGTCCATCAGATACTGATGAATTAGATGTCATGGCAGAGGAGATGGTGGGGAATCCCACCAGGAGCAGTCCATGGGGTACAACCAGAGGACAAAAGTACAGTCAGTAGCAACGCTGCCAACTTCAAAATGTCCAATTTCAAAGAGGAGGATGGGGGTGGCAGCGTGGCAAAAAACAGGAACAACTACTAATATGAAAACTATGAATGGACAGGAACTGAGTGATTGTTATAAAGTTTTGCCCTCAAAAATATTTCTGACAATAATATTTCTCTAAATGTTTCTGCTGTTAATACTATTTCTGATGTATCCATTAGTGCATACAGCAGCCAGAAATGGATAGGTACAATGGATTTAGATGTTCCTTCTGAAGGTTTAAAATGTAATGAATTAGATCCCTTTTGAATACCTGTACATTGTGTGATCAAATCATTTCAGAATCCATGATGATGTCTGACCCTTTATGTATTAATCAATTACATGAAATAACCCATTGATGCTCTTATACCGGTAGTAAATTTGTCTGACCACATACTCATAGAACATGAGAATTTGGTTCTAAGTAAGGACTATCATTTTGTCCCACAGAAGATACAGATTTTTGGCATGTGTGTAGATTTACATAAATTAGGTCGAAATTTGACTTTTAAATGTATACATGGAAATACAGATGTTGGTCATGTAGAAAATAATATTATGCCTAGATTACAACCGAGATCAGAGTTTTGTCCTCCATGAATTCCACAGTAACAGTATTCATGAAAAATGTGAAATGGATTTCAATACTTTAGAAAAAAAAACTGTTGTAAAATTCAATAACTGCACTAAAAAAGAATGAGATGCTTTAAAAGATTTAGGATTAAATGATAACATCATTATAAAACCAGCAGATAAGGGAGGGGCAATTGTGGTCCTTAACACAAAAGACTATATGCAGGAAGTATACAAACAACTAAATGACACATTGTTTTATGTTAAGGCCACACATGATGTCATTCAGAAATTTAAAGATGAAATAGATGATGTCCTGAGAATGGGTTTTGCAAAAGGGTATCTCGCTGAAGTGAAATACAGGACTCTTAGGGTAAATCATCCAATAATTCCTATTATCTATGCCTTACAAAAATTCACAAGAGTATGAAACAACCCCGGGGAGGCCAATTGTATCCGGTAGGGATGGTTAACAGAAACACTTTCCATGTTCCTTGACACCCATTTACAACCATTAGTGCAGAATCTAAGATCGTTCCTTAGAGACTCTACAGGTGATCCAAATAGTAGAGGATCTATATATGGAAACTGAATGGTGTTTTGAGTGGTAGATATAAATTAATTTTACACGGTGATACCACATGATGAGGGCCTGACTGCACTATCTTTTTCTTGATACAAGGACAGAAGAAGAGCGAGTTAGAATTCCAACACATTTTTTGGTAAAACTGGCAGATCTTATTCTTAGGATGAACATATTTCTTTTTCAAGACCAGTACCATCAAATTAGAGTAACGCCATGGGTACCACCATGGCTCATGATTATGCCAATTTATATGTGGAAATGGGAGATGGATCATCTGTATGGCGCCACCACAAATCCATACATTAAGTGTTTGGATTAGTGGCAGCGCTTATAGATGACATTCTAATAGTGTAGAAGGGCAGAAAATTTTTTTCGGATTTTATCCACTGGATGGAATTGATCAGTAGTTGTCTTACTTACAAATATGAATACAGCCAGATTAGTGTTACATTTCTTGACTTAAAGCTTTATAAAGATGGTGAGGAGGTGTGTGCACAACATTGTACCAAAAAATACAGATAGAAATACATTATTGAGATTTGATAGTTGCCATCCACACCATGTTAAATACAGTATCCCCAAAGGACAACTAATTAGGACACTCAGGAACTGCATAGAACAACAGGAATTTATAAATAAAAGAAGTGAGCAAGTACACAGGTTTGTGGAAAGAAAATATAGCAGGGCAACATAGTATCAGCAATTAAAAAGTAGAGGGAATGGATAGAGGTCAGACTGTACAGTATGGATGCTATAATGATAAAACAGAAACAAGAAATGAATTTGAATGTCCATTTGTAACCAATTTCTCCAGTAGAGCTAAAGAAGTGAGGAGAATATAGAAAAAAGCAGGCATATTTTAGAACTTGAACCTAGATTAAATGAAGTCACTAAAAATGGCCCAAAATAATCTTCCGAAAATGTAAGAGTATAAGGGATTATGTAATGACTAATGTAACACGCATGAAAGAACTGAATGGACAAACCCTGTTAGCACCCAGACCCAGAGGCACTTCAGGTGTGGAAATTGCTTGTACTGTAAATATATTAAAAGTTGTAAAGATTTTACCCATCCCAAAACTGGACAGAATATTGAAATCAGAAATTTCATTCCATATAACAGTAAAGGAGTGGTATTTACTGTTGTGTGATTGTGGAGCGTATTATGTAGGGTGTACTGTACGAAAATTAAAAATTGGGATGGGTGAGCATGTTAGAGCTGTAGAAAAAGGTGATAGCAATTATGCTATTGTGAAACACATACAAGCAAACAGCTCACAAAAACATGTTTTCAGTTTCTTGGGCTGGAGCTAATAAGTACAAGACTTAGAAAAGGAGATCTAAACAAGAAAATAGGACAGAGAGAGTTATTGGATTTCTAAACTAAGAGCCAGAACATATAAAGGATTAAATGAAAACATAGACCTTTCTGCTTTTCTAACTAAATATAAGAGTTAGAATTTAAGTTGAGACTCGCCATAGTAAAAGTTAATATAAGTACTTCTATGGGTTAAAAGGATGTGTTACCGTGATTTGTTAATGGGTAATATATATATTAATCCCAAAACAAATATGAGCCTACTGTTGCTGCAAAATAAAGATGTGTACCTGGGAATTGATAATAGAATTGCAAAGCTTTAGATTCCAAGCTATGGAAACAGTCCATTTAAAGACATAGATTTTTAAATGCATGAAATTAGATCACGGTATATTGGGAAGTGCACTCTATGGATTACTGAATAATAAAGGGTTACAAATTCAAAGACCATTCAGGGTCTGATGATGTATAGGTTAAATACAAACATGTGATCAAATGTTTAATGTATTTAATGGGCGTTTTGAACATCAATTAATTACTCTGATGAAGCCTGGCAGGGTACCAGGTGAAGCGTTAGTTTTGCTTTGCTAAGCCGTTTTTTATGTCTGCACGACTATATTTATATTAAATTAAGTGTTTTTTTCAACTCTTGAGTTGTTCCATTACTGGTGGTGTGGGTGCTTTAAAGTCTCTACCTGATTGACAGTAATAAGCTACAGTTAATGAGCTAATACGTCAGTCAGTCAGTCCACAGTCACATGCTGAAATAACCTCCTTTGCTTTTTTCCCCTCCAGATATTGATTGCAGAAAGGAAATCAAATTTAGCCTGGTATGGACCCTCTATAGCAATAGTCAGCAAATTATTGACTCTAGTGGCAGAAAACCTATTCCTCATGCTAGTTTTACAATGTTCTGGGCACTGAAGCCCTATCACAATCAGGGTGGTGGGCCTTAGTCAGAGTTGAGGTAGCAAGTGAGTTTTATTTCTCAGAAGAAGCCAGAAGGGAAGGAAGGAAACATATTCAATTCAGTGCTTTAGAGTAACTGGTAATTGCTATTTTCTTTTAAACTTAGATTGTGGGCTTTAGTGACACTGTACTTTCTTTTGTTGTCTTTACTTAGAATTGTTTTTGGGCTGTTGAAAATTTAAAATGTAGTGGTGGTGTAATTCTGTGCTGTCTTTAATTGTTGCAAATTTCGCCCTCCTCCCCTTCCCCAACTCTTAATTATATGCCCTGTTAAATCTGATTGACAGGAGCTAAACACAGGGTATAGTAAGGGGTGTAAGTAGGAGGGGCATAAGGGAAAGCCCACTCTCAGCACGACAAGTGTTTTGACTCATTTATTTATTTATTGGTTTCTTTTTTTTTTAAGAAAATTATCTGAGGATCAGTGGCAGGATTTTAGAACAGTAAATTAATTTTAATAAAAGGAACTAGGAGAGTTCAGTAGTAGACAAGTAGTGGAATAGCAGTATAATTGCAGTATAATGTGGGGAGTGGTGGCAACGGAGTGGCTGTGGGGCAGCCATATTCCGCAGACCTTCTGGACACTGAGGTGCTGCCCTATCTGCATGCATCTCTGGACTGCAGGATGAGGTAGCCAGACTCAGAGTGGAAGTAAACTGGGTCAGGAGTACCATCACCCCTATCCAGAGACCACCCAGTCCAATGCAACTGCCTCAAAGGATGCCGAGAACGAGGAGCACTTGGATGACAGTGGGCTCAGGAGGGTTAGAGTGGTCAGCAGAGGCACATCCCAGAACCTATTCCACTCAAGAACTCATATGCCAGACTGGCAAATGAGGACAACCAAATAGAGGTACCCAGAGAAGTGGAAGGAAAGGATGTGAAGGTTAGCCAAGGAGGTGACCTCAGCGGAAAGCAATGGACCCCAGAGGAGGAGGAGGAAGTGAATCCTGGTGGGGACTCCATCATAAGAGGGATCCAGCTAGGAACACAGGAGGGGAGGACAGGGAGGTGAGGTGCCTACCAGGTGCCACAGTATGGAGGGATGGAAGGAAGATCCTGGGATCACTGGGAAGGCAAGACAGGAGGATGAGCTGGATGTCATTATCCACCTAGGTACTAATGACCTGGCAAATGGGGAGCCATAGGAAGTTCAGGAAGAGTTTAGGAAATGGGGAGGGTCTCAAGCAAGTAGCTACTTCTGTCACTTTCTCAGAAGTACTTCCTACGAGAGGCAAGGGAGGGCATAGGAGTGCATGCATCAGGAACTTTAACTCATGGTTGAAGAACTGGTGCTGTGAGGAAGGGTTTGGATTCATTGGTGACTGGGACCCACCTGGAGGATGGAGGTTTGTTCAAGCCTGACGGCCTGCATCCATCCTGGAGGGAATCCAAGCACTCAATGATAAGTTTAAATGCTACATTGACAAGCATTTAAACTAGCAAGGGGGGTTGCAGGCCAGCAAGGAGGGTACCTACTTGCTCACCCCCCACAGCTAGCAGCGGAACCAGTGAACCAGAGAGAGGCTATCTCTGCAAAGCAGTGTGCAAAAGATGGAGATTAGTGCCCAAGAGGTGGATAGGCAGAAAGGGGCAAATTCAGCAGAAGGGCAGACAGCAAGGAGAACCAGGGATAAAGGACAACCAAGGAAGGGGCTGGAGTAGAACAGTGAAACAGTCTAGGGAGGTCAAATCATGGAAAGCCATGTGCACATGCCAGGAGCCTTAGCAACAAGAGGGAAGATCTGGAGGCTGTCATGGTGCAGTCAGACCTGAGACATTGTGGCCATCACTGAAACCTGGTGTAATGATAATCATGACTGGGAGACAGGGCCGGCTTTAGGTTTTGGGGGCCCCAGCAGAATTAATGAAGTCATGGGGCCCTCTACTTGATCCACCTTTAGCCCATGTGTTTTACTGTAGCCCATAAGTGCAAGATTTTATTTGTGGTGATACTATAGGCAGGGAAAAATGGGCAGACTAGGTGGGCCAAGCAGTAGTTATCTGCCAGCAGATTTTTATATTTCTTTGTTTCTATGTATAGCTTTAGTATAACCAGTATTTTAAAAACATGTTTAGGAGGACACAGCAGTCAGTTCTTGGGGCTGTTCTTCCCATCCCATCCATTGCTGCCTAGCCACCTCATATGACTGGATCATAGCTTGCTGAGGTATTTCATGACAGAACCAGAAGGATCTGCACAATTCTTTACTGATGTCTTAAAAATATATTAAGATAAAACATTTTTTAAATGAATAAGGTAAAGTTCTCTGTTTGGGGCCCCATGAGCAGGGGCTCCCAGCAACCGCAGGTTTGCTGGTGCCTAAAACCGGCTATGCTGGGAGATGGCCATACCTGGCTACAACATATTCAGAAGAGACAGAGCAGGCAGGAAGGAGGAGGAGGAGTGGCACTGTATGTGAAAAATGACATAAGGGCCACAGAGATCCAGGAGGAACAAAATGGGGAGAGATACTGTGGGTTAAGCTGGAAAGGAAAATGGGGACAGCCATCCGCTAGGTGTGGTCTATAGACCACCAGCCCAGGAGGAAGAAACAGATAGGGAGTTGATGCTAGCCATCCAAAGGATGGCAGACAAAGAATCGTGATAGTACTGGTTGGAGACTTCAATATTCCAGACGTGGACTGGAGCATCCCAGCAGCAGCATCAACTAGAGCAGATTTATCCTGGACTCCTTCAGGGTGCCTTCCTCAAGCAACTGGTCATGGAATCAACTCGGCAGAAGGCAATACTGGACCTTGTGCTCACAAACAGGGACAGTGTGATGGGGTAATTCTGGGGAGCACCTGGAGAACAGTGACCACCAGTCATTGTGGTTTGAAATCACAGAAAGAGGCTGAACCAAACCACACAAAAACACGTATCTTGTTTTAGGGGCAGACTTTGGGAAAATGGGAGATACTTGAAAGAGGCATTAAGGGAATGGGACAGGAATCAGGGGTTGAGGAACAGTGGGCAGTATTTAAAATGGGATTACAAGAACAACAGAATTATGCATTAAGCAGGTTAGCAAGAGGAAAAGGAAGAGGAGACCATTATGGTTTTCCAAAGAGGTAGCAAAGAAAGGAAATCCAAAAGATTGCATTCAGGCAATACAAAAAGACACAGGCAGAAGGGATAGGAGAAGTACCAGGAGAAGCAAAGGAGGCAGGAGGTCAGTAAGGGAACCAAAGCTCAGACAGAAGAACACATTGCAAAATCAGTGAGTACAGGGAACAAAACCTTTACAGGTACATAAGTGAAAAAGAAAGTCAAAGGAGGGATAGTGAGACTGAAGGGGAGGATGGGGCCGCATGGAGGATGACAACAGTAAAGCTGACATATTGAACAGGTATTTCTGCTCAGTCTTTACTGAGGAAGAGGAGTAATGGGTCTGAAGGAGTACAAGGGGTGAGAATGGTGCAGAAATGGACACAAGTCCTTTTACACGAGAAAGGGTCCTGAAGGAACTGGAAGTAATAAGAGTTGATAAAGCAATGGGGCCAGATGGTGCACCCAGGGTCCTTAAAGAACTAAGAGAGGTGGTGGCTGAACCTCTGGCTATCCTGTTTAGCTGATCACTGGAAACAGGGGGTACCAAAGACTAGGGACAGCAGATGTAGTCCCTTATACAAAAGTGGGAACAAAGAGGAAGGGGAATCACAGACTCAGTCAGCCTCACCTTGGTAGTGGGAAGATCATGGAAGCACGACTGAAGGAGAGATTGGTGAACATCTGGTTGTCAATGGACAACAGGACCCAAGGCAGCATGGTTTCACCAGGGGATGTCATGTCAGACCAACCTCGTTGAATTTTTTGACTGGGTGACTAGGGAGGTGGATCAGGGAGGGCAGTGGACATGGCCTATCTGGACTTCAGCAAAGCCTTTGACACTGTGCCACATAGAAGACTATTACACAAACTGGGGAATATGGGTGTGGGCAGGACAGTAGTGTGGTGGGTAGGTAACTGGCTGGGTGGCAGGACACAGAGGTAGTGGTAAATGGCTGTCACTCAATAGAGGAAGAGTGACCAGTGGGGTACCACAGGGATCAGTGCTGGGTCCGGTCCTATTCAATATCTTCATCAGTGACATTCGCAGGACCTAGAAGGCAGAATTTCACTGTTCAGCTGATGACACAAAGCTCTGTAACAGAGTAGACACACCAGAGGGTGTAGACAGAATGAGAAGGACCTGCAGAAACTTGAAGAATGGTCAGGGTTTGGCAGTTGAAATTCAATGCAAGGAAGTGCAAGATAATGCATATGGGGCACAAAACCTGGCCAATATATCAGTTGGGGGTGAGATTATAGCATGCACCAAGCAGGAAAGGGATCTTGGGGTTATCTCTGATGACCTCAAGGTAAGAAACAGTGTGACAAGGCAGCAGGTAAAGCAAATAGGATGCTGGGATGTATGGCAGGGGCATCACCAGCAGGAAAGGAGGTCATAATTCGCTGCCTAAGACACTAGTGAGGGCCCCACCTGGAGTGCAGTGTACAGTTCTGGAGACCATACCTACGTAGGACATAGACAGGGTAGAGAAGGTTCAGAGGAGGGCAACAAAGATGGTGCATGGATTGCATCACAAGTCCTATGAAGACAGGTTGAAGGAACTAAACATGTACTCTCTGGAGAGAGGAGGGAGAGGGATATGATACAGACATACAAGTATCTTACAGGGAGGAACAGGGTGCAGGAATACACTATTTTTAAGCGAAAAAGATGTTCCAGGACTAGAGGGCATGGGATGAAGTTGGAGGAGGATGATTCAGAGGAAACATGAGGAAGAATTTCTTCACAGAACAGGTGGTGGACAAGTGGAACACCCTGCCAGAGGAAGTGGTGGGGCTGAAACAATCACAGGATTTAAGAATGCATGGGTTAGACATAAAGGAATTCTGGAGGTCAGGAGTAAGAGGCAGACTTCTAGGAAAAAACTGAACTTACAAGCTCAAATGGCAGACTGGGTGGGGCCTATAGGCCCTTATCTGCCGACACTGTCTATGTATCTATGTAGCTGTATGGACTGGGGTAGTTAGTGCCAATGCAGCCAATGTCAAAAGATTTGGAAAGTTTGACTTATTATATTTGTTATTGAACCCCAAAGGGTTTGCATGTTGCCCTTACGTACCTCCCTCACTACAAGTGGCTTCAGCAGTTCCCATTCTGCTTTGGTGCAGTATGCATCCACTAGTGGTGTTGCCACTTTGGAAACTGTTAGTGTCTCTGCTCTTCACTGTAATGATCAAGCAGTACCTGAATTTTTTCATTTCCTCAGGTTTCAAGTTCATCCCTGGAAAGATTGCTGACTGGCCTAAGACAAAGTACTCCAAAAGCAGTCAACTTGTTTCTATCATAACTTGGGAATCTGTCTTTCAAATTGACAATTAATTGATCAATGAAACAATCCTTGATAGACATATTTTCCCTTCACTCAGTATGTCCAAACTTTGTGCCCAACCTGTTGTATTTTGGATCCAGGCCTATCTCCTTTTAGTGGTGTATGTAGATGTTATCTGCCCAGTCCTAGCCGAAATTATATTGAGATCCTTGAGACGGAAGTCTTTCCAGACCCCTAAAGGAGGCAGTCATTTGACCACCCTTAAAAACCCTCTTTGAGCCCAACAATCCAGCTAACTACCTACTTGTCTCTAACCTGCCGCTTGTGGGGAAGGTTATTGAGAAGGTGGTTGCGTTGCAACTGGACAATCCCATGTAACTCACAATGTCTATGAAGCTATTCAGTCTGGTTTCAGAAAGAGGCATAGCACGGAGACTGCCCTTGTTCAGGTATTAAATGATCTTCTAATGGCGAGAGATCGAAGGCACGTACCATCCTTGTCCTTCTCAATCTCTCAGCAGCTTTTGACACTGTGGACCATGAGGTGCTTTTGGAGACCCTCAGGTTCCTTTGAGGACTGTCTGGTACAGTCCTCAAATTGTTTCAATCATTCCTTCCAGGTAGGTCTCAGAAGGTTGTCACCGAATTTATTCCTCTAGCTCCTCCCTGTCCTGTGGGTGCTGCAGGGCTCCTTATTGGTGCCCATGTTGTTTTGTAGTGTATATGCTGCCATTGGGAGATACTGTATCATCAGAGAAAATGGCTTAAGTTTTCACTGCTATACAGATGACACTCAGCTGTATATGTCCTTTGTGCCTGGAAAGGTTGATGCGATCTCTATTATAAATAGTTGCCTCTCTGAGATCAAAGACTGGATGAGCTTGAGTTGGCTGAGACTGAATCCGGATAAGACTGAGGTGTTGGTTGTGGACCTGGGTCACCCGGGGCTGGGTTTGGGACTAAGCACGTGTCAGGTCTATGGCTTAATGGTGTCCAGCTCACTACCTCAGATCGGGTGCATAACCTGGGCACTATTTTTGATGATGGCTTGACCCTGAGATCTCAGGTGTCAGCAGTGGTTTAATCCTCATTTTACCATCTGAGGAATATAACCTGGGTGAAACATCTGATTCCACGGGTAACCTTCCTACATTGGTCCATGCCTTCATTACTACCCGTCTTGACTACTGCAATGCCCTCTACCTAGGGCTTTCTGGGATTGATATCCGCCACTTGCAGCTAGTGCAGAATGCTACAGCCAGGCTGCTGACTGGTACTTCTAGGACCAGCCATATTATGCCTGTGCTGCGCAAACTGCGCTGGATTCCAGTTCAGTGGCAGATCACCTAAAAGGTAGGGTTGCTTACTTTAAAGCCCTACACAAACAGGGACCCAACTACCTGAAGGATCTTCTGATTCCCTACTCCTCCAATCATCCTGTCTGATCCACCAATGAGGGATTGCTAGAGATTCCCAGGGTGCGTTTAAAACTTCTGGAGCTCGCTGTTTCATTTGCATCACCAGCCCTGTGGAATTCTCTGCCTCTTCAGTTAAGAGAATGCCTTACCATAAGCAGTTTTATCTATGTTAAAATGTATTTATTCTCTTTGGCTTTCCAAGACTGATTTTAAATCATTTATATTGTTGACTGTTTTAATAGTCTGTTCATACTGTGTACAGTCAATGCTTTGATTTCAAAAGACGTTATACAGTATAAATAAAGTTTTGATTGATTGATTGATGTGATGGCCTGAAACACAAGCCTTTGCTCCTCATCTGCATGGATATCCTATCCACATTGTGTAGATACATTTTGTCCTTGGTACCAGATTTTATTTCTCTAAATCAGAGAAGCACTTCTCTAAATTCACTTGGACGATTCAGATGTCCAGATTACTTTTCGAAACACTACACTTGGCTGAGTAATTACTGAAAGAACAACCATTAGCATATAGGTTGTCATTATAAAGTCATATTTGACATTTTTAAGGCATAACCTTTCTCTTAGCATCAGTTTCATTGCAATAAAGAGCTAGAAGAGAGTCCAGGGTGTGATGTACAGTCTCAACAGCTTTGTAAAATGCTATCCACCTGACAT
Source organism: Neoceratodus forsteri (assembly GCA_016271365.2). Lineage (NCBI taxonomy): Eukaryota > Metazoa > Chordata > Ceratodontiformes > Ceratodontidae > Neoceratodus > Neoceratodus forsteri. Next base: position 77,600,058 of record CM057455.1, read on the forward strand.
CATGGACCTTCTTCACTTTTAGAGTTGGTTCTTCCAGCATTCTTTGTATTTGTTTTAGTTTGTCAACTCTTTTGGCTGATCTTTTAAAGCAAGAAATACCAGTTAGAACCTCCTGGTATTCTTTCAGGTAGGGGACCGAGTCTGCTGCTTGTGAATTGCATAGCATAAGTAACCCTATGGTAACACAGTGTATATTTACTAACATTGGGTTTTCATGTTGCATGTGCTGTTACCCCTCGTCTGTCCCTATCATGACCTTTGCTCCATCACTTCCCAGTCCCATCACTTTTGGCCACATTTTATGTCAACAAGAATTTTGTAATTCATTGTAGATCCCTGGTCCAGTGGCATTAGAGATTTGTAAGTTGTCTAGGAAATGAATAGATGCAACAAAATTTTCAGGATTGAGCACTCTAGCATACAGAACTAGTGTTTTGGCTATAGTGATGTCAGTACTCTCATCACATATTAAAGTGATGTATGGGCTACTTTCTAGTCTTTTAATATATCTTGCCAGTTTACCAAGGCTACTGTATGCATTCCAGGAAGTCACTGGCTGTAGATTCGGATGAATAAGATGCATTTTTGCTACACTGAGTTTGTCAGCAGAAGGACAATCTAAACTGGACAAACATTCCATTTAACTAGTGGATTTATGCATTGGCAAGTTTTCTTTAGCCATCCAATATACATTTTAATGACCACTGAAACAGCTTGCTCTTTTTCAGAAATAGCTTTTCTGAACACTTGCTGCAAGTCTTCCTGCATATTTTCTGCCACCATAGCATCTTTGTGGTCTGCCAAGTCAGCATTCCTAGTTAGGGTGTTTGTCCTGAATTTTCTAGTGCCAGCAGGCAATGTATTTGTTTCTTTCTACTGATGCACACAGCACAAGGCATTACATTTGTCTATTATATCTCAATCACCTGTACATGGTGAGCCAGTGGGCCTGAAAATTATGTTTTCTAGCTACAGTGGTCTGGGATGAACTATGGGGTTGTTCACAAGCAGCAGACTCAGAATCCATTTGTGACTCGTTGGCACTATCATGAATAGGAACACTAGTGTTATGCCCAATTGTTTGTCCACAGGCAACACAGGCTCCTCCCTCCTCTGACTGAACCCACACCTGTTCACATTCACTAGCTGTGGTATTTTTGTTCAAAGACCCTGATGCAATACAGAGTCTCTGAGGTGCAGGTGTAAAACAGTTTTTTTGCATTTGTTTCTTTGCCATGATCTGATTTAAAATGATGAACTGTCCTTATTTATAGCAGTCTGTAAATCAGTTTCAATAAAGGAGAATTTCCTTCAAATTAAGTGTCTATCACTTTAACTTAAGATGACTGATGTTATGTAGTGATTTACTAATAAAAAATTAAGTCAACATCTGTGTCTGTGTCTTTTCTTTTATACAGACGTCCATGTATGAGAATGAAAACAAATATGTCAGCAGTTACTTTTTAGTCTGGACAAGAGAGTAGTCCACAGATACAGTCTGACTTCACTCTCTGCTTAGTGATAAACAATAGACAGTCGGAGCCCCTCAGTTTCTGCACTTCTGCCTCACACTCTCAGACTTTTATTCCTTTTCCAGCTGTTTATGTATTTTCTTTTCTTTTTAAGTCAACACTGACTTGTACAGTCTCATCTCCTGACTTCTTGCCCTGTCTGCTATTTGAGCAATAGAGACTGTCATCCCTCAGTTTCTGCACGTCTGCCTCACACTTTCTTGATTCCTTTCCCTGCTAGATATTTATTAATGTTTTAGGGCTGTAGGTGGACCTACAGGCCTATTGGGAATAGCTAGTAGCTTAAAAATGGCCGATCATGGAACCTTCTGTTGGACTTTGGAAGAGCTTAAAACCCTCCACCATAATTGGCCGCTATGGAATAACAGACATACTATTTCAGCTGTTATTTCCACATTCCATGGCACAGTTCTGTTAGACACCATCATGTTATGAATGGCAAAATGCCATTGACTGCAACTGCTGTGCAAGTGCCATGTACAGTTGTGATTCCACCACCAGCTCCGGGCATTCTGTGCCCCCTCAACTAATGTGACATACTTGGAGCCCACCCCAGTGTGCCCAAATAAAATAATTCTACCCCACAGCCAGCTCTGCAGCATTTTGTGCCACCTCCAACTTATATGGCACACTGGAGCCCACCCCAGTGTGCCCAAAGAATAGTCATTTTACCCGCTGAAATTGGGGTGCCTAACCCATGTGTCAGCATTATGTGGAACCCCCAAACTCCACTCATGTGGCACACTGGAAGCCCACCCAATATGCTTAACTGTTTTCTTCTTCCCCTGCCAACATCAGGGTGCCTAATCCCCATGTTGGCATCATATACAACCCCCCCTGATAAATGTGGCACACTGGGAGCTCACCCCACTGTGCCTAAATTTTTTCTGTAAACAAGAAAACGATCCCTTGTCACTGCATTTTTTCCCAGTAAAGAAAATGGACCTCATTATCGCTGCAGTCCCCTCCTCCCCATCCTCCCACTGAGTACCCACTCCCCTTCCATTACCCCATACTTACCTTTGAAGGTCAGCTCTGCCTTCTTCTTTGACTGGGACACATCTGTTCTCTTAAAACCAAACTGCGAACTGAAGAATCAAAGGTAAGCATGCTATAATGCCATTCAATGTGAGTTTCAACTCAGCCATTTTTGAATTCTTGACCTAAATTTTCAACATGGGGTTCTTTGGACCCCACCTCATGAAAACTGGTACTGTCATTTTGTCTATTCTAAAAGGTGATTTTGTGCTCACTGCACGAAATCACCTTTTGGGAACAATTCATGAAATGACAGTGCCACTGTTCATGAGGTGGGGTCCCAAGAAGTCCATGTTGCAAATTTGATGAAGGAATTCAAAAATGACTGTGTTATACTAAGAATCATACTAAGAATCAACAGGTGTAGAAGGCCAACAGACCCATAAAGCCCCTAAACTACATATGGCTTGAGGCACTCAGGTTTGACAACAAGTACATATCAAGCCTATTTTTAAATGTGTTTTATTTGTACTAATAACAATTTCCAAAAGTAAACTGTTCCAAGGTTTGACTACTCTTTGTGAAAAGTAGGAAGCCTTTTTTGTCTTCTAAATTTACGTCGTCCCTAATTGAAGTGGATGACCTCTGGTATTAATATTAAGTTGTTTAAACTCTAATCCACTTTCAATTAGTAAATTGATATAATTAATAATATCCCAAGTAAATAACAAGTCACCCTAAGACGCTCTGTTCTAAAGACATTAAATTGAGTTTACAAAGTCTACTTTCATAAGAAAGTGATTTATCAGAAAAAAGGACTTAGTAATTCTTCTTCGTTATGAGCGTGTGTTCTTGCAGTTTCTGCAGGCTTTCAACTTCGCCAGTCTTTAATATTTTCACTCCACATTTTCAACATTGCCATTTTGCACACCTCCTTCAAAACAGTACAGCTGTCATTTTCACATCCTGCCCAAAATGTGTTTTCACACCTGTGGCACAGAATAGCACATTTGCTTTATGAAATCACCTTTGAGACAAGTGACCAAAACAACACTGGCACGCTTCATGAGGAGAGGTCCCAAAAGGCCATGTTGAAAATCTGTGCAACACTGCAAAAATGGCCAGCTTACACCCAGGCATTGAATTATTTCTATGCAGATGTGTAGGTTTGGTCACTGGTAAGCTCTTCAGAGCCTTATTGGCTCTGGCTAGAGTTTGTTTTCTTTAAAGGCTACTAAACATAATACTAAGGGGACTCTGTTCCAAAACCCTCCCGTGGAAACGAGCAGACAGTGAGAGGTTTTAAATAATACAGGCATTACCTTAAAATAGGTAGTCTAATACATTTTCAACAACTTTTTTTAAAATGCTGAACCAGGAAACTTTTTCCAAGATCGGTGCAGATCAGAGGCTAAGGTTGCTGGGAATGTGCAGCATGATGATGTCATCTTAGCAAGTCGGTGGTCTCAGTATTCATTCCCTATGGACCCTTATGTACTACGTGTAAAATGACAAGTATAAGTGTGCTTTGTAATCCTTACTGTTATTTAGCATGTACAGTAGAGTGTACTGTACATGTTAAATAACAGTAATGATGACAAACTACAGATGTACCTGTAATTTTACATGTAGATAAGCATCATGGGGAATGAATACTGGAGACTACCAGACTTACTAAGATGACATCATTGCGCTGCATGTTCCCAGCAGCCATAGCCTCTGATCATCATGATCTTGAAAAACGTTTCCTGGGTTCAGCATTTAAAAATAGTTGCCGAAAATGTATTAGACTACTGATTTTAAGGTAATGCCTCATATTCAGAACCCTTTGTACTGTCTGTCTGCTTCCATAGGAGGGTTTCTGGAACAGAGCCCCTTTAGGATTGTGTTTAGGTAGCCTTTGCATCACTTTTTCAGTCTTTGACTTAAAAGCTGTCCACCAAGAGGTGAACAACTGGAGATCATAGTACCCCACACAATTGCCCTTCACACACTCTTAAAGATATTCTTGGCTGTTGATATATTTTATTTACAATTTTTTATACAAACTGCAGATAGTGACTAGTACACTTACTCCCTGCTGGCTGAGAGATCAAGGAGAGCAGCGCCACACAATACGATGTTCAGATATAGTTGTTGTAGTGTACACCCACAGTAATGGTCCTACTCATAACATTCTGTAACATATTCCTTTATCTTTGGTAAGGTTAGTGCTGCCTAAAGGCTTAGTTCTCAGCCTGCCAAAACATGTAAGTGGATTCAAACAACTGACCAGCAATCAAACAAAGAGATGGTTTTCCTTGCGCGGTTATTTTAATGTGCTTGTATTTATATTTTATGTCTGCTAGTATTTTAATTTCCCCACTTGCTTCCTCGAGCTCTCAGCTGCCTAATTAGGTTGGGGAATGTTTAAACAAATCAACGAATAATAAAACTGCCCAGGCTGCCACACACACAGAGATCTGCCTGTGATATTAGTTTTCAACTTCAAAGCACTGTAATTCTCTTTCTGTTCTGTTGTTTTTCTGCTCAGTAAGTCTGTTGAGGGCAGAGGCCCAACCCCTAGAGCTCTGCCACTTTCAGTGACTGTAAAGTCACAGTCTTCCTCCTTTCAATTTCAAATGTTATTTATAAATTGTTATTTTGTCCTCTTTACACTGCTACCTCAAGTATGCTGCCTGATATGTTTTAAGTACTAGTAGCACTGATACGATGAAGAGAATTCCATGCCGATTTGATTCAGTCACTGAGTGTAGTACACAGATTGCTGCTCACTCACTCAAGTGAACTATGCATTCAACTGCTCCTCTGATTGCATCCCTGATCAGCCATTCTGTGATAGAAAATGACATGAAATGCCCTCCTCCAATGATTGTAGCTCCACAGACCTCCAAAGACCTGCCAGTCAAAGCAGATAGTGTCAATCACTTCCCTTTCCCCGCTGACAAAAATTACTGTACACAAAGGGGTTGTCTCCTGTTCTCCTGACCTTGTTTTAGTCACAAAATAATAAAAAGATAATCTTCTCCACAACCGTAGTCTGCAAGCAGCTGAGCTCGGCTCTCATGCATGGTGCAGACAGCTAGTTATTACTGTATAAATTAATCTCTTTTCCCTCAGAGATCAGAAAACTGTATCTGCACTTCCACATCATGCTGCTTGTGTTAATAGTTAGCTTTTACATGTTAGACAGCACTCATTCTTTCAAAATGACCACAGGATGCTCAAAGCTAACCTTTTATGACACCTGACATTTTCAGCTACAAGAGGCTAGAGGAAGCGCAATCATGATCTTTACCACCATAAGGTATAAAGCACTTGATGTGACAAGTGAAATCTTCTGGGGTTTATTGTATTTCCTGATATGGAACAGATGGTGATAGCACGTCCTCAAGCTGCAAATCCTGCAGCTGTTCAAGTCAAGGCTCATTAAAATGGCTAGCTCACTGCTAAATACTGACTCATCCTGTGGCCACTTAGAAAGAATAGAGGAATGCTGTCTACCTTGTAACAGCTTTCTATTATCACAGGCAGCACACCGCAAATCAGCTTCCCGGACAGTGTCTGTTCCAAAACAGATTTTCACAGTAACGAATCTGTCTACACCTGTCTGCTCCATTATTGAAGGAGCAGAGCCGTACACTAACGTGACTAAGAACATAAATTTTCTAAAATTATTTTGCAGCTAAATGAGCCACTCTGCAGAGATCAAGACAACTGTGCAGGTAATGTTTACAGTACCTCAATGGATGGTCCAGTTTTCAACAGCTGTCTCAGCCTGGAAACACAGTAAATGTGTCTGACATGCCCCAAGGAGAGCGTTCTTCACTGGCCAGTCTCAAGGAAACAAAAGGTAGTTGATTTGACCCACCTCAAGGGAATTCTTCACCACCACTCCTCATCTGGGGAACACTCTGAGAGACATGCCTCCAAATGGCATTGTTCACATGCAGTCCTCCTTTTCAGCATGGAACACCCCCTCCCAGATGACCAAGTCTCAATTTTATGGAGTTAAAGTGAGCGCATGCTCCACACATGTTAATGGCAATTAAAGATGCAGGGTGTGGCTCAAGACTCATGCAGCTCTGTGAAGCTAGGGTCAGACTTGCCATCAGGTGCACCATTGGTGCTCTCCTGCAGCCTGAAATGAACATGGCAGTAACCCTACAATCTACTGCAACTACCTCTTCATCTGATGAATCACCTCCTGTGGGCTCATGGGTATCCAGCTCCACAAATGCACTGAAAGATGTGTTTCCATAAATGATGGCACAGAACACCTCCCAGGTCTGAATTTAGATCTGAAACTGATCAGGTGTGCATCCTGAAAATCCAGCTTTTCGAAATAGTGCTGTATAGTTTACATCTTTACACTGCACCAAGCTATGTATAACACGTAGATTGCCTCCAGCAAATTAACCTTAGGTGTGATATCTGCAGCATGGGCACTGCTTCCTTCATCAATGGTTTTGATGATTTTCCAGTGACCAGTGGCCTGTAGGCCTTTAGGTTTTTATCACCCCATGTCCATTGGTTGCAGAATGCTGGTGGTGTTGGGGGAGGAAATGCCAGGGATATGTTGCAGAGCCTTCTGCCCAGATCATATGGGATAGTACTGCTGATATGGGCGCCCTTTGTAAGCATACTCTTGAACCAAACCATCAGGGCATCCTCCACAGCAGAGTCCTTGCCATCCCATTTCCATGTACACTGTGGATTGCCATCCACACAGCAAGAATAGAATCTCGGTTTTTGCTGATAGAAACATAGACATTTTCAGCAGATAAGGACCATTAGACCCATCCAGTCTGCCCATAGATCCTACACTTAATCCATCTGGCTTGACTTTGGATGATTTTAAACTGTGTTGCAACAACAGACAAAGATCAAATAGTATTCTCCAATGTCTCAAGAGCCTTAATGGGATAGCTCATTTTGTTGGAGTGCCATGCTTACAGTGAAATGATACTTTAGAGTTACACTACACTTTTATGATGTTGACTATCAATTGTGGAACCAGATAACACTCATTGTTGACTGATGAAGTGATAGACATCACATTCTGAGACAGTTAACACACAGTACTAGGCCACTTAATGTCTCACTAAGCCAACGTATGGTCTTGACACTGTCTCACCAAACATTAATTATTTAATTGATTTAAACAGCTATAATTATTTTCCACAGCAGGCATCCCAGTAAAGAAGCCATCTTACTTAACTGAGTTGTGCTTATTTGTGAGACTGTGGTAGGTAGTGAGAACAAAATTCTATAAGCAGAACAAAGAATTTCACTGCCTATGTGTTGCTCTGAGGCTTCTTTATTATTTTGGAAAATCAAGTCATTAAGTTTGTCTTGGGTTTCATTGACTAAATGTGCAATATCGTATCGTGACATCATGAATTTTCCTCTTGGGAAATACCATCTAGACCATGTAACATGGGCTGCATCACATTCTGTCCTAAGTGACACAGACATTTTCGTTTGACTCTGAACTTTTACCAAATCAGCTCAGTTCCAGATTGATATTCCTGTGCCAAATAATCCTGTAACAGTGCCTGTTGCACCCATTACATCAGTGAATCCTGCAGCCCACTTTGGACATCATAGGTGAAATACCGCTTGGTGTTCCATAGTGTGGAGCCCAACTTCTGAGGTCTTGTGCATGTGCTTGATGTGCTGCTATTAAAACTAATAACATAACAGTATGAAACTTGAAGACATTCATCAGGGAACAGTGGCCAAACTCAGCCATGTTCCAGTGGGTGAAGTTCAAAATAACAGGAACATGCATAAATTGAACATTAACGATGAGAATCTTAGAAGAGAAGTTGCTGACGGCCACTGGGTGGGCCTGACTCCAGAGTTAGACTTCTAAAGGCTCATTCATTTCTTCTGGAAGTACTGTAAGGAAAAGAACAGCAGTTATAATGGAATGGTTGGAACACAATTGGTGCATGGTGGTATTAAGAAATCTGGTGCAAAAGTTTGGATTCATCATGGCTGTAAGGTTGTAAAGACCTGTATGTTGCTGTTGAACTTGGTGTATGCACAAAGTTCCATTAGGGCAAATACTGGTATTAAGCCAGCCTTGGAAAGTTTCTTTGGAAAGGTCAGCCCACTGGGATCTGTTGTCCATTCAAATTGTCAGTCTTCCACTCTATTTGTAGAGTGGTTTGGACTGGAGATACCACCATGGCATTCAGGTGAGGGTCTTTTCCTCCACATTCAGTGACAATTGTAGAAGTCAGGTCGATGGCTACATTAGTCGGGTGGTGGGTGGTAGAAGGCCAGAAGGAAGTAGTTGCTATCCCAAGGGTTCCATAAATGGAGAAGTTCTCAGTCTATCTTGTGGAGTCATTTCTTGGAGACTTCTTGTGCACTTGCCAGAGGTATGGTATAAGGTAGATGAAACAAATCACCATGTTCTGAAAAGGAAGAAAACAAAAGGCTAAACTCACAGGTCTCTCTCCTGGCTGGGGAATTAGCATTTAATCATCTTTGCACAGTTTCAGTTGATTGGCATGGTACCATTTGTTGATGGACTTCTTATGTCCCATGATCCGACTTGTAGACAGCAGGGCTCAATTTGTTGATGATGTCATGTCCACGTATTTGTAAACGGGTGGACAGGGATGAAGAATTTCAATACCATTATTTGATCTCCTATTTGCCAATTAGCTTCTTTGAGTTTTTTGTCAAAGTACGTTTTGAACTGTTGCTGAGGTAAGGCTGCTGAAATTGTGGATCTGACTGCTTCAACAGGCTTTCTCAGGCTGAAATCGAATTGACTGGATGGGGAAGTAGCTGCACGCTGAGCTGGAGGAGTACTCAGCAGGGGCCTGACATGCTATTTTTCAATTTAAAATCAGTAAACCACCATTGCTTGTGTTTTGGATAAGTGCAACTATCTCTGTGACTATTGCTGTTCAGAACACCCACTGAGTGTTTTTATATTTTATATTTTGCTTACTGGTAGCTACTGTTCCTTGTTGCACTGCATGCACTGTTTGTATAGTCATGTCCTCTCCGGACCATCTTGTGCTACAGTGTATTCCCTGGACTTGCTTTGTCCTCTACTTTTCCCCACAGGTTGGACAGTCTGACAGTGGAAGAGGTCTCCCTGCTAGGAGATGTGCAGGAAACTCCATGGGAAGCTAATTAGGAAGGCCAGAGTGTCCTTTGTGGGTGGTTATTGTGAGCCCGTTAAATAACAAGGGTGAACTACATTGAGGTGGTAAAAGGAGCTGGTAGATGATGGTAAACAGAGAAAAAGTAATGAAAAGAATAATTAGCAGCTTACCTAAGGAGCTGTTGTATACTGAACTAAGAAGCTCTGAAGTCACAAAGCTCCAGTCAGAAGAAGGGACATAGAAACATAGAATTTTATGGCAGATAAGGACCGCTTGGCCCACCCAGTCTACCCATTTCCTACCTACTGGATAAGCTGCAGATCCTAGTTAACCAGCAGCCTATTTCTTCCTACCCCACCCCTAGAATGGCCTTATGACTGTCCCATGCATGGCAGATTCCACCACTGTTTTTGACTCCACAACTCCTCCGGAAGGCTGTTCCATGCATCCACAACCCTCTCTGTGAAAAAATACTTCCAAATTACCTCTGAGCCGCCCCCTCTATCTTCAAATTGTGCCCCTTGTTCTTGCCACACCTCTTTTTTGAAAGATGCTACCCTCTAGGACTTTGTTGATTCCCTTGAGGTACTTGAAAGTTTCTATCATGTCCTCCCTCTCCCTCCTTTCCTCGAGGCTATACATATTAAGCTCCTTTAGTCTCTCTTCATATGTCTTCCGGTGCAGACCCTGCACCATTTTAGTTGCCCACCTCTCGACAGCTTCCATCCTGTCTATGTCTTTGCAGAGATTTGGTCTCCAGAACTGCATGCGGTACTCAGATGTGGTCTCACCAGCTGTCTGTACAGAGGGATAATAACTTCCTGTTTTCTACTGGTGATGCCTCTCCTATGCATCCCAGTATCCCCAGCCCTCCTTGCTGCCCTCACATTGCTTGCCCACCTTGGGTCATCTGATATGACTACCCCCAGGTCCCTTTCAATTTTTGTTGTTGTTAGTATCTCACCCCCATTGTGTACTCTTCCCTGGGTTTTGTTTCCCAGGTGCATTACCTGCACTTCTTAGCATTGAATCTAAGCTGCCATACATTTGACCATTCCTCTAACCTTGCCAAGTCTCTTCTCATCCTTTCCACCCACCCTGTGCATCAGCTCTGTTGCAGATCTTTGTGTCATCTGCAAAGAGACATACTTTCCTTCCAGTCCCTCTGCAATGTCGCTTATAAAGACATTGAAGAGGACCGGTCCTAATACTGAACTCTGCGGCACTCCACTAGTAACCCCCTTTCTTCTGAGTGGACTCCATTTACTATTACTTTCTGTGTCCTATTCTCCAGCCAATTCTTTACCCAGGCTGTCATCTTGGGACCCACTCCCAGGCTGGCTAACTTGTATATTAATCTTTTGTGTGGGACTGTGTGAAATGCCTTGCTAAAGTCTAGGTAGGCCATGTCCACAGCCCATCCCTGATCTACTACTTTGGTCACCCAGTCAAAGAAATCTATCAGATTCATCTGGCATGACCTTCCCGCTGTGAATCCATGCTGCCTAGGGTCCTGTGCCCCTCTGGCCTCTAGATACTCGACAATTCTTTCCTTCAGAAGTGATTCCATCATTTCCTATTACTGAGGTTAAACTAACAGGTCTGTAGTTTCCTGCTTCTGCCTTGCTCCCACTTTTGTGAAGAGGAATCACATCTGCCCTCCTCCAGTCTCGGGTACCACCCCATCCTCCTATGATTTGTTAAAGAGGGTAATCAGTGGTGTCACTAGTTCTACCCTTAGTTCTTTTAGAATTCTGGGATGAATCCATCAGACCCCATTGCTTGTCCACCTTCAGTTTTAAGAGTTCTTTCAGAACCATTTCTTCTGTAAATGGGCTGTATCAACTTCTGTATCCAGAGTGTTTCTACTGTTTGTTTTAGGTACCTCCCCTCTTCACTTGTAAATACTGAGCAAAATATTTGTTTAGTATCTCTGCCTTTTCACAGTCTCCCTCTGCCCACCCTCCCTCCCTTTATTAAGCCTCACTATCCCTCCCTTGGTATTCCTTCGCTCCCTGATGTACCTTTAAAAGGTTTATCCCTTCTTAACTGAGTTGGCTATCTTTTCCTCGGTTTAGCCTTTGCTGTTCTGACTGCCTTCCCAGCCTCCTTTTGCTTTAACTGATACAGTTCTCTGTCCTGCTCCTTCTGCGATTCCTTGTACTTCCTGAATGCTTTCTTTTTTCTCTTAAATCTTCCACTGCCACTTCCTTTGAGAACCATAGTGGTTTCTTACATTGTTTTGTTTTGTTTATTTGTTTCACACAAAGGCTTGTTACTTCTGTGATGGCAGTTTTATTATTCCCATTGTTCTTCCACCTCCTTCCTGCCCATTTGCTAGTGTGCATTCCTTAGGCACTCACCTATTTTAAGCAAAGTCAACCATCCTAAAGTCCAGTACTTTTGCCTTTGTATGGCTTGACTCTATTGCTGTGTGATTATTGTGAACCATACTGTGTGATGGCTGCTAGTTCTCAGATGGCTACCCACTTCTACATCTGTGATCCTCTCCATCCCCATTTGAGAGAACCAGGTCTAAGACTGCCCCTCTCGAGTGGGCTCCAATACTAGTTGACTAAGGCATGCCCCTGTAGGGCATCTAGAATAACCCACTCTTCAAAGTGGCTGCTGTAACTGCACTCCAGTTAACTTCTGGCATATTCAGATCACCCATCAGCAATATCTTCCCTTTTCCGCCATTCTAAGTATACTTTCTATCATTTCCTTGTCCATTTCCTCCCCTGAGGAAGGGGGTCTGTATATAACCTTGTGCGGAATTGTGGTGCCATTGCCTGTCTCCAAATCTTACCCACAGTGCTTCTTCTTCTCCCTGTTTACCCTTTTGTTCTGTTGCTTTTATTCCTTCCCTATGTAAAGAGCTACTCCTCCTCTTTACCCTCCCTGTCCCTCCTGTAGATAGTGTATCCTGGTATGTTTACGTCCCAGTCATGGTTTTGTGTGTACCATGTTTCTGTGACTGCCATGATATCAGATGTTCCTCCTCCATCAAGGCCACTAATTCAGGAAGCTTGTTACCCAGACTATGGGCATTGGTACTCATTGCTCTCCATTTTTGATGGCTTTACCTTCTGTTGCAGCATCCCCACTGACCTTTCTACCTCAGTCTTTTTCTCATTTAGTACCCTGTTTTGTAGGGAGATGCTGGGATTTTCCTGTTGCTTATCAGTGCCTCCCCTTTGACTAGTTTAAAAGCTTGCCAATGAAGCATTTATACTGATTGCTCTAAAGACTTGTTCCCTTCCTGGACAGATGCAGACCATCCTGCCAGTACAGGCTGGTGTCACCTCAGGTGGAACCCCAGTCCCCAATGAAGCCAAACCCCTGTGCTCACACCATTTTCCAACCATTCATTAAACTGCATGGTGCTAATCACCCTCGCCTCCCCATGCCATTGACAGGCAGCACCTCTGAGAAGGATACTGTGTGTGCTACTTGTCTTAGGCCCCTCCCCAACTCTACAATGTTCTCCTGCACTGCTCTAATGTTTTTCTTTTCTTGTTTCTTTTTTTCAAGTTTATCCACTGCTCCACAGTTAATCTCCTGTATTGGTTGTTCTTTCTAATCCTCCTACTAGATTTCATAGTGCTTAATATTAAATTTCAGACTATTTAATATTAAATTTCAGACTATTTAGGCTTTAGAAGTTTTTAAATGTATTTTGTTATTGATCTGCTGACTGGCTGAATCTGCGCACAAGACCCTTAGCTTATAGAGGCGCTTGTGCATCATTCTTAGCCAGATCTTCCATCAATTCCAACCTAAGAGCTGTATGTGGTTGGTGGCTAAGCAGCTATAGCGGATAATTTCAGTCAGAGCAGATGCTAGTAGCTGATTAAAAAGGAGGGTTCTAACTCAGTTACACTTGACTTCTTAGCGCTATTACTTTTAGTAATTTGTGATGAGTAGAAAGTATTCGCTAGCATTCAGCTCTAAGTTCTTACCTTACTTACCCTCTGGGCTTATTATAGTCTACAACATCTATCATGTTTTGTAAGTGTTTTGAAATTTAATTTTTATACAATCATACTGTAGAATTTTATAGTATTTTAATGTAGTGATTTATAACATATTGTGATGCTAAAACATGCTTCCTGCATGAATACTAGTTTTAGTCAAGTGGGAAGTTGTTACAATTGATGATTGACTGTCCTTTATCTAATTATATTTTCTGGTTTGTCCTAGTATCTCCATACATTCTCCTTGGTGTTAGGTGGACTTAGAAGTTCAGACTGGAAAATGAGAATGTATTGATGCTAGTATGGAAACCCAAGGATGGTGTGCAATGTGAAATTTCTGACTAACAAACAATAACTGCAAACATTACTGCATCACCTCATCTGTAAAACTGGATCCTTTATTAGCATCTGCCTTGTGAGGTAGGCTCCACCTGGTAACTACCTGATCTACCAGGAGTTTGGCAGTGGCTTTCATTGTGCTTGCTCAACATTGGAAGGCATCTACCCATTTTGAGAAGAGATCTGTAATCACAAGTACATACTTGTTCTTTCTGGTGGTAGGCAAGGGTCCAATGAAATCAATTTGGATCACATTTCAAGGATCAGATTGTCTCTGGGGTAGCAATTTGACATTTTCTTGCCAGGAATTGGGTTGTTCTGAGCACACATGATGAAATTGTCCACATAATTTTGGACATCTACTATCATGCCAGGCCACCAGCCTGCAGTTTTCAATCTCTGCAGATTTTGTCTGCCCTTGGTGTCCACCTGTAGAGGTATCATGGACCTGATGGATAAACTCAGATCAAAGTGTTTTGGCACTAACTCAAAGATTTTGATCGCCAGAGTGGTACAAGACCAGCCTCTGGTCTGCAGAGAGATGAAGGTTGTCTGCATATCTTTTGAATAGGTTGTTCAATGATATCTATGTCCTTAGAGAGGTATTCATATATCTCTTTTACCTCTGGATCTACCATTTGTACTGCATTGAGATCCAGGGGACCACTTAGTTTTATTGTTCATGGCCACCATGTGTGGCCATGAAGGTGGCTGCACAGCCCATATCCCCCATTGAGCACCATCCTGACTAAGGTGTCTGCTTGATCATTGTACTCAAGGAAAGGTTTCGCCCTGGAGCGGCCTTGACCTTGTGTATGTACAGCTTGTAAAGAATTGCTCAACAAGGCTGGCAATCTGCACAAACAGATCCCTGTATTTGAGAAGGTGCCTTCTGAAAAGGCAAAATCATAGGTCTTCCAGAAAGGAAGGAAGAAATTCAGTCAATGACTTGCACACCCAGGGGGAATTGGAAAAGATGATGGTATCATATTTTACTGCATGGATAAGTTCCAGTATGCATGCTACTGCAGCAAGTTCTGTGTCCTGGGAAGATCTGATGGTGCACTTCCTGGACACTTTAAAGGTGTCACCTGCTGGATACTGGACCAGGATTCTAAAACCTGAAATTTGTTCTCATTCACAATGGGAGGAAGATCCATCTGTAAATTTGCAGCAGAGTAAAGGGTCTTTCAGAGTGCCCTCAGTGGCTGAAAAGGAATTGACCAGGTTATGGTAGGGTAGGAGGCTCTAGGCCACACTCATGTGGCTCTCCTTGGTAGAGGAGACCATGTGCCAAAATGGAGGGCATGTTGGCAGAAAGTACAGTGATGTCTTAATCCTGTAGGAGGAGAAACCAATGGGTAAGCTTAGAGTTAGACACATTTCTGTCCTTGATTCTCTCTGTCAGGAGGAAGATGGTGGAGTTGTTGTTAGTGTGCAATGCAATAGGGAGAACCCAATAACATAGGTAAATTGTTTAATGGCCCAGAAGATCACTACAAGATTCCTCTAACATAGAGCATACTGCTCACAGGGAGAGCATCTGGGATGCACAGGCAATAAGCTTAAGGGTGCCATTGTCCTTTGGTGTAAGAACTGCTGACATGCCTCCTCAGAGGTGGTGGTTTCCAGATGGAATGGCAATTCTAAGTTATGGTTCTCCAGAGTTGGAGTGGAGGCCAAGGCCTTTTCAGGGAAGTAATAGCAGATGTGTGTTCTGTCCCCAATGCCAGGAGATGTATTTTTTCAATAGCTCTTACAGGGTGTGACCTTCTGCACACACTTAGAGATGAAGTCCCTGGAGTAGTTGACCATACCCAGGAAATATCTTAGAGTAGCCACACAGGTGGAAGTGTCAAATCTTAAATACCTTGTACCTTATCCAAGGAAGGACTCCTGCCCTTGGCAGTGATGTGAGGCCCAGAAAAGAAACTTCTGGAGACACAATTGTACCTTTGCCGGGTTGCACTTGAGGCCTGCCCTCTGTTGAAGTGTCAGGACCTCATCTAGGAGCTCAGGTGCTTTTCCAGGCCTGTGGTGGCCAGGAGAAGATTATCCACATACTGTAAGAGGCATTTTGGGGTGGAAAATCTTGTACAGTGTCTCTCATATGGATGTGAAAGAGGGAGGGGTTGTTATGGAATCTTTGAGGGAGGCAGTTCCATGTGTACTGACATCTTTCAAAGATTAAAGAACTTGTATTGGCTCTCAGGAGCCAAAAGGAGGACCAGAAACCATTGGAGATGTCTAGGTATTGAATCACTTGTTTACAGGTTTCAGACATTTGAGCACATCCAGGGCCGATGCCATGGTAGGTGCACAACTGGGGTGACTTGTTTAAGTGGTCTGTAGTCAACGGTTAGCCTCCAACTGTTGTTAGGTTTCTTCACTGGCCAGATGGGAGAGTTGACTGTGGATACACAGGATCTAATGATCCCTTGTTTCAGAAGGGAATCAATAGCTGCCCTCAGTGAGGGTACTGCCTCTGTAGGAAGTGGATATTGTTGCTGACAGGGTGGTTCATCACCAGTAACATGTATGAGAATGTCCATTCTCCCACATTCAGGTTTGTGCTTGGAAAATGCCTCTTGATGCCTTTGCAGGATAAGTTTCAGTGTAGGGAACAGCTCCTGGTGTTGGAGCATGAGAATAACATCATACTCTACATCACTGGCCTTAACTGTGGCTACCACGTGTGAGTCAGTAGAAGCATATTTATTGTATTTTATTTAATTATTTAAAAGTTGATAACCGAAAGGCACACTGAGCCAAGGCTCATTTACAGGAGCAATCTAATGACTCCTCAATCCACTCTCACAGCTCCTTCTCATCCTCCCCAACCTTGGTGCTTTCTCCTATCTCCTGCCTTGGCATTCTGAGATTATTACAGTCCATTCCCCAGTGTGGCAGTGCTGGACCTGATGGTATTGAACCTAGGATACTCAGAATTGGTGCCTCGCTCCCTAGCCACTCCAGTCGCCGGCTGTTTAACTTGTCTATTAGCACCTCCATAGTGCCTTTAGCCTGGAAAACTGCCAGAATCATACCAGTCTTCAAGAAAGGTGATCCTAAAATTCTGTCCAATTATCACCCCATTGCACTTCTACCTACACTCAGCAAGACATTGGAAAACTTATACACTGTCAGGTCTCTGCCCACTTACTAAACTTCAATTTTCAGTTGCCAGTTCAACATGGTTTCTGGGCTGGTCACAGCACTACTAAAGCCCTCACCCTGTTCACTAGCGAGATTAAGTCTAACATGGACTCTGGCCTACTTACTGGGGCTGTGTTCATTGCCCTAACTAAAGCTTTCAACCTGGTTAACCACCCTCTGCTCGTACACAAACTGCGTCTCTTGGGGCCTCTGGTTCCACCTTATCCTGCATCACCAGTTACCTCTCCAACCATTCCAAATCTGTCTCCTTCATCAAAGTCCTTTCTCTCCAGCTCCTATCTCCTGTGGCATCCTCAAGGATCCATTCTTGGACCCTGCTTTTTCCATTTTGTCAATGATTGTCTCTCTTCCTTCACTGACTGCAACTCCATCATGTACTCTGACGATCTGGTGCTCTACTCAGCCACCCCTCTGTAGTCGACCTTAATATTCACCTGTCATCTGCATTCCAAATGCTCCAGTCCTGGCTCCAATCCAACTCCCTGATCATCAATCTCCCAAAGACACAGGCTATGGTCTTTGGGTCTGCTAGAAAAATCCATGCTGAGACCCTTAAACTTTGTGTGCGCTGCTGTAATGGGTCTGTAGTCCTGTCCACGGATTCCTTCAAATACCTCAGAGTGACCCTGGATCCTGCTCTTGATTTCTCTTCTCATTTATTGGAGGTGTGTAGATCCGTCAACACTAAGATTATTGCGCTTACAGCATGCATACTCCCTAACCCCTGCTGCTAAGATCTCAGTAGCCAGAGGGATTTGCTTCTAGGCTCATGTACACCTCCCATCTTTTCCCACACTAATGTTGGTATTCTTCATAAATTGGACACCACCTACAACAACATATGCAGATTTGCCCTGTCTGCCCCTCTTACTCACCACTGTCTCCTGTACTCCACCCTACACTGGCTGTCCACAAAAAACTGCACTTATACACTGTGGGCTGTTTCACTGACTCCATGACAAGACCCCCTCATCCTGACAGCATTGGGCTATGTTCACCCCAGCATCACATTCCGACTACTGAGATCCTCTAGTACCTCTTCACTCTCCATCCCTACCATTCTACAAAATGGAGGAACAAGCTTTCTCTCACTTTGCTCCCAAATTCTGGAACTCTCTCTGCCCCTAGTCTTAAATGCTCTCCATCTCACTCCTTCTTCAAGACCGCACTTTTTAGTTACCTACATGCACTTGATTCCTGTGTCTGTACCTAACCCCTTCTCATGCTTTCCTTAAGCTAGCTTACCATTGTCTCTTCAGTTATTGTCTGCTTTGCCTTGTTTCCCAGGCCTGCTTTCTTCCATCCCTGCATGAGCCACTGGATGACCACTGTCACATGTATGTTTTGTTTCACAACTATCCCTGCGAGGATATCTACTGGTTCTGTATTATTTGCTGCTTTTTTTTGTAAACTGTATGTTGTACTCTCCCAGGTTGTGCTTGAAAATAGGCAGGGTTTTTGCCTAATGCACCTACCCAGTCAACAAAAGCTAATAAATAATAAATAAATAAATAAATCCGGGCAGGGGAAGGTGCACTAGATACATCAAATATATACCTGTCTATAAAACAAGAGATATGGAGGAATACATAAAACAAAAAACATTAATTACATCTTTTGCAAGAAATAGAGCCTAACAGCTTACCTAACAGTGGACACTAACATCCGAGGACATAGTAATGCATGAACTGTCATAATAAGGCTAGGAGCTTTGATACAGAACAAAGTGCACAAGTAGTGTGCTGCCAGGATTATACACACAGAGCTAGGGTTGGGACGGTAATAGAGGGTATGGCCAGTATTGCTGGTGGTAGATAAGAGTAAGGAGGGTGGAAACATTGTCAAGGAGGAGAGGGAGGTTCTTGAAATGCTTTTGAATGGATAGGGTGGTAGGCAAGCTAAGTACAGTGAGGGGAAGGGAGTTCTAGGGACAGGGAGCCAGTGGTAAAGGCTATTTTCCCAGTAAGTGAGAGAGGTGTGGCCAGGGTGAAGGATCGGTGGTCTCATAAGTGCAGTGAGTAGCCAGGGCTGAGATCTGAGGCTAATAAGGAGGTAGGAGGGAAGGGTTGAACCAGAACTTGGTGATAAAGGTTGCTAATGTGCCAGACAATGATCAATGAGTGAGAGGAAGGAGACAAATTGGTAGAGGAGGCAGTGATAGGTGTGGTATTGGAGAATAGAGGCAAAACAGCAGAAGGCATGAAATGGTGGGTCTAATTTGGCAAGGGAGGATTGTGGCACTGAACTACAGACCACATCTACGTAATTGTACGTAGTGTAACCTTAAGGAAGTTTGTACCAGTATAATTACTGCCTGTAATTTCCATGCCTGTAATTTCCACGTCGTATTTATGTCTCTCACCAGACGTCATCCCTGTGCTAACATCACTTAATTGTTGTCTCCCCACCATTTACGAGTACTCTTTGTAAATGAGTCCTTGACTCAAAGGTTGTAAAAACTGATTCTCCAATAAAATAAATAAAAATAAAAAGAAAATTGAACAAAGAAAGGATAAACTTAGAGATTATTTCCTTCTAATGGGGAGGGCTGTCCTTTGTCTATAGAGCTTCCTAGTTTTGGATGCAGTTTGTTGTGAATAGAATCCAGGTGCAGGGAGAAGCCCGGTTTGGGATCCAGCCAGACAACCAAGTATTTGTATGATTTAACAGCTGCAAGTTTGGAGCCATCATGGACATAAAATGAGGCAGAGATGTCATTTTGGCCAGTTTCTGGGAGGTGCCAAAAGCCATACTGACCTTTTTCTTAGTATTGCATCTGAGTGATTTATTCAAGCCATTTTAGAGTGTTCACAAAGTCGGTTTGATGGATGGATTCAACCTGGGCAAGAGAGATCCCAGAAGTGAAGATCACAGTATCATCATCGTACATTTGAACATGTGAGTCAGAACAGGCAGAAGGAAGGTTGTTTACAAATATGGACAATAGGGTAGGTCCAAGGATTGATCCCTGAGGAACACCAGCCACAATGGAGAGGAGAGCAGATTTGGTTTACCCAAGCTGGACAAATTGAAACCTATCAGTTAGATAAACCTTGAACCATTCAGTAGGGGATGGGGATAGTCCAATAGACGGAGGTAATCTAGGAGTAGTTTATGAGCAACAGAAGGAAATGCCTTGGCTAAGTCTGTAAATATAGCCGTGTTAGATGACCCTTATCTATGGCCAAATAGATGTGGTTGGTGAGGCGGAGAAGGGAGGAGGAAGTGGAATGGAGACAAAGGAAACCAGATTGGTATGCAGTCAGAATGTCTTTAGAGGCAAGGAATGCATTTAGTCTTTTAGAGATAAGGATTCCAAGATTTTGGAGAGCAAAGGAGGAGGGAGACTGGTCTGCAGTTGTTAGATTGATGGGTCACCCCTTGTTAAGGGGATGACTTTGGATAATTTCAGGGCTTGGGCAGGAGCCGGAGGAGAGGAGAGATTTAAGATGTGAGTAATTGTGGGGACAATGGCAGCAGTGGAGATTTTCAAAAGGATGGGATTAATACCATCTGGACTTTGTTTTGAGGAGTTCAGAGGTTTTAGGGCTCAAAGTACCTCTGAGGGGGTAATGAGAGGAAAGGTGTAATTAGGTGGGGGATGAGAGGGAGAGTGCCAGGGTGAGGGGAAAGGGAAGAGGTTGGGTGGATCAGATAGCTGATTGGACCTGGGAGGAGGGTCATATTGGTGTGTGCAGGGAGGGAAGAGGGAGGTGGTTGCCCATGGAATAAGGCATAGGTTGTGAAGAATTGATTTATGGAAAAGGCAATGGCACCAAAGCCGCCATCAGTGGGGTCCAAACATGGGGAAGGGCTTGTTGAACAGATCCAAACAGGGAGTGGAGAGTTTTAGAATGCAGCTGCAGCAGGGTGACAATCCTCAAGCTGAAACTTAAAGAAGCAAGCTTTGTGGAATGCACAGCCTTAGTGCATACATTCCCAGAGTTCTGTACATTTGGAGGTCTGAGGCATTGAGGAGGCCTTAAATGTTTTTTCAAGCTTTGTCTCTGGCTATGAAAAGTTCAACAGATGAGGGAAAGCCAGAGAAGGTGCCTGCACTTGAGATGCAGCTTTTTAGGGTATTTGGGAGATCTAAATGCCTAGGAAGGTGGAGTTAAATGTTACCAATGCAGATTTTATGTCCAGGGCCATGAAGACTCCAGACCGTCAGCCAGGTAGAGATCTTCTGTTAGTGTCTGCTGGTTGAGGGACCTTAGGGGCCTGAACCACATGTTTTGGGCTGGACTGGGGTGGACAGTGCTTCCTTTGACAGGTGATAAAATGCTCGCTGAAGGCATCAGCGAGGGACCAGCTGAAGAGAATCTAAGGCCGGTGAGTGGTTAGGATCCAGTCCAGCATCAAGTGGTTAGAGGAGAGGGGGTTGGGTCTGGCAGGGTCAGTGATTAGTTGGGTGAGGTTGAGTGCCTCGATCTCTTTAGTGATGGCCTTGGAGTGTTGGGTGAGTCAGTTAAGTTGAAGTCACAAAGGATTAGAAGCTCACCCAAGCAGCTGAATAAATTAGGTGGCCAGTTTGGAGACAAAGCAGGAAGGTGAGGTGCTAGGAGAGAAATAGCAGAAAGTGACAAAAGGGATACAAGGACAGAAAGACCAGCTTAGAGAGAAGGATCTAGTGTGATTTTGGTGCTACCTCCTAGGAGACAATCATGGCACTTAGGACTCTTAGACATACACAGCAACACCACCACCACACTGACCCTGTCTAGATGGAGTATGGAGTACCCAAGAATGGCGACTGAAGTGGCAGGGACTTTGGGGATAACCACATCTCTGAGATGCAGAGAATGTTGGGTGAGCATTGGGATATACAAGCCTTAATGTGATCTGGCTTGGGCAGAAGGCTCCTAGCATTTTGGTGCCCAGTCTGTTAAAGGGAAGGCTAGAGGCAGAAGAGTCAGGTCCAGGGTTAGATTTGATGTCTCCAGCCAATAAGAGCAAGGATAGCAGGCGGCAGTAGGGGCATAGTAGGTGGGAGGGACTGGGTGGAATGAAGGGAGAAACCTCGCAGGTGGCACTCACAGTTAGTTAAGAAGCTGAATGCGAGGGTGCTGGGAGGGTTAAAACCCACCTAGTTGGAATATCAGGAGGGGAGATTATCTTCATTGAGTGTAGGAGCTTCACAGGTCAGGGATAGAATTAAGGCTGAGAAGTTGATTAGTAGACGGGTCCCTATCAGAAGGTCAGCCACAGTCAGTGGAATAGGGGTTTCATTGTGTCCGGAGGATTTGTGGGTGCACAGAGAAGAGTAGGTTCCAAGCTGATGGCTGGAGGCTAGCTGACTAGCAATCCGGCCCCAGCAGAGTTAGGTCACATGGCTGAATTGAATTTAGGACAGGGATGAAGTAATGAAGGATGAGGAGGGAGGTAGAGAGAGATCCAGCAACAGCAGTTTAACCTATATGTGGGCTAGAAAGTTACTGATAGTGGCCTCTGGGTGTGTGTTGAGGACTAGTACTCCAGTAAGGGATGTAGCTGTGCACCATACATCTCTTTAAGAGTAGGTCTAGAGTGGTAGGTACAGGAGGAGGAAGAGAGAGGGAGGCGGTGCTAGGTGAGAAAAGTGTATATAATAGAGATCGAAAATACAAGCTAGACAATTATTCAGTGGACTAAAATAGTAACAGCTTAAAATAAACACCAAGCACCAAGAGCTGAGTAGAGGGAAACATAGAAACATAGACTTTGATGGCAGATAAGGACCGCTTGGCCCACCTAGTCTGCCCATTTCCACTACAGGATAAGCTGCAGATCCTAGTTATCCAACAGCCTATTTCTTCCTACCCCCACAATAATTGCCTTATGTCTGTCCCATGCATTCTTGACTTCTCCCACAGTTTTAGACCCCACAACCTGCTCAGCAAGGCTGCTCCATGTGTCCTCCACCCTCTCTGTGAAAAAATACTCTCACATTGCCTCTGAGCCATCCCCTCTATCTTCAAATTATGTCCCTTGTTCTTGCACATCTCATTTTCTGAAAGATTCTACCCTCTTGGACTTTGTTGATTCCACTGAGGTACTTAAAAGTTTCTATCATTCCCCTCCTCCTCTTTCCTCAAGGGTATACATATTAAGCTCCTTTAGCCTCTCTTCATATGTCTTCTGGTGCAGACCCTACACCATTTTAGTTGCCCTCCTCTGGACTGCCTCCATCCTGTCTATGTTGTTGCTGAGATGAGGTTACCAGAACTGGCGTACTCCAGATGGGGTCTCACCAACTGTCTGTACAGAGGATAACAACTTCCTGTTTTCTGCTGGTGATGCCTCTCCCTATACATCCCAGTATCGTCCCAGCCCTCCCTAGTGCCTTCTTACATTGCTTGCTAACCTTAAAGTCATCTGATATGATTATCCCAGGTCCCTTTCCATTTTGTTGTTGTTACTACCTCCCCCATTGTAATTTTCCTGGGTTTTGTTTCCCATGTGCATTATTTTGTACTTCTTTGCATTGAATCCAAGCTGCCATACTTCTGACCATTCCTCCAACCTTGCCAAGTCCCTTCTCATTCTTTTCATGCATCCTTGTGTATCAATCCTGTTGTGAGATTTTGTGTCATCTGCAGAGAGGCATAGTTTTCCTTCCAGTCCTCTGCAATGTCACTTATAAAGACATTAAAATGACTGGACCCAGTACTGAACCCCGCAGTACTCCACTAGTAACCCTCTTTCTTCAGAGTGGACTCCATTTACAATTACCTTCTGTGTCCTGTGGTCCAGCCAATGTTTTACTCAGGCTACCACCCTGGGACCCACTCCCAGGCTGGTTAATTAGATTATTACTCTTTTGTGTGGGACTGTGTCAAATGCCTTGCTAAAGTCTAGGAAGGCCATGTCCACAGCTCCTCCTGGTCTACTACTTTGGTCACCTGGTCAAATAAATCAATTAGATTCATCTGACATGACCTTCCTGCTGAGAATCCATGCTGCCTTGGGACCTGTACCCGGCTGGCCTCTAGGTATTCAACAATTCCTTCCTTCAGAAGAGATTCCATCATTTTCCCTACCTCAGAGGTCAAACTTGACAGGTCAGTAGTTTCCTGCCAATGTCTTGCTAACATTTTTGTGAAGGGAATCACATCCAACTTCCTCCAGTCCTCAGGTACCACACCATCCTCCCATGATTTGTTAAAAAGGTATTCAGTAGTGTCACTAGTTCTCCCTTAATTCTTTTAGAATTCTGGGTGAATTCTGTCAGGCCCCATTGCTTTGTCCACCTTCAGATTTAGGAGTTCTTTCAGAACCCTTTCTTCTGTGAGAGGACTGGGATCAACCTCCTATCCAGAGTGCTTCTGTTAATTGGATTAGGCACTTTCCCTCCTCCTCTTTTATGAATACCGAACAGAAGTACAGTACTCATTCAGTATCCCTGCTTTTACTGTCCATCTCTGCCACCCACTGTCCATTCTGTTCAGCCTCACTATCCCTCCCTTTGTCTTTCTACGCTTCCTGATGTACCTATAAACATTTTTATCCCCTTCTTAACTGAGTTGGCTATCTTTTCCTCAGTTTGGGCCTTTGCTATTCTGACTTACCTCAATGCTTCCTTCTGCCTTAACTGGTATAGTTATGTGTCTTGCTCCTTCTGTGTTTCTTATACTTCTAAATGCTGTCTTTTCTCCATAACATTCCCCGCCACCTCATTTGAGAACCATAGTGGCTGTTTCTTCTGTTTTGATTTATTTGCTTTACACAAAGGCTTGTTGCCACTGTGATGGCAGTTTTGACGTTTCCATTGTTGCTCCACCCTCCTTCTAGCCTGTTTGCTAGTGCTTTTCTAAGACACTCTCCCATCTTGCCAAAGTCTGCCCTCCTAAAGTCCAGTACCTCACTTTTTATGGCTTGACTCTGTAGCTGAGTTTATCGTGAACCACACTGTTTGGTGATCACTTGTTCCCAGATGGCTACCCACTTTTAGATCTAAGATCCTCTCACTATCCCCATTTGAGAGTATGAGGTCTAAGATTGCTCCCTCATGAGTGGGTTCCAAAACTACCTGTCTGAGGCATGCCACCTGTAGGGCATCAAGAATGGCCCTGCTCTTGGATGTGGCTTCAGCAAAGGTGTTCAGTTAACATCTGGCATATTAAAGTCCCCATCAACAGTATCTACCCTTTCCCTGCCATCCTAAGGATGCCTTCTGTCATATCCTTGTCCATTCACTCCCCTGACATGGGAGTCTGTATACAACCCCTGTGCGGATTTTGGTGCCATTTTCAGTCTCTAAGGTGACACAGAGTACCTGCTCTTCTACTTGTTTACTCTTTTGTTCCATTGCTTTTATTCCTTCCCTTACATAGAGCTACTCCTTCCCTCTTCTCCCTCCCTGTCTCTCCTGTAGGTTATGTACCCTGGTATGATAGCATTCCAGTCATGGTTCTCTGTGTACCATGTTTATGTGACTGCAATGATATCCAGGCATCCCTCTTCCATCAAGGCCACAAGTTCAGGGAGCCTGTTGCCCAGACTACGGGCATTGGTACTCATTACCCTCCATTTCTTGATGGCCTTATCCCTTTTGCCCCATCCCTGTCCTTATTGCCTTTGCCATTTCTCCATTTACCCCGCCATTCTCTCTCAGTCAACATCTCTATCATGGTGTTTACCTCACTACTACCCTGATTTTGGGGGCTAGATTTCCTGCTCCTTTCCTGTGCCTCCCCTTGGCTAGTTTAAATGCTTGTCAATTACACATTTAAACCTATCACCTAGGATCCTGGTTCCCTCCTGGACAGATACAGACCATCATGCCAATATAGGCCTGCATCACTCCAGATGGATCCCAGTCCCCAATGAAGCCAAATCCTGAGCTCTGCACCAGTTTTTCAACCACTGATTGAATCCATGGTGTGGAGATCCTAGCCTCACCCATGCCATAGAGCAGCACCTCCGAGAAGGTTACCATGCATGCTACTTGTCTAAGGCCCTCCCAACTCAACAAACTCTTCCTGCACTGCTCTGATCCCTTTCTCAGCCAGGTCATTTGTCCCTAGGTGGACAATGACATCCAGCTCCATCCCTGTGCAGCTGCTTCTGACGATCCTGAGGATTTGCTCCTGTCCTTCCAAGCCATGCACCAGGCAGGCACCTTACCTCTCTCTCCTGTTCCTCCTCCAGTTCTACCTCCCCAACAATAGAGTTTCTCACCAGGAGTTATTTCCTTCCCCTGTGGTGTCCCATGCCACCCTCCTGTGGGTCTCCTTTGTGGAGGCTCCCAGCATCCTCCTTGGTCTCTGTGGGTGCCTCCATAGAGGAACCACACTTTGCTGAAATTGCATATGGTGTGGAAGTACAACTGGAGGGATGCCTGTGTTCCACCACTTTTTTTTTTTTTATTTATTTTTATTTTAGCTTTTGTTGACCGGGTAAGTGCACTAGACAAATCCTGCCTATTTTCAGGCATGACCCAGGGAGGAGGATACAGATGAATGGCAACTGATCTTGAACCAGATTAAGCTGTTGGTGGTATTTTTAGTGAATGAGGAAATTTGGCCAGGACACGGGAAATTCCCTACTCTTTCGATAAGTGCCATGGGATCTTTAACATCCACTTGAACTACCACCAATCCAGGCAGATGGGACCTTGGTTTAACGTCTCATCTGAAAGACGGCACCTCAGAAATGCAGCACCCCTCTCATGCTGCATTACAGTGTCAGTACTGGGATATTAACCCAAGTGCCAGATGTGGGAACTGAACCCACAGCCCTCTGATCTCCGGCCTCAGAGGCAAGTGTGCTACCTACTGAGCCACTGACACTGCACTCCTGACCTCTTACCCTCCCTGAGCCCACTGTGGTCCAACTGCTCCTCTTTCTTGGCAACCTCTGAGGGAACGCAGTGGCCCCTGGTGGTCCCTGGGAGGAGAGATGTCCCCAAATCCTGGCCTACTCAGTCTAGAGGTGAGCAATCTCCTCCCTCAGCCCAAGAGGTGCCTGCAGATGGGACAACACTGCATCCTCCAGAACATCTCCTGGAAGACTGCTGTTCCACAGCCACTGCACTTCACCACTCCATCATGTCATTTCTGGACCCTTAAACATTGTTTGGAATACTTACTCTTCCTCTGCTTTTTCTCCCTATTTACTTACTGCCTCTGTGCCCTTTAAGCTCCCAATCTTCCGTTTTGAGACAAGAAGTTCCTATATTTCTCAGTAGTCTTCTTACTTGCTCAGAGCCAGACCTCCGCAGGCGGAGGGACAGAGAATACTTTTTTCCTTCTAGGATGGTGAGTCTTTGTGGCTCTGTGATCATTCACTTCTTGCTCCCAAACAGGAAGTTCCTATTGTCAGTCAAATCCTGTGCCTATAAAAGTAGAACTGGCTTAGGGTGGGGGAGGAAATGAGGGCAATATAGTCCCGGTAGAGAAGTATAGTTATTACAATAGCTTCTTTCTTCTTGGTGTTCTCTGGCAGAAGCTATTCAGGGCAGTTTTAAATCTGGCTTCAACCTGGCTTCCTTCTAGCTAAGCCACTCCCCTACTTTGCAGCTCTTTCTGCAGTTAGTTAATTGCACAGATAACAATTCCCTTCAGCCACCTGAGACAAACACCTAGATAACTGCACAGATAACAATTCACTTCAGCCAACTCAGACAAACATACTAACTTTTTTTTGTTTTTACCCTAAATTGAAGATCCCAGTAGTAGAGTTCTAGTTCTTTAGTCCCAGTAGAGAAGTATAGTTATAACAGCAGCTCCTTCCTCTTGGTGTTCTCTGCCTCTTCTCTACAATCAGGAAAGGCCTGCAAGTGGAGCCAGCCAATGAGGAGCTAGGTCTGGGAGGAGCAGCCATTCAGATTAAAGTTACAGGAGCTGGGGCCCCTGAGTCTCTAACAGTGCACCTGAGTCTGTGCGGTGGCTGGTGAGTGAGGAGTGGTCAGCTGGGTTCAGGGCCACAGCCACAAGCTGTGGAGTGCCCGATCAGGGCGGTGATCCTGGAGAAGAAGCAGAGAGGCAAGGATCATGTATATAGAAGAAGAGAGCTATTCTGGGAGTACATCAACTCTAAAAGCATAGTACACAAAACCCCAAATAATTAGCATTGACATCAGTCTCTAAAGAAATAAAATTTATTTACGTGCTAGGAGGCATGAGCCTGACACATTTTGGATAATGTATCGGATAATGCATCCTTTTTGAAAAGGATACATTATCCGAAATGCATCAGGCTCATGTCTCTCAGCATGTAAATACATTTATTTCTTTACAGACTGATGTCCCTGTTAATTATTTGGGGTTTTGTATGCTATGCTTTAGAGTTGATGTAATTGCTTTTTGAGTATTTAAGCTCCATATTCTATGTACTTGCACTGTGAGTATGTATCTATTCTGGGAGTAATTTGGGGCAGGTCAGTAGTGAAACAACAGGTTGTGGGAGTGAGTGAGAAAAGTAAGAGGGGAGAAGGCAAGCAGTGGAGAAGCTGTGAAGGAGGTGCTAAGAGCAGGTGCCAAGGGTCCGTAGTACAAAGAAGCAAGTTTAGCGGTCTTTAGAGGGGGGACAAGAGAAAGCTAGGGAAATGGGAGAGGTTACAGAGCAAGGGTCTTCAGTACAAAGAAGCAGGTTTAGTGGGCTTGGTGGAGGAGGGGCAAGAGAAAGCTGGGGAAATGGCAGAGGTTACAGAGCAATAGTAGGAGGGGTAAAGGCAGGCTGTGGAGAAGGGAGGTACCATGGAGCAGGTGCCTCAGTTCTGGTACACAAAGAAAGCAGAATTAACAGGTTTAGGAAAAGGGTGATGAGATCAAGCTGGAGAGAGGCAGAACAAACTGAGAGATTAGATTAGAAGAGAACAGAGAGGAGGTTAGCAGAAATGGAAACTATACCATCATTTTAAACATTTTCAATGCATAACAGCTACATATAATGTAAAACAGTGAGGCTAACAGACTGTTATAAAAACAAAAGCAAAATGTAACAAAAGTTGGCTACTAATATAAGCTTGACAATTATTCAGTGGAGTAAATCAAATTAAATCAGGTTTATTTATAGAACGTGCATTTCCAGAATTGTTCTATGCGCTTAAACAATAATTTTAGAACATCAACAAACACTACTATATTAACTAAAACCATACTTCAAATAACACAGTTTATACTTCTAAAATTCATCCTATATCTGATAACTTAATAAACCATATAAATACTAAATCAGTCAGAAAGGTTCAGACTAAATAAATATGTTTTAAGTGCACTACTAAAATTCTCAATGGTCAGGCACTCCTCAACTGATGAGGTAGAGTTTCACAGGGTAGGAGCTGCAAAGAGTGGGCCCTGATGTTTTAAGTCAAACCCTGGGAACCTCTAGCACCTCATTGTAGGAGCGGAGTGAGTTTGAGGGGCAGAAGGGACACAGGAGCTCTTGTAAGCAGCGGGATCCCAGCCCATGAAGGGCTTTATAGGTCAGCAGGTGGACCATGAGGAGATCCACCACTGTACTGGCAGCCAGTGTAGTTCGTGGAGCACAGGTGTGATATGGCTCAATCTTGAGGAGCCAGTCAATAGCCTGGCTGCAGCAAATATCAACCCAGGTAGCCCTAGGAAAAACTGGAAAGTAGTCAAGGTGGAAAGTCATAAAGGAATGGACCAGAGCTGGAAGATCATCGGGCAGAACCAGGTGCTTCACCCAGGTGATATTCTTCAGATGGTAGAAAGAGGCCTTGACACCAGTTGACACCTGAGATTTATGTGTCAAACCATCATAAAAATAATACCGGGTTTGCACCTGGTCAGGAGGTCATCAACTGAACATCCTAAGCCATATCCCAGAGGGTTGTTCTGCAGCAAACCTCACCCTGATGACCTGGGTCCACTACCAACATCTCAGTCTTTATGGGGTTCAACCTCAGCCAGCTGGCACTTATTTAACTTTCCACCTTGATTACTATAACAAGGGAGAGGTTTGAGGAAGTGGGAAGGTTGTGCAAGGAGACTGGGGAGTTTGTGGCCTTCTCCGAGGTGTTTCTCAGTACCCTGCACAAGCACAGTGAGAAAGGAGAGGATTAGGTAGTTGAACCCATGTTTGCTAGAATGGTGTCAGATTAAGGGTATGGGGTTGTGGGTGGCTGGGCAGTACCTGGGATAATAACAATCTGTTTGCAAGGGATAGGCTGTATCTGAGTGGGGAGAAGAAGGAGGTATTAAAGCAAAGACTGGTGAGGTATATTGCTACTAAGGTGCATTTAAACTAGATAAGGGGTTGGCAAGTGAACAGCAGGTAGGCAGGGATCTGATAGAGTGGAGTCACAGCCTCCCCCAGGCAAGCAGGGAAGGACTTGGGGTAGCCGAAAAGGCAGGGAGCAGACGGGAGAAGATGGAGGTGGTGAATGGAAGGAGGCAGGATGGATGGTGGTCTCGCTGAATGTGAGAAGCTTAGGCAACAAATCAGCTGACCTACAGGCACTCTGGCAGTGTGGAGGGTGGATATTGCGCTGTCACAGAAACACGGGCAATTGAGCACTGAGACTGGGATCTAGCAATCACAGGGTACAAATTATACAGAAAGGACCGAAAGGAGGGAGGGTGGGTGGGTTGGCAGTGTATGTGAGTAATGGGATCAAATGCACAAGGGATGAGGGAGAAGAAAGAGAAGAGAGGCAATCTGGCTGCAGCTCCTAGATTCAAGGGCAGGAAACTGAGGTTTTGGTAGTATACAGGCCACCATCCCAGTCTGAGAAGCTTGACAGGGAATTAGCGGAAAAATCAGAAAATTATGTAGAAAAGAGAAGGTGGTCAGTGGGGATTTAACTTGCCTAGGGGTTGACTGGAGCATTCCAGTCACCTTCAGTGCTAGGGAGCGAGTGCTTTGGATGTGATCCAGGAAGGTCTTCTGACACAGTGCGTTAGTGTACTACTAGGATAAAGAACACTTTAGAGTTGGTGTTGTTTAATGGTGAGACAGTAAGAGAAATAAAGGTGGAGGACCCACTAGCTGACAGCGATTACCAAACGGTGGTTTAATATCACAATGTGTGTGGAGCCAGAGAAATCAGTAACCAGGTGGTAAACCTCAGGGGGTAGACTTTGGGAGGATGCAGGAAGTACTTGAAAGGGAATTGAGGGCATAAATCAGGAGATGAACATGGAGCAGAAATGGGATATTATTAAATGGGGTATTACAGAAGCAACGAAGCCTGCACCAAGACACAGAGTAAGAGGACCAGAGCAAGAAACCATGCTGGTTGAACAGTGAGGTAGTGGAGGTGGTGAGGGTAAAATGAGAGGTGCACCAGAGGTATAGGAGGATGGGGAAGGAAGCAGACAGGAGGAGTATGCGTTGGTCTAGGGAGGTGACCAGAAATGTGAGAGAAGCCAAGGCTCAGAGGTGCTGAGATTAGCACTGGGAATTAAAAGGGGAGGGAGATGTTTTCAGACATCAGGGAGAAAAGGAAGTGCAAGGAGACAATAGTGAGGATAAAAAGAATGGGAGTGTACGGAAAAGGGGAGGAACAGGTGGAAGCACTGAATGAATACTTTGCTAAGTGTTCATGGAAGAAAAGGGGGACTGCTATCACCATGGGCTGGAGGGTGAGGATGGGAGGAAAGGGGGAAACAGATGGAAGAATTGAGGGAGGTAGAGTCCTAGAGGGACTGAGGGCACTGAAGGTAGACAAGGCACCATGGTCGAATGGTATCCACCCCAGGGTGCTGAGGGAGATGGCGGAGGTGTTGGTGGAGCCACTGGCAAATCTGTACAGCACCTCACTGGAGTCGGATGTGCCACTGGACTAGAGGATGATACATGTAGCACCATTACACAAGAGCAGTCCAAAGGATGGACTGGGTAATTATCGTCCAGTATGTCTCATCTCCATAGTGAGCAAACTCATGGAAACAATACTAAAGGAAAGATTGAGTTCATACCTGAGGACAATGGCCTCCAGGATGTGAGGCAGCATGGATTTGTTTTGGGTAAGTCCTGTCAAACCATCCTGATACAATATTATGAATGGATGACAGATGAGCTGGATAAGGGTCATGTGGTGGATGTTCTTTAATTGGACTTCAGCAAGGCCTTTGATCTGGTGCCTCATGGGTGGCTTGGGGAGAAGCTAACTGATGCAGGGGTAAGGGAAAAATGATGAACTGGATTACAAGCTGGCTGAGTGGGATGCTGCAATGGGTAGTGGTGGGAGGGGAGCTCTCATCTCCAAGGCCAGTGATGAACGGTGCCACAGGACTCTGTGCTGGGACCAGTATTATTTGGGCTCTTCATATCAGACATTGCAAATGGGTGGTGAGTAAGGTAAGTCTCTTTGCTGATGACACCAAAATTGGAGCAGTGGTTGGTGGAGGGAGGGATGGAAGCAGCTGCAGAGGGACCCAAGCAAGCTAGAGGAGTGGTCAGAAAGGTGGCCGCTAGGGTTCAATGCAAAGAAGTGAAATGTTATGCACTTTGGGGCAAAGACCCCAATGAAAGAATACTTGCTGGGGGAGGTTAGGCTGAGGATCACTGAGGAGGAAAAGGGCCTAGGGTAATGATAACAGAGATCATGAACAACACTGCCTAGTGCAGGAGAGTGGCTTTTAAAAGTGAACAAAATGCTGGGTGCATAGTGAGGAGGGTTTTGTCCAGGTGAAGAGAGGTGATCTTGCCCCTCTACAGGTCACTAATAAGGCTGCACTTAGGGATTCTGTGCAGTTTTGGAGGCCATGCCTAAAGTGTGATATCAAGTTACTGGAGGGGTGCAGAGGAGGGCAATAAAGATGATATTTGGAATGGAGGAGAGACTATGAGAGTAGGCTGGGAGACCTGAATATGTACACCCGGAGGATAGAAGGGACAGGGGACATGATAAAGACATTCAAGTACCTGAGGAGAATCAATAGGATGGGGCAAATGGGGTCTTTAAGATAAGAGGGGAGGGATACCAGGGGCATGGGCTAAGAATAGAGGGGGAAGATTTAGGAGGAAAATAAGGACACACTATTTCACAGAGATGGTGGTTGTGGGATAACAGATGAACCAGACACTGAACTTCAGGCTCAACACACAATCTGTGTGATATTTATTCAAAATACAAGAAATAAGGATCTGCATGCTATATTCCTTCTTCAGTACATCAGTTTGCAGCAAGAGACTACGATGTTCTTTCTCTGCACTTATCCAGCACTTCCTGACACTGATCTCTGATCCAACTTACCAGTTGTGATTTAGCCTCCACCCCTATGCAGGCCCCATTTGTTTGGGTAGTGTGGGCCCAAAAGAAAAAAATCAAACAAACTGTAGACAAAGAATCTAATTGCAGAATCACTGAAAGAAGGTTTACCCCAAAGGACATTGGCAACAAATAACGCTTCAAAGAAATACAACATCATACATACTTCCATAATGCAATGCATCATGGGATATATGCAAATCACCATGACATTCTTACTTAAGTTTACAGAAATTTACATGCATTTTAAATAGCACAACTAGCTTAATTTCTATAATAGTCACCTAGTACTTTTACCATTATCAAGAACACCTAGTGCCATGGTATTTTCAACATTTACAGGTTTCATAAACATAAAGTATATACATTAAGGTATTTTATGACATAGTGCTATTACATAGTAAATCCAACTAAGATCAACACAACCTGTTTTACATACATCTGGAGGTCACCACATTACCCTTCCTGTATGAGGACCTGAGAGGGAAAAGGAAAACCAAAGATGACACCATAGCATAGTCAAGGGGGTAGCCTATAGGTGGCCAACCTTATGGACTAGAAATTGTAAAGGATAGATAAGGCTAAGAAATAGAAGAACTGTTGCAACAGGTTTAAGAAAAGGTCGGTCCTCAAGAGTGGCAGGAGCTCCCTGTCACATATCCCCCACCTTAAGAGGGAAACAGTTGTTGCAGACTGCTTACCACCTTCCTGTCCCAGGAAGGGATGGAGCTTCCACCATCCATCTTCAGAAGCTATATCTCAGGGTTCCTATTAGCGATACACATTCTGTCATAAACATAGTGAATATCATCATTCTTTACCCTGAGGCATTAATACCTTTCTCAACAGAGACAAACGGTACCGCCCCATCTCCTTTTAGGGAAAGTCCATCATATTTCTTAACCAAAAAAAAATCTGGATGGCTGTAAGGTCCAGTACCATAGAAACAATTTCTCTGGAGTGAGTAATTACCTGTTCCAACCCCACCAGACATGTCAGTTTTAAGAGGGACCCAGTCCTAGGTTCAACTGTTCTACATAAACCCACTATGTCTTTTGAATCATTTCACTTAGTACAGATATAGACACCTGAGGGTAGATACTCAAGTGTTACCCCACACAGGTTCCAATCCATTTCTACCCACTTCTCCTTCATAGGTTTTTCACCAACAAAATAAAACACATGAACCACTTCCTTAAACTTAACTTATTGTAACATTTTGGCAATATTAGCATCTTTAGCCTGCAGTATACCCCAGTTAATACTGTTAATAGATTTAGCTGCATCAAGACAAGAAAGTCCTTCAGCCTCATAGGCTTCTATTGCTTGCTCGGAGTCTTCAAACCCAGCCCAACATCACTATGCTCAGTTTTACCTGGGTCCTCACATTTAAGTTCCTTACTTACATCTCTGACCTCCAACAGGTAACATCCTGGGAACAAAGGAATATCCTGCTCAGTCAGGGGTCCTCCTCAATCTGCGCCCACAAAAATCCTCCTCTGTCTCTTTATCCAAACTCCTGACATGAATCTCTTGAACACCTGGCTCCAGTGCTCCACCTCTCTGTGTTGTCAGTCTGCCTCCAGCCGTTGCCCACTCATCCAATGGACCATCCTCATCAGGGTCTACACCTCAGTCTGCATCAACCCCATGGTAGTTCCTCATCATTTTGCACCTCTTTGTCATCTTCAGGCTAGGCCTTCTCCCAAGCTCCCAGATCCAGTTTAGGCAGCAGACTCTTTCCTCTGCCAGCCATGGTTCTGGTCAGAACTCACAGACCTTCTTCTCTGGGTTCTTCTCTGGCAACTCCTGGTGCATCAGTCCACCTGGGATATCTGGGCGATCCACCAGAAAGCATCTCTCTTTGGCCAGTCCAATGCTCCAGCAAGTTATCCCACTTTGGACACCAAGTCTGTGGTGGAGTTCTGGGATAACAGATGGACCAGAAACTGAACTTCAGGTTCAACACACAATCTCTGTGTGATGTTTAATTTAAAATACAAAACTAAGCTTCTGCAATGCTATATTCTTTCTTCAGTACCTCAGTTTACAGTAACAGACTACGATATCCTTTCTCTGCACTTAGACAGTACCTACTGACACTGATCTCTGATCCAACTTACCAGTTGAGATTTAGCCTCCACTTCCTATGCAGGCCCCATTAGCTTGGGTAGAGGGGCCCAAAAGAAAAAAAACAAAACAAAGCAAGCTATAGACAAAGAATCTCAATGCAGAATCACTGAAAGAATGGTTACCCCAAAGGGAATTATCAACAAATCAAGTTTCAAAGAAATATAACATCATACATAGTTCCATAATGCAATGCATCATGGTATATATGCAAATCACCATAACAGTTCTTACTTAAGTTTATAGCAATGTACATGCATTTTAAATAGCACAACTAGCTTTATTTCTACACTAGTCACCTAGTACTTTTTACCATTATCAAAAACACCTAGTGCCATGGTATTTTCAACATTTACAGGCTTCATAAACATAAGTATATTTTTTATTTATGTATTCAATTTTGGTAACTGGTAGCCCACTGAGCCCCAAGGTCCCTTTTCAGGGTGACCCAGATTTAATAACAGAGGTATACAGGTACAACATTTAGTTACAGAGGTATACAGGTACAACATTTAGTTACAGAGGAATATAGGTACAGCAAAGAAACAAGTGCAGAGCAATACAAGGAGAGTAAATACTTGAATAAACAGTGCTGACAGTATGACAAAATTAGTTTACAGGGATGACAATTACAGGAATATGCTGGGTAGAAGTGTAGCATCAAGGTATTTTATGACATAGTGCTATTACATACTAAATCCAACAACGATCAACACAACCTGTTTTACATACATCTGGTGGTCACCACAATAACCTCCCTGTATGAGAACCTCAGAGGAAAAGGAAAACCAAAGAGGACACTATAGCATAGTCATGAGAGGGAGGTGGCCATAGGTGGCCAACCTTATGGACTAGAAGTTGTAAAGGATAGATTAGGCTAAGAAATAGAAGAACTGTTGCAAGAGGTTTAAGAAAATGTCTGTCCTCAAGAGTGGCAGGAGCTCCCTGTCACAGTAGTAGCAAATGTAATGCACTACCAGAATGGGTGGTATCATGTAAATCGTGAATCCTTAAATGGCATGGAACAGAGAACAGAGGAGAGTGAAGGTGGGAGGCAGTGGGTGGCAGTGGGATGACAAAGGGAGGGGTAGGGCAGCTTCAAACTAGGGGTGCTAGCTGCACACTCAAGCAGACTTAGATAGACCAGGTGGTCTGTTTCTGCTGGCACATTCATATGTTCGTATGAATCTCAGAGAGGCAGTTATTAAAGACCGAGAGGACCCCATCCTGCTTGGGCACAAAGTACATGTATAGCTGAGTATGATCTGCATAGCAGTGAAAAATCAAGCCATACCACCTAATAATGTCTCCTAATGGCACATATACACTGAATTCAACATGGGTGCAAGAATGGAGCCCTGTGCTACCCCACAGGATGGGGAGGGGCAGAGGAATACCTTCCCAACACCACTCTCTGAATCCTACCCTTGAGGAAAGATTGAACCCACCTGAGGACTATACCAGACAGTCCACAGATGAACTGCAGATGCTCCAACACTACACCATGGTCCACAGTGTAAAACGCTGCAGAGAGATCAAGAAGGACCAAGACTGAACGAGTCCTCCGATCTCTCACAATTAAGAGATTATTAGCATCCGACTAAATGCTAAGACCCATCTCGGTACTGTGCCTCTTCCTAAATCCAGACTGGAGAGGATCATAGGCATCATGATTAGATAAATGATCATCCAGCTGCAACACAACCATCTTCTCAATAACCTTACCCACAAAGTGCAGGTTAGAGACAGGTCTGTAGTTTTCCAAACAGTCTGGGTCAAGGAGGGCTTTTAAGGAGCGGTCACACAACCACCTCCTTTAGGAGGTCCAGGAAGACCCCTTCTCCAATGACCTCCAGACTATCTCAGCAAGGACAGTGCAGATTTCTCAACACACCCCACAAGAAGGCGGTTGGGCCTGGGTCCAAACTACAGCAGATTAGTTACAAAGTCTGGATGATCCCATGATGTTGGTAAGCGCCCATCTGGTTGAAGTCAGACCAGGCAAACCAGGTGCTTGCAACCTCCTGCCAACCTCCACCACACCCAATATAGGGGCTGAACAGGTGTAAGACTTTGGTGGCAACTTTAACTCGTAAAAACTGAGCAAATTCATCACACTTCTCCAGTGAAAAGCTCTCCAGATTGAAGACAGATTGGATTGCACACTCTGTCGACAGTCCAGAAGAGCTGAACTGGTCAATTTTGCACAGTGAGAATCTATCTTGGACATATGGGTGATTGCTGATTGATAGACTGCATAATTATCCATCAATTAAGTCTGTCAACAACACCTCTATAACCTTCGCCCATTCTCCTCAACTCCATCAAGGTCCCATCAAACCATTGGAACCTTCGTAGAAGAGTGCGGAGCAAACACAGGCTGGAGCTATGGAATCCAGGTCCTCTGTCCCAGTCTTATTATAGGTTTGTATCAGAGCTCCTGGGTCCAAGCATTCACTTGGTATGCTCGATAGGTTCAACACCACCATTAGGCCATCAAGGGTCACTCCCTTAATGGGTGGTACCGGACCATCTCCATGGGGGCAGGCCTATTTAGGGTGCCACAAACTGAACCCTATGGTGTAATAGTCAGACCACCTCACTGGTTCCACCACCAGTTGGAGATCTCCATTCCCAGGAGGAACACTAGATCCAATAAGAGACCATGAATGTGGGTCACGGAGGTAATGACCTGTGTGAGGCCCAACTAAATCATCAGTTGGAGGAAGTCATGACCAAATTGTAAGACTTCATCATCCACCCAGGCACTGAAATTCCCACAACTAACCATCTGGGGATTAAAACAACATGTCGATGATGAAGTCCACAATTTCCTGCAGGAACTCTTTCCCATCAACTGGTGGATGGTAAATGAGGAGTATCCTGTATCCTACACCAGCATCCACAATATACTCAAAGTATCTGGTGGCCCCAATGGAACATCCACAAGGCCCAGTTCAGAATTAAAACAATTGGCTACACCCTCCTCAGCAATCCACCTTGGGTGATGTATCACAGAGTACAAGGCCGGAACTGCTGATGCCAAACTGGACCAGCATTTTCATCCAGCCAGGTCTCAGTGATGCAACCAGGTCTGATGTACAGTACCAACAAGATCCATTATCACAGCGGTCCTGTTCTTTAGAGACCTGGCATTACATAACACCACCCAAGTAGGATGGGCAACCGAGGAAGACTGCGCTGTTTTTCTGTACAAAGCAGATCCCTTGGGTATGGGAACTAGAAAGGAGGTCCCTAGTCTGGTTCCATTTCACCCTGGGGCATCTCCTTGTCCCCACTACCCTGATCTGCCCACTCCTCTTTGTTCCCTCACGAGGCCCAGATCCCCCTTCTTCATCCTTCTGACTATCTCTGATGCACAATATCGCATGTAAACCTCCATTGTTAAAGGGGACAGTTCAAAGGGCAGAGGTCCCTGAACCTGGTGGGAGAAGAGTGCCTGACCATCTGCACTGTGCCAGCACATCATAATTAACAACAGCACAGAACAAATGAAAACTACACAAACCACAACCACAGTGACAATCAATCACACACCACACTGACACAATATAAATACCACAATTCTAACAAACCAATATTAGCTCCTCCCACCTCAAC
This sequence comes from Neoceratodus forsteri, assembly GCA_016271365.2. Lineage (NCBI taxonomy): Eukaryota > Metazoa > Chordata > Ceratodontiformes > Ceratodontidae > Neoceratodus > Neoceratodus forsteri. Next base: position 77,639,107 of record CM057455.1, read on the forward strand.
AAACCCAAACAATTTTAAACAGATAAAACAAAACCCCTACCCCTCAACAACCCAGCCATAACGAACACTAACTAACACAATACACAAAGAACAATGACATAAAATAAAAATATTTTGGCAGAGTCCGCCTTTGCAGATCACTGAGATAGTTACTTGATTCTCACAGTTTATATAGAGTCCATCGGAACTCCCACCTCCTCTGAAAAGTGAACCAGATAAAAGTTCAGGCTAAGATCAATGTCTCAGATTTAGGTAGTCATGAACAAACAGGATTTAACTTGGAATTCGAACTTCATAGGCACTCTCACTGCTCAATAAATTTTGTAAGGCAAAAATCTCAAGTTGGAAAAATCTAACTGGCAGGGTATGTTCAAAACCCTTTCTTTAAGTCTCACTGAGGCATCAGAAGTCTTTCATGTTCTTCTTCGCATCTGTACTCTTCTTGATATTTCCTCACTCCCACCAATGACTACCGCCACCGTGGACATGAATGATGGAACCAAGCAGCAGGTGGGAGGATTATACAGATAGCAAGAAAGACCACCCCAACACTTCACGTAGGAGATAGTTGCCTTAACTGACCCAGCAGCTACAGCACCTGGCTCAGGTAAAATAGTAACAGTTTATAATAAGCACCAAGTGCTGAGAGCTGAACAGAGGAGTCCAATTAGGAGAGCCCCGTAAGCATAGCTGGCCAATGAGGAGCCAGGTCCAGGCCGAGCAGCCAGTCAGATTAAAGTTACAGGTGCCAGGGCATCCTTGAGTCTCTTGTGGGATACCTGAGTCTGTTCAGTGGCTGGTGAGTGAGGAGTGGCTGGCTCGGGTTCAGGACCATTACTGCAAAGTGCAGAGCACCTGATCAGTGCATATGGCACTGGTCAGGTATCTGGAGTAATAGCCTATTGGCTAAATCTACCATACAGCCATTGCGTAGAGAGAAAGTCTATTCCCAAGATGCTCTGGTGATGACATAGAACCATGAGGTAAAAACAGTGTTTCACCTCAAAGGTCCAGAGGATGACTGGTATTGGCTTGACTGAGAGGTTGTGACCATGATCCCTCAAAATTCTGGGTGAAAGTAGGCTACCCCATCATCCAAGGAGATATCTGTGAGTTATCCTGGTGCAGCAGTGAAACTGCAGCACCTGTGTCTAAAGTAACTCTTGCTGTCAGCCCCAACAAACATTTCTACACAAGGATGTCCAGAGTCATCGGTAACTAAAGTGGTAATGATGTGAACCAGAGTATGACACTGTCAGTCCGATTTACTTTGCTTTTGGTCAGCTAGGGGTCTAGCTTGTGAAGCATTTGCACTACTTCACTGTAGGCAGTCTTGTTGCACCTATCCTCCACTGGCTTTTCATCCAGTGGAGGCATGAATGGATAGCCACCACTGACTTTTACAAGGATAGCTGCCATTAGCAATTGGTCTTTGGCCTTAAACTCCCAGAGCCAGTTGTTTTCTTTAGCCACCTCCTAGTATAAAGGGCTGGATAGCTGTTTTTGTCCATTATTTCCTTTTCTGTTTTGCTGGTTCATCCTCTGCGGTACCACTGTTTGTTCTTGTTTCCACCCCCTTGGATTTCCTTCCACTATTTACTGGGTGGATGACTCAGTATTTTGCACTGTGGCCACTTTGTTTTTAGAACCTAGCCCAGGTGCTGCATGTAGATCTGGTATGTAAGTTCCACTTTATTCATAATGGCTTGGAACTGTCCTGTTTCAGGAACTGTCTCATCCTTCTCACAAAGGCCTGGTTGAATGTTCTTCAAGAATGCTTTTGTACTCAGTCGAATCCGGATTGCAGCTTCATTGGCAAATTCCTTGCCCATTGAATAGGCAAGCCACAACCGACTGTTCGTACTGGGCTGGCATTTCTTTGGGGGATTGATTGACTGAGGTGGCTAGCATCACATCAAACCATGTTGGCGCTGTGCACTGCCAGGAGACTGGTTGCAACTGCATCAAACTTCACGTTGAAGTCTCTGTGTACCACTTCCAGTAGCTTGTGCACAATGTGGGATCAATGGTTTGTTTCAAAACCTAAACTCTGTGCTTGGCTTGAAGGCTGAGAATTTTACACTAGGTTTTGCACCTTTTCCAAATGCCAAGTGAGATTGTCACTAGGGGCCATGCAGCCTACTTTGTCTGAGATAGTTTGGATGGCTTGCAGACTCAAAGTGTTCGGGGCAGGCCCCATACATCCTGCAATGGAATTGATAACTGCTTTGTTGTAGTTTTCACCAATCCCTAAAGAATGGTCTGTTGTTGGACCTTCTTCTTCAACAGGTCAGCCATCACTTGCGGATCACCGTAGCCTGTGACTCAGAGACTCCAGCCTTCATGATGACTTCTTGGATCAGAGCTTCCACTTCGCCTTGTCTTATTTACTCTAGATGACTACTGAGATGGGCAAGGCCTCCATCCTCTGGCGTCCCAAGGTCTGCTATCTTGGATTATACCATCATCACTATTGTCATCCTCCAACGATGCCAAGTTGATGGACAGGGATACAGTACAGCTTTCAATTGACCCTTCAGGATTGCCGACTGTTGACATAACTTCACCATCTTCACTGTACACATGCCTTTGTACTGTCTCTTACTGATGTGCTCTTGCAAAACTCTGTACGTGGCACTTACTTCATGATTTTCCTTTATCTCCTGTCCAATGCTTCCTGGCACCTTCTCAGCTCATCATACAACTCTTCATTCTCATTCTGCAATGTAGCATTCATTCCAGTAAGCAGATCATTCAACTGTAATGCATACTTTTATCCTGCTACAGCCTCTCACAATCTCTCTCGATCAAACAGCCTCTGCCCCTATCCTGTATGGCACAATGCAGTTCATTTTGAGTTTCATTTGAGATTTTGAAGTTTTGTTCCGGCACCTCTGTTATTCCTCAATATCTTAGGACTTTGAGTCCAGTTCCTTTTTAGAGATTTGTATGTCCTGTTTTACTTTCCAGATTTGACAAGTGAGAAGTTGAAGCACTGGAGGGTAATTTGAAGAGCCTGAATTCATGCCTCTCTCCTTTTGGGGGACAGATAGGAAATGATCTCTTCTCTAAGGACTACCTTAGTGGTGTCCCAGTGTATAGCTGGAGTTCTGGTTGGATCATTATTATCATTTTGGATGTGTGTGATAGCTGTTAAAACAAGCTGTTTAAACTCCGGGTCTTGGAAGTGCATAATATTCAGCCTCCAGTGACTAGACCTATTCAGTATACCCAGGTCAAAAACAGCATATAGAGGTGATTTATCTAAGAGCAGCAATACCATGCTGCAGGTCCCGGCCGATTCAAGGTGCTCCACTGTTGAAAATATATAGTCCAATCAGAAAGAGGTGCCTGTACAATAGGCATAATGAGTAAACTTCATACCCATTGGAAAAGAAGTGCCTCAATAAATCCACAAACCCCAAATAGGCAAGGGTACACCTAAGGTATTTTGAAGAGGTGTAGTTCAAAGGGGAGGGCCAGAGATGTCTCCTCTGTTTTTGTGTCCTATGAGTGAGTTCACTGGAGCTCTGCAGGATAACACTTTCGTATTTATAACCAAACAATTCCAGTTTAGCTTTTGTTTATGTATCAGATCATTTTGTAATACCCCCATCCCCCCAATATCTAGTTTAAATAATCATTTATGCACTGTCTTAACATACTAGAAAAATCTTTCCCTTGCCTATTTAAATGCAATCCATCCTGTGAGAAGTAATGAAAATCCTGGAAATCCTCCCAGTAATCTGTATACAATAAACCTTCTCTATGGCACCACCTCTTTAGCCACCTATTTAGACTTTTAATATTCTCAGCTAATAGCCGTCCTGCCCTGGTACTGGTAAAATACCTGATATAATCAGGTCACTTTCCTTACAAGTTCTTCCCCAACCTTCTCGAAATCCGCTTAATATCAATACTGTTTCTTTTATCCATATCATTTACTCCTATATACAAGAGTGTCACTGGTGTATGTGTGTTCTCTAGTAGACCCAGGAGTAACTTTCTTATTACCCAATGCCAGCCCTGGTAATGCAGAAACTGTGGTATATTTCTACTTATTCCTGCATATAATATGATCTGTATATTTAAGCATGGAATCACCTAATACTAGTACATCCCTTAGGTGGTCTTATAATGGGCTTTGATGTGTCATGATTGTCTGAAGTATGTGGACTCATGATATTACTGTTTTATTTTATTTTATTTTATTTATCAAGTGTAGGATTACAAATACCTTTGAGCCTTGGCTCTTTTAAAAAGGTTCCACATCAGAGAAATACAAATTATGGAGAACATCAAGACAGACATTACAACAATGTGGACATTGCAAACAGAGTACAGATTAATACCATTCAAGGGTAGCATTGTAAGGGCAGCCAGCGGCATTTGTCAGAGAAAATAGACAACAGATAAGAAGTGCCAGAGTCATGGGGGGAGGGAGAAGGAATGTAGGAAGGGTGGGGAGAGGGTGAAAAGTGCAGCATTGGGTATACCAAGATGAGGGTAGAATCCAGTGAGGAGGGCGGGGGGACCACTAGAGCAGGCAGGGAAGTGGAGAAACAAGGTTAAGCTGGGCAGTCACAGGAGCTCTTGGTAGTGAGATAGTCCCAGAGCCTAGTTTTAAAACATACCAATTGTTGGGGCAGAGGAGATGGTGGGGATGAGGCCATTGAACCAGAGTGGTGCTCTATAAGCAAAAGAGCATTGTCCCTGTAAAGTGTGACAGTGGGGACTTTCAGTAGCTGTAGCATGGGTCTCCGAAGGCACCATTTGTTAATTGGTGTTGTAACAGAGTTGAGACCCCAGAAGGTGCAAGGCCAAGGTACATTTTTTCACCATGGAGCAGGTGAGAAAGTTTATGTGGTTTGATAATTGGAGTCAGCCGGTCTGAGTGTACAGGTCACATGTATGGGTGAGACGGTGAAACCAGTGATGAGCCAACATGCCTTATTTAAGGCAGTTGAGAGGTGTCTAAGGGTTGTGGTTGTGGCTGAGCCATAAATGATGAGACCATAGTCTATTACAGAGATCACAGAGCTCAGGACTGCAACCTTCAACGCTTCTGGCATGAGGTGTGGTCTGTGTTTTGTAGATGAGACCAAGACGGTATTAGCAGCTCTAGCTACATTATCTACATGAGGTCCATAGGAGAGATTAGGGTCAAGCTGCATCCCTAAGTATTTGAAGGACCCCACCTGATCTAGAGTGTTCCCATGGGTGGTGGAGATAGCCAAGTGGTGTAGCTTGTGTGGGTTGAGAGCTGCAGAAGAGCATAGATTTGGTTTTCTTGTCATTGAGGACCAGTTTATGATTAAGGAACCATGTCTCTACAGAACTGAAACCAAGTTGAAGGTTGTGTTGAAGAGTTGTAGGATCTTTGTGAGTGGAGAATACAACAACATCATCAGCATATAGTATGATCTGCTCAGAGCAGTGGTAAGGGAAGGAGTTTAAGAAAAGGCTAAAAGGAGGGGCCCAGTATGGATCCTGTGGGACACCCAGCTTAACAGGCAGGGTGTCAGAAAGAGCGTCCTCAATTTTTACTCTCTGTGACCTGTTTTCTAAGTAGCTTTTAAACCAGAGAGAAGAGTCAGGTGTTAGCCTGGCGTCTCAGTAGCTGGTTAGTAGTCCATGGTGTACTGTATCAAAGGCCTTGAGAGGTCAACAAAAACGGCCCTGTGAGAAGGCCATTGTCAAGAGATTTGTGCAAAGCTCCAGTGAACTCAAGAAGGGCTGTGGTGGTGCTGTGAACTTTCTGGAAGCTGTGTTGTTGTGGGCAAGGTATATTGTATTTATCTAAGTGGTCGGTAAGTTGATCCGCCACGATGCGCCCGAGTGCCTTAGAGAGTAGGGGGCAGTATGGAGATAGGGCGATAATTTGAGTGATCTGCCTTATCCCCACTTTTATGGATGGTGTCACAGTGGCTGTTTTCCATAGGTCTAGAAATTTTCCACAGCTGAGAGAGAGGTTTAGGATTTTGTTAATGAATGAATTACCTTATTGAGGGTGAGCAACAGAAGCTTAAGGTCCAGGGTGTTGCTACTAGAGCTAGATTTAGAGATAGCTGCAGTAATATAGCGAGCTTCATTCAGCCTTACCTCCCTGAAGTAGAAGAGGGATGATTAGACTGAGGGGCTGAGATATTTGGGGATTAGGCCCTGTTTTCAAAAAAGTCATGGGGTAGAACAGCACTATGTCCAAAAGCCGTAGTTAAAGACGTTTGCAATCACCTTGGGGTCGAGGGTTGAGGATCCATCAACCATTAACATGGCTGGACAGGTTTTTGGCTGTTCCCTCTGACATCCTTGATTTCATCCCAGAAAGTATGACCATTTCCCCATGTTATTGGTGGAGAGCATCTTGTAATAGGTGGATTTCATTAGCCGGATGGCTTTTGTGCAGGCATTTCGTGCTTGTTTGTAATTTTGGATGTCCAGTTGTTTGCCAGTGGCCCTGGCAACTGCCCAGAGGTGGTCCCTAAGTTTCAGCTGTGAGGGAAGAGCGCGTGTGAGCCATGGGTTAGAAAGAGATTTTGTTTTGTCTTTTTAGCAGGGGCAAAGAGGTCGCAGGCTTTGTTGAAAATTGAGATGAAGTGATCAAGAGCCAAGTTAACATCTGTTGCTTTATAGATGGGTAACCAGTCTTGTAGAAGCAGGTATTGTTTGAGATGTGGAAGTTTTCCATGAGGAAGTACTCTGCTAGTGATAATTTTGGGAGGGGCTTAAGGAATTTGTTAGACCATGCACACATGACTGGGGAGTGGTCGCTGAGAGAGTCTGGAAGAACGGTCGTATGAGAAATCCTTGTGGGGTAAGTGGTGAGGACCCAATCCAAGAGGGTACTGGTGCCAGTCTTGTAGTTAATCCTAGTAGGGGAGTTTACCATTTGCATCAGGTTAGCAGCTGAGATGGAGTTTTATAGGCACTGGCACTGATGCTAACCAGTTTATGTTGAAATCCCTAGTAGAATAAGTTCAGCTTCAGGAGGATGAGAGTTGATAAAGTTTAGGATGTCGTTGAAGGCATGTTTAGGGTCCCTAGGGCGATGTATATGTAGACAATAGTCAGGGCTTTATGGTTGGGACCTAGGATGATTTTATTGGCAGAATCTGGGCCGAGGCAGAAAGTGATGGAGTTGCTACAGGGTGCCAAGACAGGGAGTCTTTGATATAGATTGCGCAACCACCACCTTTTTGGATATCCGGTCCAGCCTGTGGACATTGTAGCCTTGTATTGTTACTGCTGAGTCAGGAACTTTAGGCGTCAGCCAAGTTTCCACCACTGCAAGGATGTCAAGGTTGTGTTGGCATATGAAGGCTTGGAGTGCATCCAGCTTTGGAAGTAAGTTGCAGATATTAATGGTTGCAAGATAAGGGCACCTGGAGTTTGTGTGTGGCCTGAGCTTCTAGGGCCAGGATTGGGATGGACGCTGCCTGAGATGAGAAGGAGGAGGAGGAGTTTTAAGGAGCAGAGTCGCAGCTCTTTGAGACATAGTTTTAATAGTTGTTTCCTGAGTAGAGGTTGCAAGGTTCCAGGCAGTATCCCATATGGACTGCAAGGTGGTACAGTGTAGAGAGGTGGCCACACTTGTTGAGAGTAGTGGTCGGGTTAAGTAACCAGGAATATCTAAACGGTGCACCAAGCACAAGTCTCGAGTGGAAGTGGAGAGTTCCCTTGAGTAGCAGTGGAAACCAGAGTAAAGGGTGGTGGGGTGGGGTGGCTAGGACCAGGGAGAAAGAAGAGGAGGGGCAGGGCAAGGAGGAGGAGAGGCGAGAGAAAGGCAGAGAGAACCCACATGGCTTACGACTAGATAAAGATAGAGATAGAGATATAGCCCTCTAGTGAGAGGATATAATCTGCTAATGGAAAAGTCAACAGTTAAAAAAAATAGTAGGGGCATCAAGAAATGCGGCCTCTCCTTCATTTCCAAGTTCTTGATCTATTGCAAGGGCACTAAATCTGTTTGGGGTTAGGATGTTAGAGGATCCTTCTATATTCCTCCTGCCCTTTTAACTCTTGATGCTTTTTGCACAGTAAACCATTTATTTTCATTTTCAAATTCCCCAGGGATTGTTATGTCAGATGGTAGCATATTGTCTGTTGGACAGTGCTGTGATACAGAGTGTTCACGGACTGCTGAATCAATAAACTGCTCCAATACAGAGATTTCAGTCTGTACACTCACCCTGAGCCTTAGGGAAATGATCTCGCCTGCAGTGCCTCAATTAAAAAGCAGTTTCCACATACAAACTCCCTGACTCTCCTCCCCTCATCAAACATGCCACACGTAGTACACTTCTTTACTTACTCATTTATTTAATGTTGCTATGAAGCATATTATCCCGTTTCCGGTGCCCCAGTGCACACAGCTGACACGCGTGGCTCTGCATGCATCTCCGCATGTGGTGACGAGTGCCCTGCCCATGCTCACCTCTGCTCACTGCAGTGCCATTTTTATAGGACTGAGTGACCCGGAAGGGTCTGCTAGGGTCGTAAGGAGTTTAAAGTGCTATTTGCACAATTTATAAATAATCTACCCTCCGTGCGTCTGCCTCTCATCCGAGGCACAGGCACACTGTAGAACTGGTAGTAAAAGGCCCATATGTTTAAAAATAACGCTCCTGAAGTCCTGACTAAAACATCGCAATGCACTACTGCGCTCTCCTCCTATGTCCTGTCAACACAGGAATAGGGCTCCTAGTGAATCGCACAATCCAAAGGTTTTTAAAAAGGCACAAACACACTCCCTTTCCCACACAGCGTTTTACACCCATCATGTATTAAATCGTAGAATTTACCTCCACAAAGTACATTGTTAAACACGGTCAGGTAAAACTCAAATGTTTAGACAAAGTCATAAAATGTCCTTTCAGTGCAAACTTAAATCTGGAATAGAATGCTATTTGATCAAATTCCATGGTAATGATTTCTAGTCAACAAAAACATTGTTGGCCAACAACTTTTCTATAATTTTAAAGACTGACAGCTCATGCATACTGTATATAGTATGTGCTTGACAGCTCAGCGGTGATTGGCCATGGTTGAGAGTGGGGACTGTTCTAGGCATCAGTTTTTGATGGGATGTTGGAGAGCAGGAGGTGGGGTACTTCCTGCCAGGTGTTGGGGAGTCCACTAGACCACCAGGAAACTGTCCCTTTTCAACTACAGATGGGAGATGAGGAGGGGTCTGCTAGACCACCAGGGAACTGTTCCTTTTAACTTCAAATGAGAGATGGGGGTCTGCTAGACCACCAAGGAACTCTGTTATATGTTTTGCATCCAACTGCCCTGCGACTTGTGGTACACCTGCCAGATGCACCATCTGTTTGGCACATGTTCACCGTTGCCTCAAGCTGAGGGACTTCCTGCTGGGACCCTACCCAATAGTGAATCGGGTCCAGGGTCCCTGGTGCACCGCCAACATTTGTGAATCAAGCCAGTAGACTAAATAAGAAAAAAGGGAGTTGTAGATGGCCACCCTGACAGAACAGGGAGAGGATAGTACAGAATAGAATAGTTAGAATGCTGTTTCAACAGGCTTTAGAAAAATAAATTAGAATAGAGTTCCTCTAATTGCATCAGTAGGATGACCAGCCCTACTAAAAGAGCAGGATGACATCATCTTCATACAGCAGAGAGCTGCAGCCTGGGGCAACATCAAGGAGACAAGTAATATAAACAGAGAAGGGTGAGACTAGGACAGAGCTATGTGGAACCTGACTGGTAATATTTACAAGCAGCAACTCTCCAGTTTCAGCTGTGCCACTGAAGGGAAACATCTATCAAACTTCTCTGAAGAAACTTTCAGCCTCTAGGCCTTGGGGCTGCAATTCTGCATAGAATGTAGGGGATACCTGGAGACAGAGTGCACCCTAAATTAAAATCATTCCTGTTAAGCTGCAGCTTTCAAACTGACTAACCTGCTGTCCCTGTCTTCCACTGACTGTCCTTGACTGGGGGCAGTGTCTGCCACATTTTGTATGGTGTTGTTTTTATAATTTGGGAGGTCTCCGATTAAACAAAAAGGTATTGGTGCCTCAGGTAAGTACAATTTCTTTTCTTTCCCAAGGGTTCCTTGGGGTTCCCCATCTTTGGGCATCAGTTTCCCCTTCCATCCTAGTTTTTATTTTTGTCTCTCCTTTTTGTCGGATCTTTTGGTTATTTATCTTAGGGACATTCCCTTTTGATGGACATTTCCTTTTATGAGGACTCTGTTGTGTGTGAAGCCACTTTATGTGCACTCCGCTTTTCAGGGACCTTGTCCGTTTCTTCTCCCTTGTGTTTTCAGGGAATCCTTCTGTGAGAAGCTGGATCTCCTTTTATGGCTGCAGTATGTGGAGCCTGCGGACAGTTTGCATGTACAAAGGTGTGATGTCATGTTTTCTGTCTGTGGAACTGACTGAAGGTGTAAATAATCTCCTCCACCTTACCATCTTACGAGAAATGTTTTCTGCCCTCAAATAATACGCTTTCATGTTAGTCAATGGTTGCAGGGTACAATTTTTTTTCTTAAATGGGCAGTACAAGAACTGGAACCTTAGTAGTGGGAGGCAACATTAGCTTTTTGGGGGAGTAAGATCCACCCCACCCATCTCCACCAGAGAAGCTCCTGAAGATCCACCCCACCTTTTTTATTCATGTAGGAGGGCATAGAAACATGGAAACATAGAAACATAGAATTTGATGGCAGATAAGGACCTCCTTGCCCACCCAGTCTACCTATTTCCTATCTAATGGATAAGCTGCAGATCCTAGTTAACCAACAGTCTACTTACTCCTAACCCCACCTCCTAGAATTGCCTTATGACTGTCTCATGCATTCTTGAATTCCACCACTGTTTTTGACTCCACAACCTCCTCAGAAGGCTGTTCCATGCATCTACAACCTTCTTTGTGAAAAATACTTCCTCACATTACCTCTGAGCCATCTCCCTCTATCTTCAAATTGTGCCCCTTGTTCTTGCACACCCTTTTTCTGAAAGATGCTACCCTCTTGGACTTTGTTGATTCCTTTGAGGCACTTGAAAGTTTCTACCATGTCCCAACTCTCCCTCCTTTCCCAGAGGTATACATATTAAGCTCCTTAAGTCTCTCTTCATATGTCTTCTGGTGCAGACCCTGCACCATTTTAGTTGCCCTCTCTGGACTGCCTCCATCCTGTCCTATGTCTTTGTGGAGATTGTATCTCCAGAACTACACACAGTACTCCAGATGGGGTCTCACCAACTGTCTGTACAGAGGGATAACAACTTCCTGTTTTCAACTGGTGATGCCTCTCCTATGGATCCCAGTATCCTGCCAGCCATCCCTATTGCCCTCTCACATTGCTTGCCCACCTTTAGGTCATCTGATATGACTACCGCCAGGTCCGTTTCCATTTTGTTGTTGTCAGTATCTCACCCCCATTGTGTACACGTCCCTTGGGTTTTGTTTCCCAGGTGCATTACTTGCACTTCTTTGCATTGAATCTAAGCTGCCATACATTTGACCATTCCTCCAACCTTGACAAGTCCCTTTTCATCCTTTCCACCCCACCTTGTGTATCAACCCTTTGCAGATATTTGTGTCATCTGCAAAGAGACATATTTTCCTTCCAGTCCCTCTACAATGTCACTTATAAAGACATTGAAGAGGACTGATCTAGTACTAGAACCCTGCAGTACTCCACTAGTAATCCTCCTTTCTTCACTGCGGATTCCATTTACTATTACCCTCTGTGTCCTGTTGTTCAATCAGTGTTTTACCAGGCTACCACCCTGGGACCCACTCCCATGCTGGCTAATTTGTTTATTAATCTTTGGTGGGACTGTGTCAAATGCCTTGCTAAAGTCTAGGTAGGCTATGTCCACAGCCCCTCCTTGGTCTACTGCTTTGGTCACCCAGTCAAAGAAATCAATTAGATTTGTCTGACATGAACTTCCCACTGTGAATCCATGCTGCCTTGGGTCCTGTGTCCCACTGGCCTCTAGATACTCAACAATTTCCTTCAGAAGTGATTCCATCATTTTCCTACCACTGAGGTCAAACTGGCAGGTCTGTAGTTTCCTACCTCTGTCTTGCTCCCACTTTTGTGAAGAGGAATCACAGTCCTCCAATCCTCAGGTACCACACCATCCTCCCATGATTTATAAAAAGCGGTAGTCAGTGGTGTTACTAATTCTCCCCTTAGTTCTTTAAAATTCTGGGGTGAATTCCATCAGGCCCCATTGCTTTATCCACCTTCAGTTTTAAGAGTTCTTTCAGAACCCTTTCTTCTGTGAAATGACTAATATCAACTCCCTATCCAGAGTGCTTCTATTGACTGGATTAGATATTTCCCCTGCTTTTCCATTGTGAATACTGAGCAAGTATTCATTAAGTATCCCTGCTTTTTCACTGTCGCTTCTGCCCAACCACCTTCCTCTTTGTTCAGCCTCAGTATCTCTGTCTTAGTCTTTCTTTGCTCCTAATGTACCTATAAAGGTTTTATCCCCTTTTTAACTGAGTTGGTTATCTTTTCCTCAGTTTGGGCCTTTGCTATTCTGACTGCCTTACCCACTTCCTTCTGCTTTAACTGGTACAATTCTCTGTCCTGCTCCTTCTGTGTTCCCTTATACTCCTGAATGCTATCTTTTCTCCCTTACCTTCCCCACTTTCTTTTGAGAACCATAGTGTTTTTCTTTCATTTTGATTTGTTTATTTGCTTCACACAAAGGCTTGTTACCTCTGTGATGGTGGTTTTGATGTTTCCTCATTGTTGCTCCACCCACTTTCTTGTCTGCTTGCCAGTGCTTTTCTGAGGCACTGTCCCATTTTGACAAAATCAGCCCTCTTGAAGTCCAGTACCTTCACTTTTATGTGGCTATGTGGCTTGACTCTACAGCTAAGTTTATCGTGAACCATGCTGTTTGGTGGTTGCTTATTCCCAGATGGCTACCCACTTCAAGATCAGAGATCCTCTCTCTGTCCCCATGTGAGTACCAGGTCTAAGATTGCTCTCTCCTGAGTGAGTTCCAAAACTAGCTGTCCGAGGCATGCCAAGTGTAGGGCATCAAAATGGCCCTGCTCTTGGATGTGGCTGCAGCAAGGTGCTCCAGTCAACATCTGGCATATTCAGGTCCCCATCAGCAATATTTCCCTTTCTCTACCATCCCAAGGATGCCTTCTATAATTTCCTTGTCCATTTCCTCCCCTGAGAAGGGGCTGTATACAACCCCTGTGTATATTGTGGAGCCATTTCCAGTCTCCTTGGTGACCCACAGTGCCTCTTCTCCTCCCCTGTTTACCATTTAGTTCTGTTGCTTTGATCCCTTCCTTACATAGAGATCTACTTCTCCTCCTCTTCTTCCCTCCCTGTCCCTCCTGTAGATTGTGTACCTTGGTATGTTGACATCCTAGTCATGGTTCTCTGTGTACCATGTTTCTGTGACTGCCTCAATATCCAGTCATCCCTCTTCCATCAAGGCCACCATTTCAGGAGCTTTTACCTAGACTACGTGCATTGGTACTCATTACCCTCCATTTCTTATGACTTTATTTGTTTTGCCCCATTCCTGTCCCTACTGCCTTTGTCCTTTTCTCCATTTACCCTGTCCTTCTCCCTATTGACTGCTCTATCTTGGTGTTTGCCTCACTAATTACCCTGATTTCTTTGGGGCTAGGTTCCCTTCTCTCTTCAATTACCTCCCCTTGGCTAGTTTAAATGCTTGTCATTTGAAGTATTTAAAACTATCACGAAGGATCCTGGTCCCCTCCAGGGCAGATGCAGACCATCATGCCTGTATAGGCCTGCATCCCTCCAGGTGGAGCCTCAGTCCCCAATGAAGCCAAATCCTTGATCTTTGCACCAGCTTTTCAACTAGTCATTGAACCTCATGGTGTGGAGCACTCTAGCCTCACCATGCCATAGACAGGCGGCACCTCTGAGAAGGATACTATGTGTGCTACTTGTCTAAGGCCACTCCCCAACTCCACAAACTCTTCCTGAAACTGCTCTGATCCCTTACTTAGCCATGTCATTTGTCCCTAGGTGGACAATGGCATCTAGCTCCCTCCCTGTGCAGCTGCTCTGGTGATCCTAAGGATTCGCTCCCTATCCCTCCATACCATGGCACCAGGCAGGTACCTACCTCCCTCTCCCTTCCTCCCCAGTTCTACCTTCCTAACAATGGAGTCCCCTACCAGGAGTTGTTTCTTCCCCTGTGGGGTCCCATGCCACCCTCCTGTGGGTCTCCTTTGTGAAGGTTCCCAGCATCCTCAGGGTTCAGTGTTTTCCCCATGTTGTTGCAGTGTATATGCTGCCCTCGGAGACATTATAAGAAGGTAATGGCTGTGGTTTCACTGCTATACTGATGATACCCAGCTCTACTTTTCTTTTGCACCTGACCAGGATGGAGCTCTCTCAGTCTTTAACAGCTGCCTCACAAAATCCAGGAGTAGATGGATTTGAGTTGGCTAAGTTGAACTCAGAAAGACTGAGGTTCAAGTTGTGGACCCAGCGCACTGGATGGGGGGCAGGTGGTAGGTTGCCCTCAGGGCTCCTTCTTGGTGGCTTATCAATCCCAACCTGTGAATGGGTGCAAAACCTGGGGTAATATTTGATGAAGGGCTGACTCTGCATTCACAGGTGCAAGCCATTGTCCAAGTCCTCTTTTTACTATCTGAGGAATATCTCCAGGATTAAGTATCTTGTTCCATCTGGTGATCTTCCTATGTTGGTCCACGCCTTTGTGTCCTTGTGCCTGGATTACTGCAACTCCTCTACCTAGGGCTACCTGGGGTGGAAATCCCACTTACAGCTAGTGCAGAATGCAGTGGCCTGGCTTTCGATGGGAAATTCCTGGTCCTGTCATATTTCACTGGTGCTGCACAGACTGCACTGGCTGCCAGTACAGTGGTGGATCACCTTAAAGTGAGTCTTTTATTTTTAAAGCCCTACAAAGATAGGGCCGGACTACTTGAAAGAGCTTCTGGTCCCTTACTGCCCTGGGTGATTGCTCCACTCAGCTGTTGAATGGTTGTTAGAATTCCAAAGGTGTGTTTGAAATCTTCTGGGGCACAGGCATGTATGCATGCGGCCCCAACTCTTTCAATTCTCTACCCGTCAGTTACATGAGTGCATGACCATGCTCTAAAAACATGTCTGTGGTACCAAGCATTTGGTGACTGATTTCTTTTAACTGTATCAGCTGTTTTATATTATTTAGGATGTTGGGATGTTTGATATGTTATTTTAAACTTTGTTGGGCTCTTGGTTTTTGAAAGACGCTATAAAATAAAGATTATTATTATTATTAGATCTGTAACAGTGCTGGATTCAGTGATCCTGCTACTTCAGCCTCTAGCCTGCTTTCTTGTTTGTTGTCGTGGCAGACTGATCATTCATTTTGTTCAGCCTTGCTCACACCCTTTGCCCATTGTTGATGTTTGGGTTGCAATGACAGTTGAAACTACTTTCGAACAAGCTATTTGAGTGGGGGCAGAAACATGCTGGGTGGTGGGGGGCACAAGCATGTGTCCCAGCTTGGCTACAGCCTTTCCACTCTTAGACTCTCCTTTATTGGATTCCTTCCGCAGTGCTGCATCATCCCTTAAATTTAGGGGGGTAAGATTCTATTTTGCCGCCATCCTTTTTGGCTTAAATGCAAAAAGAAACTGATCCAGTCCTCAGGCCAATCACAACACCAGGGTGAGTGCCTATCTTCCAACTTATCTCTCTCCTTTTGTCTTGCTACTAGGCTCCAGCGTATAGACTGCAGGGCTAGTTTTGAGCTATACTTTAAAGTACCATGGTTTCACCTTAAAGGGATTCAGTTCCTCTGACAGACCAAATTAAATGATGTGAGGGATTGGTTTTAAAGTTAAGAAGATATTTTCTATATTTGGTACAAACTCTTCTTTTCTGGCACCATGGCTTTTGGAGACCTCTGTTGAAAGGTATATGACCTGCAAGAGGTTAATGAGACCCTCCCCATTGTTTCTTATTACCCTCATTGTGTTCTTCTTCAAGCTAATATGTATCTTACAGACCCTTCACATCTCCAAGTCCGGGAGGAGATGCACATGGTCACCAGTTGGTAGTGGCAAACAGAAGTGCATAAATATTTATTGTTGCTCATCGGAGAACTTCTGTGCCCCAATGTTCTGTAGGGCATGCCAATGGACACACCCACCCAAACAGCCCATCAGGTCAGGGGGACCTACACAGGCATGTCTCAGGTGCACTGCAGCAGGACATGCTGCTTTCTCAGATCTGTAGGTAGACCCTGACCCTGCCCTTATGAGGTCAGAATGGGCATATCAGAGATCTTAGAGAAATTCTAACTTACAGAAGTTACTTGATGAGGAGAAGGATGTTCCCTCTCAGGAGGAGGAGGATGACAGGGAGTGAACGAAGCCAGAAATAGGTTTTCTATTCCTCCCTGGTTGATATCAAGTCTTTGTTCTATCTGATAACTGAGTCATGAAGGACTTTTCAGCTCAAGAAGGTGCAATCCATGGAAGCATTTGATGTCAATCACATCCTGTCCACTTCTTCCTCTGCCAAAAGTTTTTTCCAAAATGTATCTTCTGTGAAAAAATTATTGCTCATGAATGGGCATGTGGACCAAGAAAATACATGCCAAATCCTGAGGAACATAAGGAAAATACTATAAGGGAAATCCCTTCATAGGTGGGGCGTTTCTTGATTCTGACAGACATCCACTATGCTAATTAAGGGTCCTTGACCTTCACCTCGAACATGCAAACTTGCATACCTCCTCTGCCTCCTTTGTTGTTTGCCAGTGCATTGCACTGGTAGTTTTTGGCACAGAGCAGCTATGCTCCCCAGATTCACTGGGGTGATCATGTTGCAGTTGGCATTCATGGCCTCCACCTTTTCTAATGATGGCCATGGTGAGAATCTTCACACATCTTGGCTCGCTCTACCAATTGCAATTTGTCAGCTATGCTACGTGTGTAGCTTTACGGGAGGCTTGTGGCTTAGTTATGGCCTGAATGACAATTTGAGAGATATACAGGGTAAAAGAGCTATCTTCTGGTGTCAGACAACTGCAAGATTGCATCAGCCACAACGGTTAAGAAGGTAGCTAACAGAGGCAGTTCTGAAGGGGCTTTTTTCCCCTTTTGAAAGTTTAGGAACCAGGGAGTAAAGAAGTCTATTCTGGTCTGAAGAGCAAAAGTGGTAGATGAGTCCTTGCCTGAACACACACCATAGACATAGGCCAAAAGCAGGCTCAACACCATAAGGGTATGTGATCCTAACTTTACATCCCTTCCCTTGGTGGAGGGCCACTCAATTTGTGCACAATATGGATCCTGATATCTTACGATGATTGGATCTGGAAATTACAGTTTTAGGTTATGCCTTTTATTCTGTCCCCTGCTCCAAAAGATCTCGTGAAGGAACAAGTGGTCTCTTTGACACTCGCTGTCTCTCTCAGTGCAGAACAATAGGTCTGATGCCCCCAGGGAGCAGGATGGGGATTCTGATCACCTATGTCACAGTTCCTGGAATGGGGGTCAGGTATATCCTAGGTATAGAAGGTATCCACCACCGATAGCGACACTTCTACAGCAACCCTCAGTACAGCGACTACAGCACCAGGTCACTGTACAGACGATCACCTAGTTCACAGTTCCTGGAATGGGGGTCAGGTATATCCTAGGTATAGAAGGTATCCACCGCTGATAGCGACACTTCTACAGCAACCCTCAGCACAGCGACTACAGCGCCAGGTCACTGTACAGACGATCACCTATTTCACAGTTCCTGAAATGGGGGGGTCAGGTATATCCTAGGTATAGAAGGTATCCACCCGAGAGCGACACTTCTACAGCAACCTCAGTACAGCGACTACAACGCCAGGTCACTGTACAGACGATCACCTATTTCACAGTTCCTGGAATGGGGGTCAGGTATATCCTAGGTATAGAAGGTATCCACCGCCAATAGCGACACTTCTACAGCAACCCTCAGTACAGCGACTACAGTGCCAGGTCACTGTACAGATGGTCACCGAACCCAGGCACTGTATTCGGGGAGTTGTACCCTCCCCTAATCAGCTCCTACGCAGAGTTGATTATAAAAATTGTGGGGTGCAAGAGGCACAGCCCTGTGGGGTTCAGGGGCAAAGGCCTCAAGAAAACAGGTTTCTAACCTGGAAACCATCTGCTGACTGCAAAATGTGGTCAACATGACAATCACTGTTCTGGTCATTCAACAAACTTTTGTTGAAGACTGGTTGTAGATCCAGTCTGGAACACCAAAGGAAGTTTGTTTGCCCCATGACCTTCACATGGAGTCTCTGCATTCGACTGAGTGAGCTATCCAGATGGGGTTTATCTAGCTGAAGATGCATATCTCATCATCTGATTGTCTCATCAGAGGTTCGATAGGTTCAAGGCCCTGGGACAGCTTTTCCAGTATTGGGCACTCCTATTGGATGAGCAACAGCCCCATGAGGTTTTCTCCAGGGTGCTAGTAGTCCTGGTAGCTCACATCAGACAGAAGGGGCATCATGTCTATCCTTAAATGGATGACTTGTACATCCAAGCACCATCAGCACCATGAATAAGGAAGTCAATGATCAAAGATGGACCAGGAAAAGGTCTTCCTCTCATTAGCCAGTAAAGAGACCTTACTGGGAGAGATCCAGTGACAGAGGAACCATTCATTGGCTTCAGATCAGTGTCTACTAAGGAATCTGGACCTCATGATGGCAGCCATAGAACTAGTTCCTTGGGCTAATCTTCATTTCTGGCCCTGAAGATACAGTTACTCTCAGCCTGGGATCTGACCTCAGAGGATCAGCAGTCCAGGATCCCACTCTCATCATACCTGGAATAGTTTCTGAGTTGGTGGGTGAGTCTGTAGAATCTGAGCAAGGGTTCCCTTGGATGTTCCCCCACAGTTCATTGTCATCTGATGCCAGCCTGTCAGATTGAGGTGCACACCTGAACCACTCCCCATTCAAGAGACTTGGTCAGCACAGGAACAGCACCTCACATAAACATTCCGGAGATGGGGAGATCCTCCTCATTCTCCTTGTATTTCAAAGTTCAGTGCAGTCAGGTGTGTCCACAGGCAGAAGCAGTGAATGCCCTGTCCCAGTAGTGGAGTTTGACAGAGCACATGCTTTCCCTCCTCTGCATCTCCTCTCCAAGATCATATGGAAAATAAGGCACTGAAGAGGAAGTTTCTTCTAATTTCTCCAAAACAGCCCAGAATGCCATGGTTCTTTGCCTTAGTGAACCCTCCTCAAAGCACCCTCTTTTGCCTTCCAGTGCGGGGTGCCTTCTCTCAGTGATCAATTCTGCATCTAATATCCAGGTGGAATGCTGCTTGCAACCTGGCTCCCAAAAGGAGGAGCCTCCTAGATCTAGGTTTCCCTAAGAAGGAGTGGCAAACTGATGGCTGCCAGGAATAATTTGATGTCAACAATTTATACTTGTGTATGGACCTCCTTTTGAACTGGGCAGGGATGAAGATATTTAGCCTTTCAAGCCCCGGTATCACAGAGTTTGGATTGTCTGCAGGAAGGTTTGGAAAACCTTTGCTTTGAGCGCCTTAAGAAGTCAGGTGTCAATCCTTGAAGCCTCCTTGGTTATAGTCCTAGGGACTAACCAAGAGGTTATTCTTTTCTGTGAGCTGTCAGCAGCAGTCTGGCTATCTTCTGATTCCTGGTTCCTTCATGGGATCTGAATCTAGTACTGGAGGGTCTCTGTAAGGAGCCTTTGAAACTGCTTGAGTATGTACCATTAGCTGTCCTGTCTTACAAGCTATGTTTTTGGTTGCAATGCACTGAGCCAGGAGGATTGGCAAGTTCTAGGTTTTATTCCACAAAGAACCATACCTTTGTCATGTATATTACAATGTGGTGTTTAGAACAGTCCTGTTTCCATGGCCTTCCATGTGATCCAGGAAATCTGTTTTCCATCTTCTGTCTGTAATTTTCTCTTTCAAGGAGAAGGAGGACAAGTTGACTTGTGATGGGCCTTCAGGATATTCCTTTGATGGATTGCTGAGTTCAGTCTTCAGATAGGTTGCCTGCCTTCTGGAGCAGCCAAACAGGCACTAAAAGCCTCTAAACCACTGTGGCTAGGTGGGTGAGGGCCTGCATTATCAGGGCTTATGTCACAGAAAAGAAGCAACCTTCAACTCTCATCAAGGCTCACTTCATCAGGACTTTGGCCTCTCCCTGGATAGAGAGAGAGGTGAAGCATTTGTTTTTAGCATTATAAAGGCAGATATGTTGCCCTCTGTCCACACATTCTCCAAGCACTACAGATTGGAGGTTCAAAGGCCTGCTGATGCAGCCTTGGTCATAGGGTTTTTTAGGCAGTGGTTAGCAGGTTATTTCCTGTCCTGCACATGGTTGATGTATTGACAGTATTCTCCCAATCTGGTTTCTTCTTGGGTACTTCTTCTTAAACCCATTTGTAATTAATACTCATTGACTATGTTTAGTGCTACAGAAAGAAGACATTTCTTTAATTACTGTAATTTTCTTTTCTGTCACCTTCAGCACTGTCAATGGGTCCAGCCAGAATATTGTCCATATGTCAGTGTGGAGATGTCTGTTCTATTTAAACTCTGTTTTGGAGTCTATTGGACATCCTTCTATAGTTTTCCTGCTGGCCCTATGTAAAAAAGCACAGTTCTGCATTAGAATGCTATTCGCTGTCACATACAGTACAGTTACCACATTCAGGTTATAGGTTACAGGTTAACTAAGGTGTCTCCTTCATATGCAGTTTTTTCCTTGCCTGTTAATGGATCTGCCTTTCTTCTAAGCTGGTTAGCTGCTATGGATACTGTTGGGGCATAGAACTGAAATTTCACTTTCAGCTTCTCACTCTTTTCAGATGACAAGATAGGTCACTGGTTGATGTTGCTGAGATGCAGAATGCATCCTCTCATCCTTTGTCATCTGATATGGTAAGCTTCTGTTTATTATATTTTGTTCTGACCTTGGATAATTATGTGTAGATACCTATTCTGTGTTCCTTTTGTTCTGATCAACCTGTATAGTTTGTCTTGACATATTTAGAAGAACTTCATGGACAATAGTGACTGAGCAACTGGAGGGTTACTGCTGTCCAGAATCCTCATATGCCCAACATTCTGAGGCTTATGGCTGTGCCATTTCTAATAGGATGCACATTACCAAAGTGTAATGAACACCCTGTGACAATGTTGGAGCTAACAGAAAAGGAATTATAATAAGAATGAAGAACTTTTTCTTTGTGCATGTTACTCTGTATGTAAGCATGTTTTTTCTTGTAACTGAGTATGTGTGTGGTGTTTATAATTGTAACTTAGTATGAAACTGTGGTGCTTGTGTCTGTAACTGAGTATGTAAGTGCATGTTCGTCAATTAATGCTTTATATACCATGTGTGTACCTGTAACTGAGCAATGTATGTATTTGTGCATGTTATTGATAATGTACCTGTTGTCTGTGCATGTAACTGAGTATGTAAGTGTGGTGTTTGTGCAAATAACTGTTTTTATGTAAACATGTTTTCTGTGCCAGTAACTGAGTATGTAAGTTATTGTTTTGCATGCAACTGTTGATATAAACATGTTGTCTATGCCCCTAAGTATGTAAGTGTGGAGTTTGTGCAATTAGGCAAGGCAAAGTTTATTTATAAAATGCCCATTCCAAAGGCTCTGGGTGCTGTACAAAATAATCCAAGTTAACAGCAATATTAAAACACTATAAAATAAATGTATTTAATCAGGAAAGGATTTCCAAAATAAATACATTTTAGAGAGGCTTTAAAGGCCTTCACTGAGTTGACCACTCAGATATTTAAAAGGACTGCACTCCACAGCTGTGGCACTACCACTTGGAAGGCTCTATCCCTAGATATTTTAAGTGTAGATTGGGAGACAATGAGCAGGCCTTCATCAGTGAAGTGGAGAGGGTGCATGGGTGTTAGGAAACAGGAGTTCTGTTAAGTAGTCAACTTAACTAACTTAACTGTTCATGTACATGTTTTTGTGCCTGCAATTCAGTGTTGTAAGCATGATGTTTGTGCATATAACTAAGTATGTACAGCAAGTGTGGTGTTTGTGCATATAACTGAGTATGTAAGTGTAGATTTTGTGCATGTAACTTTTAATGCACATGTTATTTGTTCCTGTAACTGATTATATAAGTGTAGTGTTTGTGTATGTAACTGTTTATGTACATGTTATTTGTGCTTGTAATTGAGTATGAAAGTGTGATGTTATGCATGTAACTGTTTAAGTGCATGTTAGTTGTACTTGTAACAAAGTTTGTAGCTGTGATGTTTGTGTACATAATTGTTTATATACATGTTATTTGTGCTTGTTAGTGTGATGTTTTTGCATGTTACTTATGTTCACCCTAGTCCCTCCTCTACTATTACCCACCTAATGAAAATTTGCATATTGTCACTTAAATCTGAGATATCCACAATTTGTCACTTGCAGATGGTACTGCTACAACATTGTTTGTTCTATGCTATTGGCTGATGTCTTGTATGCTATGACCTATATGTACCAAATTGTCTCATTGTCATTAAATATGTATCCTCATCTTTTGTGTTTTGTCTGAGATTTTATCATAATCAGGTCCATCTGGCATATGAGCTCTGCTCAATGATGTTCACCTGGATAAATAAAGATTTTGATTGATTGATTGATTGAACTTTCTGTACACACGTTCTTTGTGCCTTTAACTGAGCATATAAGTGTGGTGTTGTGACAGGTGGACTAGGACCCTGTCCCATTTGTTATAGGAAAAGTGCTTAAATGCAAGGATCTGTGTTCTATTCCACTTCTGTCTCTTCACTGTCTGGGTGTGCAACAAAGTTTCCTGTGAGACTTTGGACTTGATCACCCCAAACAGGATGGTAATTCTTTGCCTCTCACTGTCTCAATTCTCTCTTGCTGTCTGTTTGTCCTCCTTTACATATCAGCTAATATAAAAATGTACAAATCATTGTTTGAAAATGTAACTGATATTGGGATCCTGTGTTTGGAAAATATATATATATAGCATTGTTGTTGAAATGTACATAATTATAATTTGAGATGACTGCAAAAGCTGTTTGAGGCTGGAGGTTACCAGAGTTCAGTTTTAAGCCTTTTGCAAAAGCTGTGCAAAGAGGGGCCTCAACTCAAGAAGCACACTGTGTTCTAGCAGCTCTTGCCTGATATTTACAGAAACAGGATGCTTGCTAAGGATGGGGTTTAAAAGACTTATAAGAGCTAAGCTGCAACTGCAAAAGATTAGAAGGAAAAGAGACACAGAGACTGAAAGAAAAATGATTTCATTTCTTCTCTGCACATAGTTATACGTAACATGTTTTATTTTAATGTTACTGCTATTGTAAATACATTTTTTGGTGAATTCTACAACTGCTACTGGTTTTCCCTATGCTTTCTGACCTGTGCCTCAAGGACAGATGTTGTAGGGAGATGTATGCCATGCATACCCTAAGTCAGTGGTTTTGTGCATGGGTACTGGACCTAGTACCAGGGAAGCAGAGAGAAAGATATGGATTCTACAGCAGCAAGTCCAGGAGTGGTTACCAGGGAATGGCTGCCAAACTATCTGAAACAGAAGTCCAGTCTGAGACTGTACAGCCAGCACACGTTATGGAAAAGAATAGGTAGTGACAGAACCTGAAGGCCTGATGGACTTTTTCAAATGGTGGGTTATACAACAAAGAGAGATGGAGAAGCAGAGAGAAAAGAGCTCAAAGTTTAGAAGCAACGAGAAGAGATGCAGTGACAGAAGCAACAGATGAGAGAAAATGTAAAACAAAAACGAGGCACTACTTCAGCATGTGGTCTAAGAGCAAAACAAAATGGTTATATTAAATGCACACTGAAAATAGAAAATATAGTTAAAATCTATATTTCGACCTTAGGTCTTCTTCAGGAAATATCTAAAAGAGAAAAAATGAAGTTAGTGTAGAGGGAGGTAAAATAAAGGATAGATAGATCGATCGATAGATAGATAGATAGATAGATAGATAGATAGATAGATGGAAAGAAAAAGGAGGCTCAGGGAGAAGAAATGATAAATGGCAAGATTAAGAGAGAATCTGTGAAACAAAATGGTGATGATGGGAAGATAACACATAATAGGAGTGAAAGACTTAGAGAAGTCCCCAGGTGGGGACTAATTAACAGGGCCTAGTAAAATGCAGAAAGGTGCCAAATGTGGGGAACAAGACAGAGGTGGAGACTTATGGTGAAAATGAAAAGAAATTAAATGTGTACAGATACAATCAGACTTTAGGGAAAATAAGGGGTGGCTGAAAGATGTTAGTGGAAAATAAGTCTATCATTTAACCAGAGGGCTGCTGAGAGCCAAGGCAGATGATCAGCTTGGCTTCCATGTTTTGTCTATGGTCAGAATCCCAGAAGCCCTGCTGAAGGACACAAACAGATAGGTCATTGACATTGTCGTCCATGGAGATAAAAAGGAAACAATGGGTTTAGCAGTGTCCCATTCCTGACTGCTCTGTAATGTTCCTTGAAATGGTCAACAAGGCACCTACCAGTCTCTCCTCTGTAAATAGCTGTACACTTCCTGCAAGAATACAATATACCACATTAGTGGAGGTGCATGAGAACTCCTTGGTGATGTGAAAACATCTGTGGGCCTGAATTTCAGTCACACTGGAAACAAATTTGCAGGTATAGGAATGAATCCTGTTGCAAGGTTTGGTACCTGGTAGGGAAGAACTGTTAGGAGTAAGTAGGTGGTTTTCAACCAGGAGATTCTGCATGTTGGGTGGCCAGCAGTAGAAGGCAATTGGTGGTTTTGTAAAGGAAGCACCAATGTTAGGGTCAGTTTTCAAAATGGGAAAGTTACTAAGATGATCCTGTGAAGAGAAGGTGTGCTCTGATGGAAAGGAAGCTCTTCTGAATTCATCATTGTTCTTGTGTGACAGTGTCCTTCCTGTGTGGGGTCAATGTTACGGGCATGTTACTGACCCAGGAGATTGCTCTGTCCACTGTGCTTTTAGGGTATCCCTGTTGATAAAACAACTGTGCATTACTTGGGTCTGTTCAGCAAAATCATCCTCTTCACTGCACGACCCATGAGATGAGAGAAGAGATGCAGCAACAGGAGCAGCGATGGCTGGATGCCTTGCAAGCTATGAAAGGCAGAGGATCCAGCACAGATCCAGATGAGCAACAAAATGTAAGCAACTTAAAATCCATTAAACTTACAAAGGTGTGTCCCTCAGATGATAGTGAGGCATACCTGACAATGTTTGAAAGAGTTGCCATAGCCTACCTGAGACCAAAGCAGCAATGTACAATCAGACTGGTACCCTACTTGACAGGGAAAGCCCAGCTTACCCTACAGCAATATGGACACTGTACAGTCAGAAAACTATGACCTGGGAAAAGCAAAATCCTGAAAAGGTATGACATCTCCATAGAAACATATGGGCAGAAATGTTGATCGCTAAGGTATAAGTCTAATGACAATCCTTGAGAAGTCTTCACCGACTCAGAGAACTTGATAAAATTGATCCAACCAGAGAGCAAAACAGTCACAGAGATCATCGATACATTTGCCATGGAGCAATTCATCAACATCTTGCCTACAGATGTGCAGCTGTGGGTAAAGGAACATGAAAAAGAGAGTGGGGAAAAGCCTGTTTCTTTGGCCGAGGACTACCAAATGGCCAGACAGATGCTACAGCACTGAGGTAACAGGCAGGCACTGGTGAAGACACTTTTTCCCATTTAAACTTCAAGCCTGATAAGAACTCTGGTAGGAGTAACAAATCTGTGCCCAAAGATGTTATCTGCTATAACTGTAATAAGCTAGGCCATTTTGCAAGAAACTGCCATTGTAAAGAGAGTGGCACTGGAGCAGATTTGTCTTTATAAAACTGGGGCAAGTACTCAACAGATGTGAAGGTGGGGTACAAGACTGATAAGGGACTCATTGATTCGAAAGCAGACAGACCCTAGTGCACATTAAAGTGCTGGGAAAACACTGTGCAAAGGGATCAGGTACTGGGTGTCATCTGCATCCACAGGGACACGCGATACTATCCCACAACTCAAGTGACTCTGACCATTAAGGGTGTGTCACATCAAATGAAAGTGAGTGTAGTACCAAAGTTACCTGTACCTGTGATTATTGAAATGGCTTTCCAGGATTTACTGAGTTGATCAAAGAGGAGTAAATCCTGATGTTTCAGCAGCTGTGGTGACAAGAGCTTAGGCAAAGAAATTTCAGATGGTGTGGACACTTTCCTTTCAAAGATTTTATTTGGACTTGTTTGAGCACAGTTCCAAGATCCAGAAATCCAGGAAAGAAAGATAAAGCCTGAAGAAACTATGGCAACAAATGACTGATGGACATGAAGGGTTAAAGTGTGAAAGTGCTGAAACTAAATTGATAACTGATTGTGATTTTCTTTCAGAACAAGCTAATGATGTTTCTCTTCAGAGTTGTTTTAAACAGCTGGGGTGAATCCAAAACAGGGTGGACCAATGTTTAAAAAGTAATGGGTTAGTGTACAGAGTCTGGGTTAAATTTCAGACACAGAAACAGACATAACAATTGGTTATACCACAGAAGCATAGAGCAGAGTTATTATAGATAGCACATGATAGTCCTATGACTGGTCACTCAGGGAGGGATCGCACCTTGCCAGACTGCTGTATAGATTTTACTGGCCTGGAATTATGAGGATGTTGCTGCCATTGTAATTCCTGTGCTGAGTGTCAGAAAGTTGCCCCAGTTACTAGAAAAGACAGGTGCCCCTGGCACCCCTACCCTTGATAGATGTGCCTTTTGAGAGAATCGCAATGAATGTGGTTGGTCCTTTAGACAAAAGTAAAAAGGGTAATAGATTTATCCTGGGAGTATTTATTTATTTACTTATTGGGAAATTAGAATTACATCTTTGAGTCAATAGACTCTTTTGCAATGGCTGCTCATTTGTAGACATAGTAAAACATCACAAATATAGGTGCAAGACACCAGTCAGTCCAAATATTACATTAGTAGGGAAGGTATAGAAATGAGCAAGATTCCATAGCAGACAGCAGAGACAGCCCAGATTAATGTGCAAAGCAGAAAACAAAATAAGGAAAACAAAATATAGATTTTAAGGCAGGACTTATGCTATTCGATACCCTAAAACAAAGAAACATGTCAGGTCATTTTAGGGCTGGATGATTATTATCAAGATTTGTTCCCATCTTTGCTGAATTAGCCTACCCTCACTGAATTAATGAAAAACAGTACCCAAATAATATGAAATGGACCCTTGAGTGTGATGAAGCTTTTCAAACCATAAAGGCTGCATTATATCAAGCTCCTGTTTAAAAGCCCATACTTTGAGAAACCATTTCTGCTATAAAGAGATGTATCAGAATTAGGCCTAGGTGCTGTCCTGAGTCAAAATGTAGACAAGACAGAACATCCTATTCTGTACATAAGTAAGAAGTTGTATGACAGAGAGAAAGGTATTCCACTGTGGAAACAGAAAGTCAGTGTTGGGTAGTAACGTTACAAGTAATGCTTTATTGTAATCTGATTACATTGTCAAGTAACTAGTAACAGTAACAGATTACTTAAAAGAAAATGTAACTTTAGGACGTTACTCATTACATTTTCTTTCAAGTAAAGCAGTTGCTGCAACTTAATTTACTATATTACTTTTTATTGTAGAATGTGCAAATGCAAATATGCATGTGTTTAGGCAGGGGCCAAAATAAGGGGTCGCTGTCGTAACTCACGCTTCTGTTTTTGATAATTAGAGCCTGCTGCTTTAAGAAACAGCAAGTTAACAGCACTTCAAGCAGCTCAGCGTGTCTGCACTGCAGTGTTGTGAGAAAGGGTAAGCATTTACAGGACTGCAGCCTTCAGTAAGAGCAGAAGAATTGGTGAAGGGCATGTCAATATGTGAAATGTGTGAGGGACAGAGCGACGAGGAGTTCCAAAACCAGCCTGCACAGATAGCAGTAAATGTGGAGAAAGGTAGGGTGGGGAAAAGTATGAAAACAGATTGCAAGTGCATGAGAAGGAGGCAGAAGGGGAGTATGTCAGACAGCAGAAGCGTTAGGGAGAACGGCTAAAATATGAGATGGCCAGGTCAAGAAGCAAAAGAAAGGAGGGGAGAGCTAGCTTTATGCTCACTGAAGGAGACGTACAACAGGCTAAAACTTATTTCAGAGTTTTTATTTACTGCAGTTTCAACTTTGCTGAAATTGGTGTAGAGACTGCATTTTGTTGTGTAATATGTAGATGTTCAAATATCATGATGAAAGGAATTCTTAATGTGGCAGGTATCGTGCATAGGAGTTAGAATTTGAGTTACTGCCAACTATCACATGCAGGAGATTAATAGTTGCTTAGAAGACTACAGGAGGGAAGAGTATGTTCTGTGCCTACAAACCCCTTTCCTCCTAACCTAATAAAAGCACTCAACCACTAGAACAGTACAAGAAGCACATGAAGTTGGCAACAACCCCTCCCCACACACACACACACACACACACAGCAGCCAGGCTATCCAGAACAATAAAATCCTGATATGTTATACACTACTCTGTCAGTGCTCAAAATATAATATTTTCATATACTGTTTTAGTTTATTTACCCAGGATAGCCTAGCTAAGATGCAACATCTCGTTTCCAGTGGGGTCCTACTTCTACTTCTACCCATTTCAACAGCTGGATGGACAGGAGCACTAGGAGGTTAAGTGACTTGCCCAAAGTCATAGTGGGTTATTGGCTTAAGTGTGGTTTTAACCTGTGGTCACCAGATTCCCAAGTAGGTGTTCTAACCAGATCCTCTACAATCCACTGCCTCCTAACACACACTGCAGCCTCCTAATAGACCACATTACCTCATTTTACTTTTTAATATATTTAAATGTCAGCTCTTGGTTTTTCAGAGTAGCTCCTGGTCAGCCAGAAAATGCAGCTACCCAGGAGCTATATATGGCTTTTGACTGCTAAAGCCTTGTTTCGCTCCTTATAGGTCCCATGATGATTTCAGAGTGCCCTCTGAGCAGACCGTAATTAACACTGACTGGCAGCAAACTAGCTAGTGTGCTATGATGGTGCAGTGGTGCTGCTGCAACTTAAATGCTTGCTGGTGTGCCTGTCAATTGGGAAGAGGGGTCCGATGTTTGTGACTGTTGCTCTTCGATTGCCCATATTTTAAGACAAAAGTTTGCTGTGCTGAAGCATTAATTATTAAATTAAAATCTAGAGTTATCACGTTGGAGCTTTATGCTGGATATCAGGAATTTGAATCATGTGCAGCAACCCCACTGAATCTGAAGCTGTTCTCTCTGCACTCAGATCTCCATGGAATGTACAGTCCATTTCATTACCAATATGGTCTAAAATGTAATTCTTTGTTAACTGACAACTAAAAAATATTCCCAAGCAGACATCTTTTTTAAGTGTAAGGCATTTTCTGATTAAACATATTTAGGCAGCAGTCAGAAAAGTGCAATCAGTCACTTGAACACTGTACTGCATTGCTGCAGTACTTTGCTTCATGGCTCAGCTGCCCAATCAAGTCCGTATTATAACCAATTGTTTCTTCAGTGTCCACATGCACCAACCAGATTCTCAATTTCTACAAAATTCACATTTTATTAATGGAAAATACTTAATTTTCTTTCAAACTCCTAGCAGTCTGTTCTAGCATATGAGCAGGAAAGAACAAGCCAGATGGGGATTACGAGCACGATGGCACTTTCACTCAAGCTCATGGCAAAAACTCTTATTCCTAGACCTGGGACAGTTGCTATAAGCAGGTGCCTGGCCACCAGTAGCACCTGCAACTAGAAAAAAAGTGCTGATGTTTCGGGGCCAGCTGAGAGTGCTCAGTGCTACTGTAGTCCTCATCTGGCTTGTTCCCTGGTCATATGCCACTTGCCAGAAGTTATAACAGACTATTTGGAGTTTCAGAGAAAATGGAGTGCTTTTGCTAATAAAAATGTGAATTTTGTAGAAATTGAAAGTCTGCTCAGTGCATGTGGACACTGAAGCAACTGTGGTTGCAGGATACAAACTAGATTAGGCAGTGGAACTACAAGGCTAATAACTACAACACGGTGAAGTGTTCAAGTGACTGGAATTTTCAGACTGCCTAAATCTGTTTAACCATTTGTTGCTTTACATTAAAAGGTGAATGTTTGTTTTTTACTAACTGTTAAAATACAGACAAAATGTCATTTTTATTATCTGTGGGAGTGGGTGTTGCCTTGCTTTTTCATTGGCTGAGTGAAGAAGCCAGTTGAGGGCAGCTTCTGAAACTTCCTGAGTGAGTTGTTTGATCACTCAAAATGCTGCTGTGCTGTTTTGGTGCCAACTGCAATTCACCATTTTGTGAGGCAGTAAGACAACACTACAGCAGCTCTGTAGACTGTGTATGTACCAGTGGCTGAAGATTCAGGCATAAGAAGATCACAGGTATTGGGCTGCCAGGGCAGGTGAGGATTAATGAAGGTAGTGGGTGGGGAGTTGGCAATGGTGACAATTGTCTCCTATGTGAGTAAGCCTGGCCATACCTTCAAGTGTCCCTTATTACGAGGACATCCCTCATTTTGCCCCTTAAAATTGCTCTGTCCTTCATCAGTCCCTCATGGAAAGATGCTGCCCACACAGAGAATGTTCTGTAAATTCAGACTTTAAAGCAGAAACTCTTAATATTCTAAAATACTAAATCCAAAATAAACTTTGTACAAGTAAACCCTATGGTTTTCAAGTGTTCTGAGCTTGTATCTCCATGTTTGAGGATGTGTCCTCATTCTGAGGGTCTGTGTCTCTCATTGTCCCTCATTTTGAGTGTCCAGAATGTACATGTCCTCACCCTCATTTCAGTGTCAAAAGGTTGAGAGGTATAAGACTGGCCTGCAAGATAAGGCAATGGATTATGACATTGGCAGGAACTGAGCTAAGGGGTGGATTTGAAAAGTCACTGAACTTAGAAGTTGTCCAGCAAAGTAGGTGGATTGTAGTTGCAGTAATTAGCTTACATCCTGATAAAGTTTCACAATGGAACAGAACGAGCAGGGTAGCAACAGAGGAGTATGCACAGATAACAATACATTTAAGGCAAGCAGGCAATTATCTTCCTATAAAAGCTGGGTATTTGTGAGATGAAAAGAAAACTACTGTCATATTAAAACATGTGTAACTGTTACTGTGAAGTGAAAATTCATGTGTGAAGTGTGAGATGGAACACCAGAAACAGCCCACTAGGCATGGGAAAAGCCAAAGGTCAGAATGGGAGCAGCATGCAGGCCTGCAGCACACACGAGCACACTTTGTTAAAGGACTTACGACTTATTAATAGTTTGTGGTATGTTATTTGTTTTTAATGCATACAGATCCTAGGGAATGGCTTATCCAGACATGATTAGTAGAAAGATAGTGCTGTGGTCATACCTCTCATAATCATTTTACAAGGGACATGATACTATCGCTTGATGGCACTGTACTGGTTCATTTGTGTTGGTTCAGGTGAGAGGGAGAGAAGAATTGCCCTGAAATGGTCTCCCACAGCAGTAACCCCTGTAAGTAGCTGCTGTTTAAGTTTATGTACTAGTGCTGCATAATAACATTTAGTATTGCACACTAGTGCTTGGTTTCAGTTCCATTTTTTCTGCCTGAGGAATTAAAGTTGTCTGACTGGGAGAACCATGGTGCCATGCTTTTTCTGAGTTGCTGGTGAGTTGGACTGTATGTGGTTACTGGATCAGTATTAGTGTTGCCAGCAGATATCTGAATATGCATTATGGAGGCAGGGGTTAAAGGCTTCCATGGTCACAATGGAGAAGTGACCAATAAGCACATGTACAATTGGCCAAGGGAGAACATTTTTATTTTGAAAAAATGAATTTGTTGACAAGCACCAAGCTTCCTGAATCAAGTTATCAAAAGTAATAGAAAGTAATATATAAAGTAATATGCATTACAGTTACAGTTACTGATTACTTTTATATACACAAGTAATCAGTAACTGTAACTGATTACATTTATTTGAGAGTAACTAGTGACTGTAACTGATTACTTTTTAAAGTAACTTACCCAACACTGCAGAAAGTTTAGCAGCAAAGTGGGCTATGGAGTCCCTGAAGTTTTGTTTGCTAGAATTGATTTTGTTCTTGTAACAGATCACAATCCTCTCTGTTGGCTTAACCAGATGAAAGATAAAATTCCAGCATCACACGGTGGTACCTGGCACTATAGCCATTTAAATTCAAAGTGATAAATAAATCTGGTAAAGAGAATAGCAATGCTGATTTTCTGTCAAGATATGGATCAGAAATTGAGGGTTCGAAGGTTGAAAACAAATGTATGAGTCTGAACTTTACTATTTGCTGTACTGTTATATAAAACCTGATAATGTACATGTGCTTAATTTTTGAAAGCAGCAAATGTTAGTAAAGAAGTAATAAAGGTTTTGGAAACCTGTCTGATGAAACAGGTTCCTCTTAAGGAGGGGTGTATGTGAGTATTACAGCATTCATATATCTCATCAAATGTTAAATTTCAGCCAATCAGCAGTGCCACATCATTTGACCAATGGGAGTAACCTGAAATGGACTAATCAGAAGACACCCTGCCTCAAACACCAGGGAGTGATGTACAGAATGCAGGAAATGACATATTCTTGAACCCGAAATGACACATCATTCCCATTCTATGTCCCTATGTCCTTCTTCCTCCATCCCCAGTCCCCTTGAACCTCCATGGCACCATTCAAGCTGGAGCACAAGTCCACCCTCTGTCCCTCGAACCACAACCACCCCATCCAAGCTTGAACCTGAATCCATCCACTGTCCTCAACCCCTGCCACAATCTCTTGGCACAAACTCTCCCATCCTCCCACCTTGTCCCACCACCACCCTTGCACCCATCACCTACCTCTAACCTGAATCTCTCCCTCCTCTCCTTGTCCCAGCACCACCTACCTTGCACCCACCACCTAGCTAAAATGTGAGTCTCTCCCTCTTCTCTCCTTGTCCCACCATTATATACCTTTCACCCATCACTACCTTGTCCTCGCTCAACCCCCATCAATCTGTGGGACAACTGCAGGGTGTCTTTTACTCAGGTAATTTTGTTTGTGTGTGTGAAATGTGCATTGAAGCTCAGTGTGCTGGAAAACCATTTTATCTCTACTGTGTAAGAAAGTTATTTTAATACAATGCATCAAGTATTTATGAAAAACAGTGATTTATTTTTAATGTGAAAGAAAATGAGTTCTAACTTTAAAGCAGAAACAGAGTGTGTGTGTGTGTGTGTGTGTCCAACACTGAAGCTGATTTTACAAGGCATGCTTATTCTAAGTAGACTGCTTCAAATCCTAAAGTCTGTTTAAAACAGTCATACTCACATACATTTTATTTTAAATGAATACATCAGAAATCTGATATTTTGATGTCAGAAGCTAAACATTTTTCTATTTCCTTTGAAAATTATCATTTACAAAGATCACTGCTTATCAAAAGCATGTATTTCTATTAAATATATGTTAATGTACTGGTGAAAGTATTTAAGAGCCTTTAACCTCCAGAAAGCAACAAAAGTGCTCTGCAATACCATTGTAAAACTGAAAACCAGTAGACTGCTTCATGGAGACTTTTATATTCAGAGAAACTTAAGAAAATTTCTATTAAAAGTTCCTATTGAAGATGCCCTGCCCAACATTACAGTATAAAATCACATGCTAGTCATTCTATGTATCACAAGAGATGACATAACTATATTTATCAATGGGAGCTAGCTTTAGAAACCTTGTGCCATCTGTGTGATGGCCACATAGAGATAGAGGATAGCTGATATTAATAGACTCTTACTATACATGCTGATACGTTCTGCTTGTCATAAGAGATGACATCACCATACAGAATCAGTGGGGACTATCTTGTATGTATCACAAGAGATGACATTATTATATTTATCAATGGGAGCTGTCTTCTAGAAACCTTGTGCCATCTGTGTGATGGTCACATAGAGGATAGAGGATAGTCGATACTAATAAACTCCTACTATACACGCTGATGTGTGCTGCTTGTCATAAGAGATGACATCAGTAATATTCATTAATGGGGTCCATCTTCTAGAAACCTTGTGATAGTCACATAGCGTGGGTTCATCTGGATGATTCTTGTAAATTGTTAGGGTCCCAAAGACTAGACATTCATAGTTTTATGATCATGAACAGCTGGTCTGATTCAGGAGATCTATCTGATAGTGAGATAACGGAAGCTGGTGTATCAATACCAGAACCACAAGGTATTTATTCTTGCTGAAATGTGTAAAATGTATCTACTTGTATGCTTTGTTATTACAAGTAAAAGCCAGCCTTTTTTTTTTGTCTGATTGTTATGGGATTTGACAGATAAAATGCAATGCTATATATCTATTAGGGGGCCATCTATCTTACTACATATGTTTTGTTAAATGGTGGGGTAATCTTTGTTTAGCACATCTTTGTAGATTATGGTTGGGGAGGTTGGCTTGTGATGGGGTAAATTTAAATGTTTGCAGACAATAAACAAATGTATTTATATTGGCTTAATGCTCCTAAGTGCTACTTTGAGAAAATAGCATTCATTTACATTGTTATTATCCTCTGTACAGACAGTTGGTGAGACCCCATCTGGAGTACTCGTGCAGTTCTGGAGACCCAATCTCTGCAAAGACATAGACAGGATGGAAGCTGTCCAGAGCAGGGCAACTAAAATGGTGCAGGGTCTGCACTGGAAGACATATGAAGAGAGACTTAAGGAGCTAAATATGTATAGCCTCGAGGAAAGAAGGGAGAGGGGGACATGATAGAAACTTTCAAGTACCTCAAGGAATCAACAAAGTCCAAGAGGGTAGCATATTTCAAAAAAGAGGCTTGCAAGAACAAGGGGCACAATTTGAAGATAGAAGGGGCGGCTCAGAGGTAATTTAAGGAAGTATTTTTCACAGAGAGGGTTGTAGATGCATGGAACGGCCTTCTGGAGGAGGTTGTGGAGTCAAAACAGTGGTGGAATTCAAGCATGCATGGGACAGTCATAAGGCAATTCTAGGGGTGGGGTAGGAAGAAGTAGGCTGCTGGTTAACTAGAATCTGCAGCTTATCCATTAGGTAGGAAATGGGCAGACTTGGTGGGCCAAGCGGCCCTTATCTGCCATCAAAATCCATGTTTCTATGTTTCTATGTTTACATAAGTAGCCTCTGTCTGACTGGTGTGTGTGTGTGTGTGTGTGTGTGTGTGTGTGCATGTGTGTCTGTTAAATACAATGCTATATATATATTAAGGGACATCTGTCTTACTACATATGTATGAGTAGAATGGGGTTAGTATGTGTTGGGGTTAATTTAAAAGTTTGCTGACAATAAACACATGTATTTGTATTGGCTTAAATCTTCATAGTGCAAGTTTCAGAAAATAGTTTGCATTTACATTATTTTACATAAGTAGCCTCTGTCTGACTGGTGTGTGTGTGTGTGTGTGTGTGTGTGTGTGTCAGATAAATACAATGCTATATATCTATTAGGGACATCTGTCTTACTACATATGTTTGAGTAAAATGGGGTTAGCTTGTGTTGGGGTTATGGCTTAACTGTGTTGTAGTTTGAGAAAATATTTAACATAGATTTACATCATCTTAATTGTTTTTACTGTAAGTGTGTGTGAATAATCTTTGGAAGATGTCTTTATAACAATGTGCATGAAAGCTAGGCAGCCTTTGATTGGTAGTTCTTCTTTGGGGGCAGACATGATGGACCTAGAGAACCTTTAGACCTTACAATGTTGCTCTATAGATACTCCTGTAATGTTTAAAATACTTAAGTGATAGGTTGATGCTCTGCTTTTTTTGTCAACAGTTCAAATTTGTGCTTCAGGGAAAAGACAACATAAAAAAGACATTCAGAAGTTTATGAAAACAAACAGAGGCCTACTGAAATTGCCATTATCAGCACTGAAAGTTTAAATGCAATAAATGACATTTGTTTACATTTTAACCAGAGGGTACAACCTTCCACCAGCTCTGGGATTCCAGACAGAGCTGTGTCTTACCCCAGGACTGAGGAAAGGGACATTGTTGCTCTGAAGTCATTTCTAAGATTTTTCCATTAATAGCTGGTGCCTTGTTTAAAGGACTTGTGGATCTTGGCTGGTTACAGTGGACATCACTTTTAAAAATGTTATTTTAAATGGTACTGTGATAAAACATGTATTTTATTTGATATGTGTAGCTAAAGAATTTAACTCAGAGCTGAAACATGCTCTGCAGGTAGCAGAAATGTATCGAACAATCAAAGCACTGGAACTGAAACTGTCTCAGAAACAGTGACAAGACATAAAATCTCACAGGCTTAATAAAAAGGGGTCAGTACTAACAGAATGAAAAAATAGACGAGTGAAAAGAATTATATAGGATAAAAATAAAAGAACCCTAGAACATCTGAGAAAGAAAATAAGGTGTACCAAAATCATATTACACCACAGGACATCACAGCAGCTTGTTGAAAATTTTAGCCAGATGCTGAATTAGAAAACCAGCAGCCCTCCAGTTTTTTTTAGAAAGAATTCAGCATTTTGAACATGTGCTATGAAACTTTAGAGCAACAGGATTTTATTAGATATTTAGGATTGCAAATCTAGATAGACTAGCATCATTCAGCCAGGTCATTCAAGCTGTGCAATCAGTAATTCAAGAACTTTTAGACCACATTATCCCTCAGTTAGGGTACATGACTTTCTACAATTGCGTTTGAGTGCTGGCTCTTTAAATTACCCCTGCTTTCAAGGAGAACACTCCCTGAAGAGTTAAATGCTGGTACATTCTTAGATCACATCGCTTGTATGTTACAAAGCAATGCTAAAGTCATTGCTGATGATTCTTTACAGTTGGTGGTAACAACCATCAGAAATCGGAGGGTGGTGGGTGGGAGTAGACGACAGTGAGTTCTATCTCTATAGCAAACTAATTGAGAAAAAGAGACATTACTTAATTGATTTAAGCAATAGAGATAATGTTTTTTGTTTTGCTGGAAGTGTACTTGCACTCCTAAACAGACACCTGACCGACAATCAGTTGATCAGTAAGGCAAAATTGTGATTGGTTGACATCCATGGCACTCCAGACATTATCTCATGAGTTTCAACCCACCTGATAGGCTAGGGATGCACATGACTCTAGGATCAGATTTCTCCCATATCCCGGTCCCAGAAGCCCCTGCTCTCTGGTTCAAACTTTGCATCTGATCAGGCTAGCACACCACGGTCCCTGCTGTCCTAATTACTAACTACTAATTCCTAAGGTAAGCCTTTTAAATCACAATTTCACTGAAGGTAACTAATTCTAGTATGTAGATACCATTTGGAGCAGTCTTAGGCAGGAATATAAAGAGTTAATATTACTAGAGTTATCAAGTAGCAGTACCTTCTCTGGTGAATCTGACTGCGTTGTTCAGAGCTCTTCCAGAGGGTACTATGATTTTTTTCTGTTGTTTTCGTGCTGCCTTCTGCTGAAGAATTTGTTCTTAACCATGCTCAGCCAAATCGCTAGTGTTTCCCCGTAAAACACACTGCATTTTGTTACAACTCCCATGGAGTCTTTCCTGTGTTTGTTTGTTGCCCTGGCCGGAGGTCCTGTGAGGTATCTGCTCCCGAGTCGCCTAGGTGCTCACAGGTCCTCCCACGAGGAGAAGTGAGGATTGTCCTCGTGGTGTTGTTTGCTCCTGTAAGTTTGGCCTGGACAGAGGTCAGCACCTCCAAAACGATGAAGTGAGACCCATCACGCTGCTGCGCTGCCCCACCACCTCCCCTTCAGGCCTACTGCTAGAGCCTAGGCACACCTACCCTGCCACCGATGAACATAACAGGACCGACACTGAAGGCAAACTTGTTCAATGGCTACAGCTCCAAGCGTCCATCCTGGAATTAATTCCGCCAGCGGCGCTTCACCACATGCTATCTGCCACCGCCTCCTCCGTTGCTCATAGGATCAGGCTGCAATGCAGCCGCCTGGCTAGTGCATCCTCCCAGCACTCAGCCTCTCTCTCCCCGGAGGCCTGCAGTGCGACCATTCACTGAGCTCTGAGTGCACGCCTAGTACCCTCCTAGGCAGCCTCTGGCA
This sequence comes from Neoceratodus forsteri, assembly GCA_016271365.2. Classification (NCBI taxonomy): domain Eukaryota; kingdom Metazoa; phylum Chordata; order Ceratodontiformes; family Ceratodontidae; genus Neoceratodus; species Neoceratodus forsteri. The sequence continues at coordinate 77,677,225 of CM057455.1, forward strand.
CTTCCCTGTTCAGCGCCCTCTCCCAGTGGCAGTTCTGGGTGGCACAGAGCCCCAGTTCTTCTTGAGCTCCTCTGCGGCCATGTGGCCTGGTGCGCATTCCTGCACCTCCCCTTACCTTGCTCTTAAGGCCGGCCTCCGAATTAGGGAGGCACTAACGGGTCTCCTGGCCAGAACGGGAGGTGTCTCATGGCTCATCAGGTCCACTATGCCTCAGGGAGCCCGCAGAGGGGAGTGGTCCATCGTCCCTCGGCCAATAATATCCGCAGTTGTGGCCTAGAGCTGCCCCCCTCCCACCTCCCTATACTCCATACCTGGGGAGGGGTCAAGGCCAGCCTTAAAGACAGAAAGTTGGGGTCCTTCCCAAAGTGGGAACAGGACCACACGGTCATCTTAGCCCTGAGCTTATTATTATTATTCTGAAAAAGAAAAAAGAAAAAAAAATTTCTATTTGGGCCACAAGGCTGGTGTTTCCTGGATTTCCATATGGGATCCTCTCACAGCAGCCCATATGAGCCACCAGTGTCTTGCCCACTGGTGTCCCTCTCATAGCGATCCCCAGGGCTCCAGCCTCCATGTGGGTCCCTCACCACAGCGACCCCATTTGAGGCCAGCATGCATCTCATTACTCTCTTATGTACAAGGTGGCTCATCGTAGCCTATCAGGGCCCCACCACCTGGTGCAGGCCCAGTTGGCACCCTTGGTAAAGCTTCATCTTTCTCTTCCCCAGATGGTCAAAGCCAAGAAGTGCACAGCCTGCAGCTCCAACCTCCTACCCCACGCCCTGGCCCTGTGTGCTGCCTGTCTCCATGTCATGACGACTCATCCTGGGCCAGCTCCACCAGCATGGGTCCCAGCAACCTGGCCCTAGCGGCTCACCTTGGCTGGACCCGGCGCCTTCTGCAGAACCAACAGGCGACCGTGGCCATGATGGAGAGTCAGCAGAATTTTATGCTGAAGGTGATGGAGAAACTGGAGTCCCTCACCCAACAGAGACTGCCTGTGAACCCGCCTCTGAACAAGACATGGGGGAGGGGCCAACGAAGACAACATGGATCTGACAGAACCTAGCCTGGATATCCACAAACCTGACACCGGGAGGACTCTGACCTACCGGAGGAGGAAGATTGGTCGCCTCCCACTTAAGAAGATGCGGAACAACAGGCCATCCTATCGCTCACTTCCAAACTATGCTCATTCGACATGGTTCCAGGCCTCATCAAGATTGTCAAGACCACCATGGGGTTCGAAATGGAGGAATACAAACCTCAATCCAAGCTAGACCCCTGATCCAGCAGAGATCTACCATTCGAGAAACTTTTCCGCCTGTCCAGCTGTTGAAGACATTATCAACAAGGAGTGGCAATCCACTGACCCAGGACGGATGCCGAACAGAAGAAACCTGGACCGCATGTACCCGGTTCAGGAGGACAAAGCCAACACCTGGTGCTCCACCCCAATGGTCGACCCTCAGGTGGCCGCCTCAGCAGATGGACTATCCTACCCTGTGGAACAATCTCCTAAAGGACCCTGCAGACAAAAGGGTCGAGGACATGTAAAAGAAGGCCGTTGAAACAGAAGGCATGGCAGCAAGAGCATCCACAGCAGCCATCTACACAGAACGGGTGCAAATACGTTGGTTGGAGGAGCCCTTGGAGCAGGCCAACCCCAAATCCAGAGAGACAGAACTATTAGAGTGCACCATCGATGCGCAAGATACCTAGCCTGACTGGCTGTCGACACCTCAGACTTAACGCAAGGGCCACAGCCATCACAAACAGGGCCAGACAGGCCTTGTGGCTTAAGTTATGGGAGGCCGACAATGAATCAAAAACCTTACTGCAAAATCTCCCTTGAAGGGCAAACATGTTTTTGGGAGGGTCTCTTAGAGTTCCTGAAACAGAAAGAGGAGGGCAAGGAACTCCTTAGAAACAAGAGTAGGCACTCCATCTCCTCCACGAGGTGGAGATTTCAGGGGGCCAGAGGTCATACCAAAGCCGCAGAGACACCTCCGCCACTTCCTTTCGAGGTAGAGGCCACTACACTTCACCATGCACCCCACCTAATCCTACTACTCCTCATCCTTCAAAGCTCGTGGCTCGAGATTCAGAGGAAGAGGCAGGGGTCAGCGAGCAAGCCACAATGACTGCCCACGCTGACCCTCTCGGAACAAGAGCCCTCCCTCCTGTGGGACAGAGACTAGCACTCTTCAGTCACCAATGGTTCCACACCACCTCCGACAGATGGGTTCACGAGGTAGTGTCCAAGGATACTCAATAGAGTTATCAGAGACTTCTCTGACACACAGGTTCATCACCTCACCGGTGACAAAGAAGAGGGCCACCGCCCATCAGGTACAGCATATCCTGTGGGACCTGATCAACAACAGGGCGATCCAGCCAGTACCACCACACGAGCAGGGCTAGGAGTCTACTCCATCTTCTTCCTTGTACCTAAGAAGAACGGCGACCTCCGCCCATCCTGGACCTCAAACACCTAAACCAACTTGTTGTGCTCCAGAAGTTCAAGATGGACACTCTGAGGTCAACACTTCACAGTATTAGGGTGGGTGACTTCCTGATGTCCATAGACCTCAAGGACGCATACCTCCACATACCCATCAGGCCGACTCACAGGCAGTACCTCTGGTTTCACATCCTCGCCAACACTTCCAATACCAGACCCCACCGCTCGGACTCGCCGGCCCCAAGAGTCTTCACCAAAGTGTCAGTGGTATTGGTGGCCAGACTCTGAGAACAGAGTCTCGACATTATCCCCTACCTTGATGACTGGCTGATCCGAGCATGATCCAAGGAGAGCTCCCTCCGTCACACCACCCTCACTCTAAGGGCCTTAGAGAAACACAGCTGGGTAGTGAACCGGGACAAGAGCCACCTATCACCACGCAACAAATAAAGCATCTAGGCACAGGGGTGGGCAAGACCGCCCAAGGCAAGAGTCCTCAACCTGCTCAATCTGGCGTGCACTATACACTCAGGCTGTCGATGCTCCATGGCAACCCTAGCACAACTGCTAGGTTGCATGGCCTCTTGTATCGACCTCGTCCCATGGGCCAGATGGCACATGCGACCACTACAGACCCACGCCCTCCGATGGGGTTCCCCTAATGAACACAATCTAAGGACCTCGCTCCATTACCTCCTCGGTGAGAAAGTCACTAACGTGGTGGACACTCCACCACATCTTACCAAGGGGGTACCACTAGAGGCCTCCCCTAGGTCTCAATCGAGATGTATGAGTCTGCAAGGATGGGGTGCTTGCTTGGCCAACAGGACAGCCCAGGGCCGATGGACCCACACAGAATCAGACTATCTATCAATGTCCTGGAAATGCGGGTGGTCTACCATGCACTAACAGCTTTCAAATCCACCATCCTGGGACAATCTGTCCTGATCCGATCCAACAACCAGGTAACGGTGGCATATATCACCAAACAAGGGGAACCTGAAGCAGAGTGATGCTGAAGGAGGAGGCAGGTCCTCAACTGGGCCCAGACACACCTCAACACCTCAGTGCAGTCCACCTTGCCGGAAAGATCAACATTTGAGCAGACTGGCTGAGCCGACAACAAGTTCACCCAGGAGAGTGGCACCTCCACACCAGCCTTTTTCAAATGATACAGGACACCTCGGACCATTCCTTGGACCTCATGGCCACTGCCCAAAACACAGGCCAGACGCTATCTCGAGGTACAGGGACAGTCAGTCATGGGGAACCGACTCCCTATCACAACCACTCCCACGTCTTTCCCCATTCCTGTATTACTCAGGTGCTGTCCAAGATCTGCTCCTCCAGATGGACCATCATAGTGGTGGCCCCTACTGGCTGCAGAGGACATGGTTTGCCACAATCCTCTCGATGACAATGGCATCCTTCAGACTTCCCTTCCATTCTGACATGTTGAACCAGGGTCCACTTCTACACCCCAACCCTGGGACCCTGAAGCTCACAGCCTGGCTCCTGAGAGGAGAAGACTAAGGAACACGGGCTACCATGACTGGGTCATAGCAACGACGCTACAGTCCAGACGCTCATCAACCACCTCCACCTATAGCAGGCAGTGGATGGTGTTCACCAAATGGTGCCACGACCGGCGACAGACCCGAGTCAGCGGACATGCCCACTATCCTGTTATTTCTCCAACAAGGCCTGGATAGGGGACTGGCTCACTCATCACTCAGGTACAGCTGTCGGCCATCGGAGCAGCTGTGGGGTCCATAGAGGCCACAGACCTGGTGCTCACCTGAATGCCCCTAGCCTAAGGCGCGGCTGACTTGCTACGGCCTCCCGAGTACGCCCAACCGTCATTCCTGGGACCTCCCTGGTTCTGGACTCCCTCAACTCAGCCCTATTCGAACCCTCCAAACCATAGACTTGTTCTGGGTTGGGTTAAAGACCTGCTTCCTCGTGGTGATATGCTCAGCCCGCAGAATCGGGAGTTAGGTGCACTGTCCTGCAGGAACCCTACACAGTGTTCACACCACACGGAGTATGCCTACGGACTGTGCCAGCCTTTCGACCCAAGGTCTCCTCCCTTCCACAGGGAACAGAGTATCGAGTTACCCACCTTCCGGGAGACTCCCACTCCTGAGACGCTACTCGTCCCACAAGACCTGGATGTGGGCAACACTCAACCACTTACATAACCAGGACATAACCTATCCGGAAGACAGATAGACTGTTCATAGTCTCAAGGGGTCAGAGACAGGGAAAGCAGCCTCAAGACCACCATCGCTGGCTGGTTACGGAGAACTATCCAGGTGGTCTACTTGGCAAAACAAAGGACACCTCTTCAGGGAATCAAGGCACACTCCACTTGTGCAGTAGCCACATCCTGGGTGGAGAGGCAAACATGTCAGCGGAAGACATCTGCAAGGCAGCCACATGTACATCAATCCACACCTTTGCCAGACACTATCGCCTAGATCACCTGTCCCAGTTGCAACCTACCTTGCAACCCAAGTCCTCTCTGGCCACTTCCACTGCTTCCTTCCGCCCCTAGACCACTCTGTCTCCCTCCCACTGACACAGTACTGCTTCTTATCTACCCATGAGGTAATGTCTGGAGTGCCATGGATGTCAACTAATCACAATGGGTGTTTACTCACCTGGTAAAGGTGATTGTGTTGGTTGACATTCATGGCCACCTCCATTCCTCGACACAGTAGTCAGAGGCGTACAGGGTATGGTCAGACAACCTTATATTGAGCTGAATGTTTTATTGCTATGCATTTCGACATCCAGGATGTCTACTGCCGGCCCATTAGGAGTTGAGGTCTAGATTGTATTACTAGGGAATAAATTTGGGCCCTGGCCGATTTCATTTATCACCGCCAGACATCGAGATTCTTTCTGTTAACAGCTATTCTGGTATAGGGTCATTTCTGTTGTTCCGTTTCACTAACCTTATTTTCAGCTTTGAAGATTCGAACTGGAGAGCAGGGGCTTCTGGGACTGGGATATGGGAGAAATCTGATCCTAGAGTCATGTGCATCCCTAGCCTATCATGTGGGTTAAAACCCATGAGGTAATGTCTAGAGTGCCATGGATGTCAACCAACACAATCACCTTTACCAGGTGAGTAAACACCCAATATTGCATGCTGAGATAGGTTTGTCAGAACACACACCTATCAGTTTCAGTGATGTGCCACAATTTGAACAGTTTTTAGGAATAACTTTAAGGTTCTATATCATGATGAAGGAAATTGGCAAACATTTTCAATGGGGTCTGGGAGCTATCCTAAAACATTGTTTGTATTACTTCATAACAATCACTTTTACGGTGTCACAAATGTCAAGAAATTTATAGGGGCCAGATTCCTCTGTGAATACTGTCAATCAGCTTGCCACAAAAATCATCACTCATGCATTCTTTTGTGTAATGTGTGCTGTGATCAGTCTGTGCAGAACAGATTGCCAGTATAGTGAAATGCCCAAATGTAACAAAATCTGTAGATCCTTTGATTGTCTGGGGAGGCACATGACCAAAGCTGATTTAGGCATGATCCCCGTGAATCAAGCAAGCTGTGAGAAGAATATTTTGCCATATACAAAGGAAATCATAAATGTAAAATGTGCGGATGTCCTAGATGTGGTTCTCTTATGACTGCTGATAAACATTTGTGTTAGATGTCTCCACTGAAACAAGTGAAGACCTCTGAGAAATATATAGTGTTTGGTTTTGAGGCCAGACAACAAACAGGAACACACACACACAAATTATGTCTATGCCAAGCAACTGGATGATAGCAGATGTTGGGCATTTGAAGGAGATGATTATGTAAAAGATTTTGTCAGGCACTTTATAGATACGCCATTCAAACACTACACAATTATAGCTCACAACGCTAAAGGCTATGACAGCTATTTTATCATTAGTCAGCTAGTCAAGGAAAAAATTGGTATCAAATTGCTCACACAAGGAGGGCAATAGCTTTCTGTGATGGTATCTGCACTACACATTAGATTTATAGATTCCTTGTGTTTCATGCCAATGCATTTGTCTAAAATCCCAGGGCATTTGACTTGAAAATGAGATCGCTAAAGAGTATTTTCCAAATTTTTTAACACCAAGGCCAATGAAAACTATGTAGGTCCGCTGCCTGATGCCAAATTTTATGGGGTAGATTATATGATGCCTAGAAAAATCAGAGTTCATGCAGTGGTACCTAATCAACCAACATGCAGAACTGATCTGAAAAAGAGCTGCACTACTGCTGTCAGCTAGATGCTGAAATTATTTGAAATGCCTGTGACAAATTTAGACAAGAAGTGATGAACATGACAGCTATGCAGGTTTTAAAACAGTCAGATGGTGACATTTTAGAGTATGAAGAGGTTTTTAGATCCCTTTCAATATATGAACATAGAATCTTCTGCATGGCCACATACAGATTCATGTTTTGAAAGAACACACACTCGCAGTTCTCCTCAGATAATTACCACAGCCTGCAAACAAGGTTCTCCACATCTGCAATATAGTGGTTAATGTATATAGCAGAGAAAGAAAACATTGCTATTCAGCACGCACTACTGGGTGGGGAATTTAAAGTGGGGCCATATTTTTTCGATGGTCACACAATAATTAATGGGGTTCCCACTGCCTTTGAATTCAACAGGTGTTTTTACATGGTTGCAACATCTGTTACTGTGAAAAGATTGAAATCATATGACAGGTATGACATTTTGCAGTTATTCAATCGGGCCATGCACAAGGATCATTTTTAAAAGTCATGGCTTTTCCATTAGATTCCTGTGGGAACATGAGTGGAGGAAATTCTGGCCACAGATCAGGGGCTGACTGATTTTTGAGGGACAGGGAACTAGACAGTCAGTGTTTGGGGATGAACAAATTCCATTTCTCTGTACTATAAGATACAGCCCAATGAGACAATCTGCTATTATGATTTTACCAGCCTGTACCCTTTTGTCAACAAAACTAAACAGTACCCAGTGGGTCACCCTCCCATCATTTCTGAGAACTTTGCTTACATGAGTCAGTATTTTGGTTTGGCAAAATAAAAGTTTACCCTTATTGATCTCTTTTTCCAGTGCTGCCATCCAGGACTGGAAAATCTTGTATTCACATTATGTTGTGCATCCACAGAAGACAAAGTTCAGACACCATGCACACACAATGATGAACAAAGGGCACTGACTGGTACCTACTATACTGTGGAACTAAACCTGTCACTGGAAAAAGGTTACAAGATATTAAAATGTATGAAGTGTGGCATTTTAGAGAGTCATCAACAGAATTGTTTGAAGATTACATCAAACTGCATCTGAAAGATGAGCAAGAGGTATCTGGTTTCCCTTCATGGGTAAAAAATGAAGCAGATAATGGCAGGTACATACAGCAGTATTTTGAAAGAGAGAATGCATTTGAACCTTGCTAACATAGCTGTTAAGCCCACAAAGAGACAGATATCCAAACTATTTTAAATTCTCTTGGGTAAATTTGGACACAGAGTTAATTTACCCACCACCAGTTTAGTATCAGACCCTGATGAGCTTTTCCAATATGTGTTTGCCTCATTATGATGTGAAATTTCATGCTGTTTCATCGATGATGAAACAGTGTGCTTATGCTGGAAATATACCAAAGACCACTACCCAAATTCTAACAATGTCAACATATTTATAGCTAGTTTCACCACTGCATATGCCAGACTAGAACTCTACAAACTGCTACATAAGTTACAGGACAGGTGCCTGTATCACGACACAGACTCTGTAATTTTTGTGTCTAGATTGGTGACTGGAACCCCCTCTAGGTAACTATTTAGGAATTGACTAGTGAGCTTCCTCCAGATGAGCACATTATTGAGTTTGTGCCTGCAGGTCCCAAGATGTAGGTACCGGCAGTCCGAGGACAAATTGTCACTAAAGTGGAAAGGCTTCACCTTAAGGTAGGTAACTGTGAACACATTCATTCTGACAGCTTAAATATCTGGTTTTGATTACTCAGAGCCACAGACATCTAAAGAAATCAAAATGAGGCAACCAGCATAGTTAGAAACAAAACACAGTGGTCCCTTGAAACAAGAACGCTGTCCAAGACCCAAAGAGTAGTTTATGATAAATGAGTTTTAAAATCAGAGTTCAGAACACTTCTTACAGATACTGAGGACAGAAAATGGATATCAGGTTGCAGTATCCTTTACTTGTCTGTTGGCGGCCCATATAACAGCGGAAAAGCTTCTTCATAAAGCAGTTGTTGGAAAATTACGATACCACTTTATCACATAAACCTGAAAATACTGTTTTATTTTACAGCTGTTGGCAACCTTTGTACAATGAACTGATGTTAAAGTTTCTGTAGATTAAATTTGTGGAGGGGCTACAAGTGTCATTCACTGATGATGATCCCTCGGGAAGATGAATTTTGTTGTTATAGATGATTTAATGGACTCTGCCTGTCAGAATAGTGAAGCTGAGTATGGGTTTGCCAAGTGCAGCCATCATAAACAGTTAACGATATTTCTAATTGTACAGAATGTATTTTGTCATGGTAAGAAAAGCCGGACCATCATGCTTAATGCCAAATATATGGTCCTGTTTAAAACCCATGAGACAAGCTGCAGATACAAATACTGGCCAGACAGATGTACCCCAATCAGACCAAATTTTTTTAGAAACATTTGAAGATGCTACAAAAACCTTACGGCTATTTATTGGTTGATTTAAGAGCTGGTACACCAGGTGAAAACAGGCTGCAGAGTGGGTTGTTTCCCGACTGGGCTGTGGTGTACATCTTGAAAAACACATTCTGGTTTTAGAAATACATGATGCTGTATTGTCATTATGTCTAAAAGACTGCAGAGAAACCTCTGTTTTAAAGTTAATTGTCAGAGGACCTCCCTCAAAGAAAAGTTATTTTGTGCTCAGCCTCTGATGACTTGATATCTGCCATCATGAAGGTGGCTTTAAACACCTGAAAGGAAACATGACATTGTCAGCTAAACAGCTAACTTTTCTGAGAAAAGGGGTAGAGTCATAAAAGATTTAGGCAACAGGAAAGTGCCTTTAAAAAGAAGAAAAAAACAGGTTATAAACCAGACAGGTGGATTCATAGGGACGTTGTTGGGAATTGCTATTCCTTTGATTACAGGACTGCTGGCTAACAGATTTTACTCAGAAAATGTATCTGGTACCTCAATAGCAATTGGGCCATATGAAACAAACTATCCCAATGAGGATATGAGAAAAGTCACAACTTACAGCTTGATACCGAAATGAGATCTATACTATCACAGACTGACTGATCAGATCATGACAAAGCCAAGCTGTACTCTGTAGTGTTGCAACATTAATTCACTCTAGTACATCAAGGAGAACAGGCTAAAACCAATTTGACCTACACATGCCTAAGAGTGAGGCAGTTTCAACCAACCCCTGCTGAGACTCTTTCTGTCACGAGTACTATGGAAAAGACATTTTAACAGTGTTTCCCAAAGGTCATAAAAAATACTGAGATATTATTAAAGCAAATGGCAAAGAACAAGAATATTCCTTTTGGAATAATATAGGAAATTGATGTATAAAGGTAGTGTTGTTTGGGTCTCATACGGTCGATTTGTTAAGGGCTGCTACAGCCAGTCACGCTATCCCTGACCACAAAAAGCCAAAGGGTGGGATGTGTTTGTCAAAGCGGTGGCAGAGGCTAACATACCCACATCCATCTTTGGTCATTCAGCAAACAAGAGATATGTTGAAGGTCAAAACAGCCTATGTAAAAGCCCTTGAACCTCTCCACTTAGCAAATGGTCAGTGACACCCAAAGATAAAAGACGTCTAAGAAACCATCCTGGCTCTCTGTATCAATGTGAATATAATATTCCTTAGTGACTGATGTGTACTGACTATTTTGGCATGTGTTTTTTTTTTTACAAATGGTATTAACAGTGATGTAGGTTATATAATCCTACCTCATTGATACATTAGCATTTTTTTTAAAAAGGTACTTATATTTCTGTATGTTATCATTCTACCTCATATTGAATATGGTAATAATTTTTTACAAAAGTGTGTATATTGATGCATGTTAGCCTACCTCATCTTTAGTGTGTAATCATGTTTTTTTAAAAAGGCATATCATAATCCTAGCTCAGTGGTATGTCGTATGTAATGTGCATTTCTACAAGATGCTTTTAGTTTTTGTATCTTATCTATGATTTTATCTGTCCTTGTTTTACAAGAAATACCTTTAATATTGTATATATTGTGTCATTGTTGAAGACATTACATATCTGAAAATTCCAAACACATGTCCCCAGAAAACTGACAAAGACACAGAGATCATGAGGGTATGTATGATTTTATAAAATGATGGTTGTGAGTTACAAGTGATTGCATATTTTAAATTCATTACAAGACAAACAAGTCTGAACATGTTGCCATCCCACTGATACAGGCCCTGACATGTTTAGATGTCTGAAAGGTGACATACAAAACTAGTTACCATGGCATCATTTTTGAGCAAATCATTAGAGTACATATTTAGAATTTGATCATAAGAAAGTCCTTTACATCTGTGATGAAGAAAAGATGCAGGAAATCCACAGGTGGTAGAGAAGGAATCTTGCAACTGTGTGTTTTGGTATAGAATGGTCTTCGCAGTTCAGTTTAAAAAGACCCCAACTTTGTGCATAATTATCAGGATGAAAACTGTAGCTGCCATATAACTCCCAGCCCCATTTTATGAAATGTATACAGCTAACCAGTGCTGTCCAGGAGGTCAGGAGTCAGTATTGATGACTAGTGCTAACTGAAGGTTTCTCAGTCTCTCCTTGGGTAGCAGATCATAGGAAACACACCCAAGCAGTCACAGATGTGGGAGTTATTTGTTACAATTTTTCCAAGCTGCTTTGTCTTCATTTTGTTATGGTTTATCACATATAATAAAGAATGACATTTCTTCTCTGATTTATTTCAAGGACGCTATCAAACACAGCATAGACAATGAGATTAACTGTTTGTGGAAGGGCTTCTGCAAATCTGATTTCTGCTCTGAGGTTCCCAGTTTTAATTAAAGAGTAATGATCAGCACATTCTTGGTCCAGAGTGAGTTCAAAGGCAAACAGGGTGTACCCTTGTGTAAATTCCTGACAGTTGACAAGTAATGGTCGATCTTTCATGTTTTTTCCCCGCTGCCAGTACTAGATTAAAATATTCTCTCACAGCATTTCCATTTCTAAAATCAGGCTGCAGAGGTTTAGAAGGGATTTGTTCACCATCCAGATACAGTGCCACAAATTAATGTTATAATGTTTAAAGTTAAAGGGTTTTGAGTGTAGGAACTGCTAAAAGTATCATTGTCATGACCATCATTTCTGGTAATTGTCCCAAAAGCAAATTATCTTGGTTATAGACCCTGCTGCTTGCTGGGAGGCTGAAAACTTTCATCCCACTCTGCCTATAGGATATTTAGTGTTGGAGTCAGCAGGGCTTTTAAGTCTCCCAGATGAACACCAGGGTCACTTTAACCCTTTGACAAATAGAGAGGAGGCCATGATTTTTAGCTTATAAGGCTCAGCATCTCCGCTCATCAGGCAAAAGCTGTCCCTGTTACATGTCAGTTTAATTTTAATATCCACACCATTTAGCACAAGTTTCTCTTGAAGAAATAAGTCCATGTGCAAGTGTCCCAGCAGCTCTACCCTCTATTGAGATGTGTGAAGGAGCTTTTATTAAACCCACATTGTCACCAGCTCTGTCTGTGATTTTGTGTTTCCTGAGGTGTCTTTGTAAAATAATCCTGCCATGAATTGTGTAGAAAGGGTCTCTTCACTGAAGTTCAGCACAGATTCTATGATAGCCCTGTAGGATAACAGTTATTGCTCTGACTAATGAGCCGATCAATGACAGTCACATCCAGCTGGCTGAAAATGGTGGCCACTGGGTAGTTTATAAGACCCACTTTGGCCACTGCAGGTATATCACCACCATCCACTTCAGTGATTTTGCAAACCAGGTAAAGAAGCGTGTTGTTTAGATCCAAATAGTCTTCACCATTCCTTGCTATATAAAATTGAATCGATGAGTTTCTGAAAGGGCAGCCAGAGGGTATCTCTACATACATGCTTTTTCCAGTGCTTGTCTGTGTGGGAGCAACAGCAAACAAGTCCAGTTTCAATTTTGTGCATTCTTCAGAACCACAGTGCATAAAATCCATGCTTTTAGAATAGATCTCTATTTTTTACATCCTCGAAGGTCCTTTGGACTTTGACCACTTTCTTTATGTGACATTTTGTGTTTTGAGACATGCCTTTAAAGTAGTGGGAGGTCCAATGAGAAGCAAAGTGTATACTCTGTTCTTCTCTTTCTCTTTCTACCTCTCTTGACCACAATCAGCCCTGAACCACCCTGAGTGGTCTTATCACCTCCTGACATCGCTTGAGCAACAGCGCTAGTCACATGCCCCACAACATCCTTTGCAACATTTTTAGTAGCTGTTTGTAGATGTGGTTTGGCAATTTGAACCCCTTCTTAAAAATGGAACTGATTTTCTAAACATACTATGAAATATCCTACTATACCAGAACCATACATAGGAAGTCCACTTAAAGTCTTGAAGGTCGATCCTGCCTGTGCCTTGTCATAGCTTCTGTAGAAAGCAGGGTCTCCATAATGATGAACGATCACCATCCTTGTTTAAATTTTAAGTACTCTGGGGGTCAAATGCAACTTCACAATCACCTTTCCAAATCAAAATAGTATAGGTTCATTTTGATCATTCTTTATTTCAATAGTGACTGCATCAATCTGATGTTTACTGACTGTTTGATAATGGGGTTTATCGAGGTCACGGTCACTATCTCATTGTTTTGCCCCTGACGGGTATGCATCTCAGCAGAGGCGCTTAGACTGTCACTCACTATTTCATGTGTGATAATGTCAGTGTAGATCTATAATGTAAACCCCCATTAATATCTGTAGGATTCTTTGTTAGAGTCTTTCCACACCTACCTCAAGTCTACTAAAACCCAAAAGGTACTGTAACTGCCCATGCATAAACAGAATGAATTTGATGTCGCTGTCTATTATTTCTCTCCTGATGACTTGTTATTCCAAACCATGGCAGGTCATTTGCTTCAAATATGCTTTTATTAATTTGACTAATAACACTTACCATGTTAGGGAAAATGTTGTTCGAGTTGCTAGGCAAGATGATGTAAAAGCCATTTTGAGCATTTTAAATCTTATCTGCTTCTAATGTCCCAAACCTGTGTAGCCTTGATCCAGCTATTGAATTTATCAGGCCACCCTAGCCACTTTACCAGATACCAAGTTTTTCTGCCACGCTTTTCTTTGCCAGGATTTTCTGCACCCTATACACTCAGTCCTCATCCAGTTCAATTTTCTGCAACTCTTCTGCATAGAAAGTATCTTTGATGTCTTCCCAATAGTCTTTTAGCTTATAGGTGGGTCTCAGTATTTATAAGACCTCCTTCACAATAAATATCTCAACTGTGTATGTCTGTTCATATCCCTTTCAAACATCCCTTCAGCTTAGATATTCTCATGCGATCACTTTTCTTAAGGGCACCCTTTTGTTTTTTGCCAAGAACTGTTTTTCCATAGATGGTCTTCCATACATTCAAGGCATTGGAAGGGTTAACATCCACTGGGCTGCGTGTAATGCTTCTATGGTAAGTATGATTATAGCTGTGCATCAGGTCAGGCAACACATCAATATATTTCCATGTGTTTTTGTAAAGTAATGCCACTTGTGTGTCTTTAAAGTTTTGTTGAACTATTCTACAATGCTAGCCTTAACTTCATTATTTGTTATAAAATGGTGTATTTTATTTTGTTTTAATAATGCCCTTAAGGAAGCATTTAGAAATTCTTTACCCTTATCAGTCTGCAACTTCTCAGGTATGCGCCTGCTTTTAAAATTGTTTTAAAGGCCTGCATCACTGCCTTGCCTGATTTATCTTTTAAAGCCACTACCCAGGCATGCTTGGACAGCACATCGATGCACGTCAGTACATATTTAAACCCATTTACTTGGTATATGTACAAAGTACATATACTTTGCATATTGACTCATATCCATTAAATCAGCTTGCCATTGTCTATCTATGTCAGAAACAATGACAGGATTTCTCTTAAATCAAATTCTTGCTGGTCTGTGTAACGTATAGGGTCTTGCTTTGCATGCCATTCTGCAACAACTTTCCTGGTCACACCTTTATCAATTTCATTTTCAGCTTTATACAACTGAGTCACATCACTAAAACTGTCCACTTTCTTGTAGTTCAAATATATGTTCTGAAGCAGTTGATCAGTCATCTTCTTTCATCAGTACCAAAATACATCTGTTAACTAGCCAACCTCTTGTCACCCATACAATGATGTATATGTATATGGGTACTCTTTTTCTTAAAAATTCATGACAACCATAAACTGCAATATGTAATTATATTTCATTCATACATACAAAATGTAAACTGAAACATATATTAACTAAATACAAAAGTCATAACAGTGTTTTAAATAGCATATATACACCAAACATAGTATGCATGCAATGATTACATAATATCCTGTTTGTACACTACCAGATTCTTTCACATTCTACCATACCCAGAGACAGTAATTTTGGGCTGTATGTTTCACACAAGCAAGTGTTTCATCCACTTTCCCTTGGTGACGAGGTAGACACAAACATACACACATGTGCCAAGCACCACTCAAAATAATCAGGGTGATTGTTGAGGGTACTGTTGCAGAATCAAAATGCTATTCACCGTACGCTTGTTTTTCGCTCATTGCATCAATATACATATGCCATATAATTGGAGGCATACTTTAATCTCAGTCACTGTCCTTTCTGCCAGTGAAGGTGCAGCACTTTCACAGCATACGCTTACTTCATGGCACTTTAAAAAATATACAGGGGCCTTTAAAATGTCCTTTATCACACGGAGCATTGTAGCCATCAAGAGTGACTGAATAGCGGTAGCATGCTATTACGTTCCATCTGAAGCACATAATGCATCTGCTTTAAAGCAGACACACATTGATGCACCTACCAATAACATAGTTACAAAACATTCAGGATCTTCTACAAATATAGGCACAATCACTGTAATGTTTTCTAAAAGTGTCAACTCAGATTCTTTCATATAGTTATCTATATCCTCTCACATGTCTGAGGGGCAAGCAACATCAGTTCCATTGTAGAAGGTAAGTCAGAATGGGATGATTCAAGTCAGGAGACTGAACATGGAAGGATTGCAGTAATGGCTTATGATCAGATACATAAGTCTTTGGACACTCTCTATGCTTGCATCCCGCATGGTTCTCTGTAAAATAAAATATGAAGCTTTGGTCTACATTTACACATAACCTGTAGCAGATCAGCAGTTAAATGAATTTTCACAATAAAACAGAGTCCCTAAACTTATTTTTTAGAAATTTAACAGAGTCCCCAAGTTCTTGTTAGAAATTTTTAAAAGAGCAATTACTGACTAGACATCTGGCCTCTTTTCTAATCTCACCATCTGTCTGTTGTAACATATCTGTAAGTAACCACATGGGGTCATCAGCTCTTTTACATCATTTAAAACATGACTGACAGATTCTATAGTTTTGTTGCTTATGCTTAAGCCCTGTTGTTTCATAGCTATTGCTAAGATCACAGGCATGAGATTCCTATGTATGGCTTCAGAAACATTTTGTATGCTTCTCTAGCTGTCAAGTCATCAAAGATACATGTATGGTTTATCTGACTAGGGTCACCTATCTCACACCCAGGACAGGCATCAACCATTTCACAACTTATCACTCTCTCTATCACTGTGGCAATTACACCATGAATGGTCTGGTATATAACATCCTTACAATACACATCATGGTCAGTTTTGGGGGTTAATACTAAGGCCTGTTTTTCAACTGAGGAAACCTGTCAATCTTAGTAGACAAAGATGGTTGTGGCTTTGTAGTGATTACAGTGTTTTCTGATTTTTCATGCATTCTATTGCTTTCTAAATTTCTAACATATTGACCCTCACACATCGCATTAATAACCACATCTGTATCTTTCACACAGCAAACACAGTCAAGCAGTAGATTTGTGGAGACTCTAGTATCCATGCTGTCCGAAAAGACTGTTGCTCCATTCCATATCCATCACTCTGATAAAGTAAAAAGAAAACAACATTGGTCCTTTTACTCAGTAAGTTCCAGCTCATCTGCTAACTCATCTGTTCGGTTACAATCTGCATGCATGTCTCCACTCACTTGTTTTTTTCAGAGTTTAAAAACAAAACAGAAATTTACACCGCAGTGGAAGTTGCTTTGCCATCTTTCTTTCTTTAGCCTGTTGCGCTTTCTTATCTTTTCTTTTCTTAGCCTGTGGCTTGCTGGTCATGGCAGTGTCACCATCTGCCTCTTGGCTGACTGCTGCTTCTGCCTGTGTCTTGGCATCCTTATCTGACCCTCCTCCATATCACACTCTGTTCTGGGCTTCATTTTCATATCTTTCTACTCAACAGACTCACATGCTAGCTCTTCTTCAAGGTCTTGCAGTTGTTCCTCTTGAAAGGCATATTAGGATCAGTCTTTGCTTTTTCTGATTCACCAAACTATTCAGCAAGATTTCTTTTTATGTCACAAATCCTTCCACTGGCCAAAATTTGAATTGGACATTCTTTTCACACTTTATGTAGCACATACACGGGTTTATTTTATTTATTTTATTTAATTATTTATTTATTTTTATCTTAATCTTGGTAACCGGTAGGCCCACTAGGCACAAGTGCCTGATTTCAGGGGTGACCTAGGAGCACTGGGCGGTTAAGTGACTTGCTCAGAGTCACACAGTATGCAAGTGGAGGTTGTGAGAATCAAACTCAGGTCTGGTTTGCTGGATGTACCAAACATGTTCACACCTCATTCCTCTAACCTCTAGGCTATATTGCCAGCCCAAGGGTTTGGGCCTGAAAGGTATTTTCTTCTGGCTTTTCATCTCCTGGCTGTTCATTTGGTGGAGTAACCATCTGTTCCATGACTGGAATGTTAATTTGGAATGCTGTGTTCTGGGTCACCTTCTTGAAAATCTTGATAATCAGCTCAAATCCTATAAAGTAGATTTGATGAGGCTCTGAAAGCTATTTTTGCACATCTCCAACCAGGGGTATAAATAAGACCCCTGCCAGATGAACTAATGCTATGTGACCATCACATGGATGGGCATGGGTTTCTGGAAGACAGTCCCCCATCAGTCGTGTATGGTGATGTCATATCTTATGACAAGCAGCACAAATCAGCATGTATAGTAGGAGTCTATTGATATCAACTATCCTCTATGTGACCATCACACAGATGGCACAAGGTTTCTAGAAAACAGCTCCCATTGATAAATATAGTTATGTTATTTTTTGTGATACATACAAGACAGGCCCCATTGATTCTGTATGGTGATGTCATCTCTTATGACAAGAAACATCCATCAGCATGTATAGTAGGAATCTATTAATACCAACTATCCTTATTGTGACCATCAGATTGCTGGCACAAGGTTTCTAGATGCTAGCTCCCATTGATAAACATATAGTTATGTCATCGTCTTGTGATACATAGAATGACTATCATGTGATTTTTATACTGTAATGTTGGGCAGGGCATGTTTAATAGGAACTTTTAATAGGAATTTTCTTAAGTTTCTCAGAATATAAAAGTTCCATGAAGCAGTCTACTGGTTTTCAGTTTTACATAGGTAATGCAGAGCACTTTTGTTGCTTTCTGGATGTTAAAAGGCTCTTAAATACTTTCACCAGTGCATTAATATATATTTAATAGACATATATGCTTTTGATAAGCAGTGATCTTTGTAAATAATCTTTTCAAAGGAAGTAGAAAATATGTTTAGTTTCTGACATCAAAATACCAGATTTCTGATGTATTCATTTAAAAGAAAATGCATGTTGAGAGTATGACTGTTTTTAAACAGACTTTAGGATTTGAAGCAGTCTACTTAGAATAAGCATGCCTTAGAGAATCAGCTTCAGCACTGGACACACACACACACACACACACACACACACACACACACACACACACTGTCTCTGCTTTTAAAGTTAGAACTCATTTTCTTTTTCACATTAAAAAGAAATCACTGTTTTTTCATAAATACTTACATGCATTGTATTAAAATAACTTTCTTACATAGTAGAGATAAAATGGTCTCACAGCACACTGCCCTCTGAGCTTTAAATCACATTTCACACACACACACACACACACACAGACACAAATGACCTGAGAAAAAGGCACCTTGCAGTTATCCCACATATTGAAGAGTGGGAGATTGAGGGAGGGCAAGGTAGTGATGGGTGCAAGGTAGGTAATGGTGGGGCAAGGAGAGAGGAGGGGAGAGACTTGGGTTCCAGCTAGGTGATAGGTACAAGATAGGTGGTGGTGTGGCAAAGAGAGAGGAGGGGAGATTCAGGGTTTGAAGTAGGTGATGGGGTGCAGGGTGGTGATGGAGAAGGTGAAAGGATGGGAGAGTTCATGCCAAGATATTGTAGCAGGGGGTCAAGGAACGGTTGATGGATTCAGGTTTGAGCTAGGGCTAGTGTGTGGTTGCAAAACAAGGGATGGAGGATGGACTTGGGTTTCAGCTTGGATGGTGTTGTGGAGGTTCGAGGACTGGGGATGAAGGTGAAGGATGTGGGGATGTAGAATGGGAATGATGAGCCATTTCTGGTTCAAGAATTTGTAATTTCCTGTGTTTCACATGTCACTTATTGAGGTTTGAGGGGATGATCTGCACAGAGGACAGGACGTTCTGTGCAATACAGGAATGATTCTGATTGGTTCATTTTAGGTTATGCCCACTTGTCAAATGTCATGGTGCATGCTGACTGGATGAAATTTAACATTTGATGAGATATATGAACTCTATGCTACTTATGTGACAGGGTGGAATAGAACCCTGTCCCATTTGTTATGGAGAAAGTGTTTAAATGCAAGAATTTGTGTTCTATTCCTTTTCTGTCACTTCTCTGTCTGGTTGCATAGCTAACGTTTCCTGTGAGACTTCAGACTTGATCACCCTCAGCAGTCTTGCATTCTTTTGCATCTCACTGTCTCAGTTCTCTCTTGCTCTCTGTTTTTCCTGCATTGCATATCAGCTAATATAAAAAATGTGTTCAAATCATTGTATGAAAATGTAACTGTTATTGGGATCCCTTGTGTTTGGAAAATATATAGCATTACAGTTGAAATGAATATAATTATAATTTGAGATTACTGCAAAAACTGTTGGAAGCTAGAGGTTACCAGAGTCCAATTTGTAAGCCTTTTGCAAAAGCTGTAAAAAGGTGCCTCAACTCAAGAAGCACATTGTGTTCTAGCAACTCCTGCCTAATACTTACAAAACAGGAAGCTTGTTGAGGATGGGGTTGAAAAGACTATAAGAGCTAAGCTGCAACTGCAAGGAGATTAGAAGAAAAGAGACACAGAGACTGAAGGAAAAAACTTTTATTTCTCCTCTGCATGTAGTTATACTGAACAAGTTTTTTATGTTACACTACTGTAAATAAATATTTTGGTGAATTCTGCAACTGCTCCTTGTTTTCCCTATGCTTCCTGACCTGTGCCTCGATGACAGGTGTTTGTGCCTGTAACTGAGTATTTAAGTGTAGTGATTGTGCAAGTAACTGCTTAAGTACATGTTCTTTTGTGCCTGTAAGTGAGTATGAAAGTGTGGTGATTAGGCCAGAGATCAAGTAGTACCTGTAATGATGCCGTAAGCAGGGAAACATGGACAGACTAGGTGGGCCAAGCAGTCCTTATCCACATGAAACATCTGTTTCTATGGTGTTTGTGCAATTAACTGTTTATGTACACATATTTTTATGTACAAAACTGCGTATGTTAAGCCTGTTTCGTGTCTGTAGCAAAGTATGTAAGCATGTTTTGTGTATGTAATGACATAAACTGTAAGCCCGATATGGGGCATGCAACTGAATATGTAAATATGGTGTTTGTGCATTTAACTCTTTTTGCAAGCTTGTTTTTATACCTGTAACTGATGTGTAATATGTAAATATGGTGTTTGTACATTTAACTATTTTGCAAGCTTGTTTTTATTCCTGCAACTGATGTGTAAGTGTGGTGTTTGTGCAATTAACTATTTACGTACACATTATTTTGTGCCTGTAACTGAGTATGTAAGTGTGTTGTTTGTGCATATTACTGAGAATGAAATGTGTTTTGTGCATGCAGTTGTTTTCACATTATACTATATGTGAAATTAAGATGTGTTTACTAACTACAAAACATAAAGCATAATCATGAAACATAGAAAACCTTGGATATACATTTACAAAAAATGGACAATGCTAAACAATACAACAGTTCTTGTACTAAATAATTATTATTTAGGAATAGAAAATGTCATGGTAACTAAGTGTATTATAAACAACTGAGGCAGACAGGAGGCTAGGAAACTAAGATGTTGATAAAGTATTGATCTGCATGGAATGTGCTATCATAAGGATTAAGTTAGAGGGGACCAAAGTGAGACCCTAGAAAGTCACTGATATTAAGTTGATGAAATCTAATTATTTCAGTATCATGTCACTAATCATTAGCTGTCAATACCCTCGTATTAGATATCTAGTTGTTAAAACTAGAGGGATTGATTCTTCCAATGTGCCAGAATTAGCCTCCTGTCATGTAAATAATCTGACAATACCTAGTTGGTTGGCATTTGGCAAGGCTGTGAAGATTTTAAGGTACACCTGAAATGAATGTTCTAGGATTCTCCAACAGGTACAAATGATATAGAGTAACCAGTGAAGTAAATTGTGCAAGAAAAGCAAATAGTTTATCAGACAGGCTTAATTCTTGTGTACAAGCACAGTCCATGTGATACTATGGCCTTGTCCTGAGCACAATGTCAGTGCAATCTATTGTCTTGTAAACCCATCCTTGCCAACCTAAAATGTGCCAAAATGTATAATCATTTGATAATGCACAAATGTTTTGTAATAGCAACTAGGCAAGGATAAGCTGGGGACATGGACAAAATCAGGGGTGTGGCAGAGAGGTGGGGAGAAATTAAAGGGGCCATTTTAGAGGCAACTAAGAAATGCTTGATAGTGGCTGGAACAGAACAGGCACATGAGACCAAACTGATTCTCAGAGAAAGTCTGTGAGGCAGTGAGGGCTATGAAAATAGCATTCATTACATACAAGGAGAACTAGGGAGGAGAGAAAAGGAATGAATACCAATTAAATGTGAGGGAACCAAGAAGACAGCAAAAGATACATAATCAGACATTGAGCTGAATGCTGTATCGTAGACAGGCTCTAGGGAGGACAATTCTAGATACATTAGGAAAATAAGGAAGAAAAGAGGGGAAAATGTTAGGCTGACAGACAGGAGCAGGATACTAGAGAAGGATTAGCAGAAGACAGCCTTTCTTGATGGCTACTTTTTCTCAGTATTCACAGTGGAGGATAGTGGGTTTGACTGTAAGCAGCATAAAGGCTGCTGCAAGAGGGATCCCAGAAATGAGGCACATGATAATTATGGGAGAAAGGGTCCGAAATGGCTTGCAGCCCTGAAAATAGACAAGCCTCCAGGGCGAGATGGGATGCATCTAAGGAAGCTCATGGAACTGACTTTAGAGCTAGCTGAACCGCTGGTATGGTTATACAGTAGGTTACTACAATCAGGGATGGTTCTGAAAGATCGGCGGTAGAGGATAAAGTTCAGCTGTACATGGTCAAAGACAAGGAAAAACTGGGAAATGACAGACCCATTAGTCTTACCTCCATAGCAGGTAAACTAAAGGAGACATTAATCAAAGAGGACCTAGCGGACTACCTTGAGTGAAATGGGCCCCAGGACAGTAAACAGCATGAGTCTATGGCAACCTTATAGTGTCTTGTCTTGGTAAGTAGGGAAGTAGATAAGGAACAAGCAGTAAATTTATTTAAACTTCAACAAGGCATTCAGCTCTGTGCCACGTAGACAGTTACTGAGAAAGCCAGAAGATCTCAGTGCAGCAAAATATCTAGTTAGATTGGTAGTAAACTGGCTAGGGTAGACCAGCAGAGTTGTTGGTAAATGGGGTCAGTTTGGAGTGGAGGGAGATCACAAATGAGGTGCCAGAAGGTTCAGGTGTTTGGTCAGACCATTTCAATATGTTCATCACTGACATGGAGGAGTACAGACAAGATGCATCTCTTTGCAGATGATACCAAACTGTGGTATGGTAGACAGCAAGGAAGAGGTTAGAAAGCTGCAGATGGTCTTGAAAAGGTTGAAGAGGTGATACAAAGCATGAAATTTGACATTCAGAGCCTGCTTTTAAAAGCTTGATGTAGGGCTTTGCCAAATCCTGCATCAACGGCAATGTTTGCTACAGCTGTGCCAAATGGTTTGTCACAACCTGCAAAGTGCAGTACATTTGGCGCAGTTGTAACATTTACTCAATTTATAGCAGCTTTACCAAAGCTTTGGTATAAGCCCCATAAAATGGTTCCCCATGGATCCAAAGTTAGACCATGGGGAGCTGGTCTAACTCCCTGTGTTCAGTGCAAGGGACTTGTGACATGGCTTTGCAGCAGGTGGCTTGTAAAATCATGTTTGCCACAATGTGTGATGCAAGTCATCATTTGCATCCACCACACTGTTTTAAGTCCCTTGTAGCAATCTAAACACTTTGTAAAATGGGCCTCAATGTCAAAAAGTGCAAAGTGATGAACATATGGAACAAGAACCACAGGAGAGAGTATTGAATGGGAGAGGTTAGTTGGACACTACCTCAAAGGATAGGGGCCTTGGAGTCATTATACAGTACCTGACTTCATAAAACAATCCAACCAATGTAACAAGGCCTACAGCAATGCAGCCAAAATGTTGGGGTGTATTGTGAGGATTAACAGCAGGAGGGAAGAGGTGACACTACCTCACTAATATTGGCCACTGGTGAGACCACATCTGGACCACTGTGCCAGTTCTGGAGTTCCCACCCAAAAAGACACAGACAGCCTAGAGTTGGTGCAGCGAGGGTAACAAAATGATTGATGACCAGCAGGGCACACCCAGCAAAGTTTAGCTTAAGGCTCAGAACATGTAATTGTTAGGGACCAGAAGGGAGAGGAATGATATGATGGAGACCATTAACATAGAAACACAGAATGTGCCAACCAAAAGGACCGGTAGGCTCCATCTAGGCTGCCCTGTTTTCCCCACCTTCAAGTTCCTGAAAGAGATGAACAAGGAAGAGTATGAGAAAGTATTCAGCAGGAATGGTGAATCAAGAACAAGTCATTTATAGGATAGATAAAACAGGAAGACTGAATGGACTAATGGTCTTTTCTCTGACATTTTCTATGTTTGTAAGTTTCTATTTTTGATTTGGTCACCAAGGCCACTGAGCAAGGCCAGATAGTAGATTTGATCTAATTTGTCTTCAGCAAGTCCTGTGATCAAGTACACCACAGGAGGCTGCTGCAGATGGTAGAGGGCTTGAGGGAAGACAGAGGCTTTATTAGGTGGGTAGGAAATTAGCTTAGAAGGGGGCAACAGAAGGCAGTACACAGAGCAAAACTGAACAGAGGGTAGTCAGGAGTGGACTGCCACAGGGATCAGTCCTGGGATTTGTCCTTTTGATGTTCATAAGTGATAGAGGGAATGTATCTGTGGAAAGCTGTGTCTCTTTGCTAATGACACAAAGCTATGCGGCAGGGCTATTCATGAGAAAGGGTTTCTGAGCTCCAGAGGACCTATAGAAACTATAAAGATGGTCTAAGGTCTGGTAGATATGATTTGATGCCACAAAGTACAAGGTAATGCACTTTTGGAGCACTGCAGCCCTACAGGACATTAGGGAGGCTGAGCCATTAGGGCACCAATTGACAATTTGACTGCCCTTCCACTAGGTTCCCCCGGCTGGAATCTTAGTGAACTCAAGAAAACAGTGATCAGCAAAATTGCTGATTGGTGCCCTAATGACATGATCCCCAACCACTGGCACCTTCCGGGGTGGAACCCTTTTGGAGACCGAATCCATGCATAGAATAGTGGATTGGACAGGTTGGTGTAAAGCAAAAACCAACACCAGTCAACTCAGTACAGAAACATTTGTATTTTATTATCTTACAGAAGCTCATTGGTAATATCAGCAAATGCCAGCTGGATGTGCAGAGTGTGCAACTACCCAACCAGTTTCACTCAAATGGCATCTTCAGGAAAGAGGGTGCAGTTTCCAACTGAAATTGATTCTGGCAAATTAAAGTAACCATGCAAAAAAACAACAACTGAAAGTGCTATTTACATGTATACATAAGTATAAAAGTGCTCAGGTGAATACTAAATGTAATTGCTACTATCTCAATCTAAACGGGCAGAGGTAAACAACTCTTTAAAAGCTGCTCATGTCTCAATATTAAGTCAGGCCAAAAGCCCACAACAGATAAACATCCCAGTATTATAAATCAGAGACTTTAAAACACTTAATATTACTCTGGCTTGTCTGCATTATGGTTGCATTATAGAGCAAATGAAGATTGAAATCTAGACGTGGTGCAACAAAGCACAGACATGTAAATGTTTTCACCTTCTTATATTTGTCCAAGTGACTTTCAAAAAGGCCAGTAGGAAATTTTCATTGGCTGTGCTTCAGTGGCCATATTTCAAGGGCAGCCAACAGAACAAAGCTGAAGAAATGAGTATAACAGGGCAATTACATTCTGAAGCACTCTTCTACCCTAAACACTTAGAAAAGTGGAGAAATGTTACAGCCTCGATAATTTTTTTGAGAAAGGAACAATGTTTATTATGTCAAAACAAATAAACCTCCCAGGGTAAAAATCCAGAAAAATATTTTTCAACAGCAGATCTAGCCCTCCTCGTGCACCCAAACTAATCCTTTCAATGGTATAACATTTAATATTGATGTAAATTTCCTCCATTACCAGTTATTTCTATAGTATGTGAACCACCCATGCATTTTTCTCATCTTTTCTAGTTATACTTCTAAGGTATTCACTCACCCTCACTTTTGGGGACTATTACAGTGTGGGTATGAAACAGACACTTTCAGGCAGGAGTATAATGCATAAAAATGCACAAGTGCATTTTTCATTTTATTTTCAGTAAATCTCAAAATAAAACAAAAAATATATATACTTATTTACAGAAAGCAAAGACTGGTGTTAGTTCAGCAAACCTCATAGCTCAGAATTAGCTTGCTCCAGCTATTCTGCTTTTACTTACTAACTGTTCATTAACTCAGAACGGTGTGAAACACACATACTGTACTACCTCCCTCTCTTCTTTGTAGCCAGTGATACACTGGCTCACCTCTCTCTCATACATCCCTGGTGATGGTTTATATACCTTCCTACTATGACATCACTAGTCATGTGATAAGATCATTAAGCTTCAGCATTATATATTTCTTTCTGTAAACACCCTACATATCCAATAGTATCTGTGGAAATTAAATAATGACCTTAGCTTCAAATACAACATATCACATCATTAATAGTAGGCTGGTTATTACATATAAACTCCTTTTATCATAAGGGTGCTCATTAAGGGGTGAGGCTCCTCCTACTTTGCTGACCTCATCAGCCACCATTCTGTATAAAAACATTCTGTCTGTGGGCTGCCAGCCCTATTGTAGCCCCAATCATGCAGCTCCACAGTAAACGGGTAGAACAATTATATCTTTATTTCACACAGTATTGTTTCTCAGGCATCTCTGAGTTAGCTACGGGAAGGGAAAATTAAGGGTGCACTCATTATTTCCCTTTCCTGCCAGTTCATGAGATCTGAAATCCATTACTTTGTTTAATTCTTCTGTTTTCTTAAATTTCTTTAAAAAATGTCTAAAAGGGCTCTTAAATAATTAGCCTTCATTAGCTGTACAGTTTTCTTGGGTGCAGGGGCTCATACTGTTTTTATTTTAGCCCCTGCCTATTTCAGTATAAATACCAAACAACTGACGGCTGAGATTTCAGCCATTGGGTTATTTATTTATTTATTGAACTGATTCACCAGGAAAGGCACGCTGAGCAAAAATATGCTCATCTCCTGGTGCGACCTGGGGAGGGTACAAGGGTGGATAAACGCAGGTTATCATTTATCATAATAACAGCTGTCAGTTTGCACAGTAAGAAGGTATAACTTGGTTCACAATATACAGTCAGCTAAAGCAAGTGCTTGGGACTAACAGGTAGCAGCTATACATACATACATACAAAGTCTGCATACATTTGTAGGGTACAGGTTTCATTATGGACCTTTTGCTTTTGGCCACCTTATTTTACTTGTAGCCTTTTTATTTAAAAGAACAGTTATAGCCTTCCCGGCTGTGTCAACATTGCAAACCTTGTCTGATTTAAAGACATTACAGGGCTTCCTATCCTTAGTGCCTGTAGAGTCCCATTTTCCATTGCTGCCTTTTCCTCTGGCCTCACCGCAGCATTTGTTTAGACTTTGGAGCATATTTCTGCTTTGAAGCATCACTATCTGATTCAGTTCCTGTCAAGGAGCTTCTTCACTTAACCACCACATGTGGCAGTGAATAAACACAGAATGTCTTGCTCTGAAAATAACTTTTAATTTCTGAACCGCATATTTATTCTTTTTGCTGCATCTTGCTGCATGCAATTTGTCCGTCAGACACCTAAGGAGCGGTGCATGACATGGAGCTCTTTTCCTATTGAGGCCATCTTTTCACTTATTTTTCTAGCATATTTGAAGCATGTCTGGGCACAGCCTTATTTTTCAATTTAAACCTCCCACTTGGGAGTTTAACTAATAAGACGCAGCTAGCACCCACAGCAGTAGCAGCAAGTAGTGAAAAGGGACACTAAAGTGTTTTTATGGTTTTTGTCAGGTTGGCCACCCTGACAGAGAAAGAGGAAGGAAGAAAGGAAAGGATAAAGGACAGGCTGGAAAGAAAATATTTTTTGGGGGGTCATGCCTACAACTAGTGCTCCATTGCTATTTCACTAAAAGAGAATCTTCACCCTATTACAGGGACAAGTAGTTTTACCAAAATAAAAGGCATCACATTCAGCTAAATACACAACATTATTTGCCACACAGCTTATGGAATCTAACATCTCAAAATTGTGGTTAGTACTGACAGTGGTAAAGTTTTTGTTTTGAGGATGTTGGAGTAAATTTGCAGTTCCACAGGGATGACAGCTATTAGGGCATGTTGGTAGCCGCAGTATTTTTGGTGATAACACAGTGGCCTGAGCATCCTAGTATCCATTTGAAGGGTATTACAATTGTCTCATATCACCTTTTCAATGACTCCTACCTGTCTAGAAACTTTTGTCACAAAATTCAACGTGTCAGTTCCATCTCTTTCCCTATTGTTCACTACCAGTAAACTATTCCCATTTGTGTCTCTTGCTTCTTATTTTACCTTCATGATTAAATCCTCAGCCAAAACCTGTCCTTAATTTATGTGGTTCTCATGTCAAAATCAGACTCTTAGGTACAGGTTCATCTGACTCAAGAAACTGGAACTTGGGAATATTTTCTACTGTATGGCATGGGTGGCAGCTGATAAAATGTAAAAGGTATTTTAGTCAGTGTTTTTCTAAGAGATGTATATAACATACATTCTACATTTTTCTGGATGATTAAATCCAAAAAGATTCCTGTTTGTGATCTGCCTGAATAGTGAATTTGATATTTGAATTACTATTTTCAGCTAGCTCCTTGAGCTCCTGTTTCATTCCATGTCAAATCAAGGTTGTTTAACCAGGAAATGCACACTATGCCAGAGCTGTCAACTATATAACAATGCCAGCTGTCAACCCTGTCATAAAAAGAATTGACATTGGCATAGTAGACATTTTCTTTCTCCCATTTCACAAGATAAAATTAGCATAACTGGGGCAAAAGTTGTCCCCATAGCTATACTTTTTTCTGCAAGAAATATTCTGAGAAAGGAAAGCATTTGAAGTAAGAACCAATTCAGCACAATCAACAATAAAAATCTTTAAAGGTGGGTTCAAGTCATGTTTCTCTATCCAACCATTACTGCAGTGTTGATAGATCACACTATGTGGTATGTTTATATAAAGTGACTGATATCAAGAGACACAAGTAACCACTGTTGTTCACGTTGGAGATGGCGTGGATGCCCATAATATCTGTGCGTCTTTGACATAAGATGGAAGTTCAGTAACAAAATCTTTGATGTATGCATCAACAAATTTTGATACTGGTTCAGTCAGAGACCTATTCCTACCACTTTTAGGTGTCATGGGGGATCCTCCAAACTCTTCTGTATGTGAAACCAGTCCAGTAGTTTCTACCTCTACACATCTGTCTGGTGTATGCTAATGTTTCTAATAAACTTTTGTAAGGTAATTAAAAACGTTTTCTATACTGAGTTGATTGATGCTGGATTTTGCTTAGCACTGTTGCATAGTTTTTAGACCCTGGCATGCTATTTGAGTGGAGCAGAGATTTTTGTTTGTATGGGAGGTGTTAGATCTTCCACTTCAACATGGGCAAGGGGTATGGAGGTCATAATCAGTGACTCTTCAGCAAACAGAACCCAGCACATAATATACAAAACAAAGCATACTGCAAGGCACTGAGGATGCTGGGGTGTATAGGGAGGGTTATAAGAGTAAGAGAAGCAGGGTGATTCTGATCCTTTACAAACACCTGGTGAGGCCTCACCTAGAGTACTGTGCCCTGTTCTGGAGACTTGCCTGAGGAGATACATTGACAGACTGAAGTCAGTAATGTGAAGGGTCACCAAGACTACCCAGGGTCAGTGGGGCAGATTTCATTAGAAGTGACTGAAGGCCCTAAATGAGTACTCACTGAAGGCTAGGTGACAGCAGGGGACATGACTGGAACACATTTGTTTCTGAGGCATATAAACAAGGCAAATGGTGAGGACCTATTTGTAAGAAACAGGAATGTAGTCACTAGGGGGCATGAGTAAAGGCTGGCGGGGGACATATTCATGAAAACTTTTTATTTATTTATCTATTTTTCATAGAAATGTTTTATTAAAGATTAGATAACGAATGCAAGAATAAACCATCAGAATCACAACAAACATCATAAACAAACATAAAGGGGGAGTCCTACTAAAGGACTACAACTAAAATCTGTTCAGAAATTTTAAAGAATACATCCTGTTATACACAAATATAACCAGCATTAATGAATACAGACCAGAACCCAGCTGACATATTTCTGGAAACATCTACCTTTCCCACAAAAAACAAGTAAAATATAATACAAGTTACACTGAAGTTGAAGAACACCCTGTCCGTCACCATTTATAGAACCATTCAAGGTCAACCATTGTCTCAAGGTCAAATAGAACAGAGGAGGGCATACCTCCTTCAGGAAATTACTCAATGAAAAGGTGCTACTCTGGACATTGATAACTTCTACTGAAAAAAGGGAACTTCAGTGGACTTCTGTTCAAAAGCAAAAGTCTTTAGCTTCCAGGGCAGCAGCAAAAGAAACATTTATGGACCAAAACCAACTGTCCAAAATATGTGAGTCCCCAAAATCCAAAACAGAGGGGCCAGGAAATGGGAGTTGAAGGATGTCCTCTAAATACCTAAAAATGTTAGCCTACCAATTTTTCACAAGGGACAATCCCACAGAATATGATATATCATATCAGTGCCCCACAAACACTGCCAACATAAATCTGAATTCAGTACACCTACATTCACCAAATGTACTGGAGTGTGATGCCATCGGCTTAACACCTTCTTTTGTATTCATTGGAGTCTGGGGTCAGAAGAGTACTTTTGCACTTCTGCCCAACCATAACATACCCAAATCTTTCTCCCATTTCAGTCTATGAGTGTCCCAATTCATAAAGAGACCCTTTGTAACTCCTTATATAACAAACCAATATGTTCTTTAGGGTCTGAAACCCACTTCTGCAAATAACATGATAACTGAGATTGCTGATGAAAGTAAGATTAAAAATGAAGAAAATAAGGTGTATTGCAACTGAAAATAATGCCACAAATGGTGCCAAGGGACCTGATATATATCCTGTACCTCAGAAAAGACAACAGAAGTCTGGAACTATTATCAATCATGTCCCCAAGGATCCAAAGAGACCCTTGACTCCAACTATCCCATGAAACTGGACTCCCACCCACTAGTATGGCAGGATTATTCCAGAGTGGTTCATAGTCAACCAAAAAGAAGAATCCCAACACAACTTTCTAAAGAAATGCCTCCATGCCCACCTAGAGAAGGCCATCAGAAATGTTGCTAATTTTGCAGACATCCTCCTGCCCGAAAAATAGAACTGCCAAGGGCTGATCCCTCGATAATTGCTGCTCAATCACAACCAACAATGGGGACCAAATTGCAACAGAAAGCTCCCAACTCATAGTTGCTTAACCCCAGGCAACATGGCATCCCCACAGCTAGGTAAGTTCCACCACCCATAACATGTGGGACCCTAGATTTTCCAACTAAATCTAGGGGTAAAGTCTGACAAAATCATATCAATCTTATAACAAGCAAATTTGGGGATTATAAAATGTAGATTGCTAAGTTTATAAAAATGCTTGGGAAACACAATCTTCTTAATGGTGGCAATCTTACCTGGAAGGATAGACCAAATGCTTCTGTCTCAGAAAGTCCAGCTTTATATCTCTTAGGACCTCTAAAGTGTTCTTGGAGCACATTTCCTGAAGATTAGCTGAGACAGACATACCAAGATATGTCTAACCAGTTGGTGACCAATGCAAAATATGAGGGTCCATACGAGTCCATGCACTATCCACCTGATAGAGTGGCAGAATCTCTGACTTCCCCAGTTTACCACAAACCCGAACTTGCACTAAAAGAGTCAACCAGTTCCCTGCTCTAGGAAGAGAGGATTCCATGTTTGATAACAACAAAGCATATCATTCACATATAATAAGGTGGTATAAAGTTTCCTCCACAGGTGCACCAGAAATAACAGGATGCTGACAAAGGCCAAATTTAGAGGTTCTATGGCCAGAGGAAACAACACAGGACTCAACTCATGCCAGAGAGAAGAGTCCAAAAGGACTCCTTAACTAAAATACGTGCTTGAGGGTTAAAATAGAGGCAATGGCTCAGTGCCTAAATTTAGACCAAACCCAAATTTAGACAACACAAACTGGAAATACTGCCACTCAACAGAGTCGAATGCTTTCTCAGGATCCAACTCTATGAGAGAAGCCAAATCTGGAACCCACTCACAACATGAATGAGACTGATAACAGCTCTCAGGATGTCACTGCCTGCCTACCCCATATAACACCTGATGGAGTATTACTAATCAAAAAGGAGCATCTTTTCCAATCTCTTAGCTAAAATCTTTGCAAAATCTTGCAATCAATATTTAATAAAGAAATCAGATGGTAACTGGCACATAGTGCAGGGTCCTTCATGGGTTTAGGCATGACAGTGATTGTAGCATCCCTTATGGAGGCAGGCAAGGTACAAGACCCAGAAATACCTCCAAAACCCTCCAATAATCTCATTGAAATCCAGGACTCAAACTCCTAATAAAACTCAGAGCTGAGCCCATCAGGGCCTGGCACCTTTCCCAGTGTCAGAGTCTTAATAGCCTGTAGCACCTAAGGAGTGAAAAATCAGCCTCTAGGGAGGTTGCAGATGCTTCCAAGAGACAGGACAAGGTAAATTTGAAAATAAAAGGATTTTTGCTCTGCCATCAAAGGAGTAGCTGCAGAGGAATATAACTGGAATAAAAGTCTCTAAACCCTCCGACATCCGGCATGAGTTAGAAATTATCACATTCCCTCCCCTTCAAGAATGGAACCTCAGTTTCCATTGCCATTTTCTTTAGCAGGTAGGCAAGAAGTTTTCCCACCCAATCCCTAGATTCCCAATAACTTGTTTAACAAAAGAGAGCCCTAGTAGCCTTCTGATGGTAAATATCCTGTAGACTTTCTTTACATTGATGAAGGTCTTGAATCTTCACTTTGGTCAGATGGAGAAGCATAAGGGCTTCCTCCAAGTATTTAATTTTAGAAGAAAGGGAATCAGCTTCAGCTTTCCATCATTTGTTTATATGGAAGCATAGACGATGATATGACCCTGATTAAGGACTTAAATGCATCCCATAAAATAAATGAGGAAATCTCAGTGGACTCATTAGTTGAAAAATAAAATCTATTTCCTGTAACAACACTTAAAGTCTTCCTTACTGAGTAAGGCTGGATTAGGGTTCTTGGTACAACCTGCTGAGGGCACCATAACAAACCCACTGGGGCATGGTCAGACAGTGAGATAGGTTTGTGGCCAACCTCAACCAAATCAGAAAGAATAGAGGCACTGCACAAAAATAATCCAGCCTGCTGAAAGTCTTAAACCTCGGGACCTAAATGTAAAATCCCAAGTCGAGGGTGAACTATCCTCCAACAGTCTACTAACATATATTCCCACATAAATGCCTCAAAACCAATGTGTGTATGAGAAGGACACTCTCTCCGTGGGGCCCTATGCATAACGTGGTCAAGGGTAAAATTAAAATCACCTCCCACAACCAGTATCAAAGGGTGTACAAACAACTCTGAAATGGACTGTGCTAAAGAAGAAAATAACTCAGGAGAGTCCTTGTTGGGCACATATAAACTGACTAACAAAACTGGTACCAAATCCAACTTTTCCAACACCAGAACCCAATGTCCCTCTGTCTGCAGCCCATTTCTCTACAGTAAAAGGACAACCCAGTCGAATAAGAATCGAGTCACCCTCTTTTAAAACTAAATGGACCAAAAATTATCTACTTATCCACCCCAGACCAAACACCATAAATCCCTCTTCAACAGATGAGTTTCTTGTAAAAACATAATGTCATAATTATTAGACTCAAAAAGAAAATATTTTTTTTTCCTTTCTAGAGGGATGTTTAAACCCTGAACATTCCAAGTTAAAACTGAAATCTGTGACATTTTACAGGTACGAAATCATGAACAAAAGCATAAAAATAAATACAAGAGAAGAAAATGTCACAACATAGAAATAGCCTATAGTGGAAGGCAGACATTTCCCAACTAACCTAAACAACCCATAACAAACTCTGAATACCCATAATGAGAATGCCACCTGAAGAGTACAGAAAAAAGAGAACCCCAGAACTGCCAACACACCCCCAAACACACCCCTAGCAGGCACAACCTGAAGCATCAGTGCTAGTTTCCCAATGAAAAGAAGGAAACCCCAGAAGTACAACATCTTCTTTTAAACAATGAACAAAGCCACCCTCCCCTACCCACACCATATCCAACCAAATGTCCCATCCAAAACAAGTAGCAGTAGTCATACCCTCCTCCAAATAACCCAGTTAGCAGAAGGAGTCAAAATAAAAGGCTAGAGAACTCCTTCCAGCCAAGCCCTCCCACTCCACAGTTTGTGCAGACAAAACCATAGGTATGGCCACTACACAGTGGTCTACATCCATCTCCAGTGCCAGCCTCAACAAGGGGTTACCCCAACCGCCCAAACCTTAAAACCAGAAAATCCTCAAACCACGCCTCTTCCCAATAGAAATAAAAATCAATCAGCCACCAATTCCTCCATTAAAACTAAGGAGAAGCCCCTGTGGAACTACCAAATAAACTTGAAACAACATCTGAAAAACAGAAAAATTGTCTAAAGCCACTAAAAGACCAGATTGGTTTAGGCAGCCTCCACCACATAACCTCAAAGAATATAACTTACGGACAGCTATAACAGTCCAAATCCTGTTACTAACACTGTACTACTGTCAATTAGGAGGCTAGGAAGCACTAATACAATTCAGTCACTGAGTTAGCTACAATGTAGTAGAGTTGAGGCCTCCCAAGCAGTCCCAGAACAAGTCAGCCAAGATAGGGCATTTATTTCCTGAATCACTTTTCAGGATGCTGCCGATGATGCTGCAGAAGCCACAGATGAATCGAACTGCTGTGCTGCTCTACCTTGTGTAGATTGATCGGCCTTTGATGCCGGATCATCATTTGAATCAGTTTGCGAGGCAGTCAATAAATCCTCATCCCCATAATCTGCCCAGCCCATTACTTTGGTATCCAAGGTGGAATCTCTCACCACAGGAAATAGATGGGGATGCTTAGATTCAGGAGGCAGAGAGCATTCCACCAGGGTGAGATAGCTCTGCATGTAAAGAGGAATTTGGGAAACCGAGCCATCCAGGACCTTGAAGGAGAAGGAGTAGACCTTCTGCGGGTCTCCCTGTGCCACTTACCTGCTGCCATCCCATAAAAGAGTCACTAGCTATATTCCCAGACCCCTTCTGCAACTGAGAGGGAGTTGAAGAGGCTTTCCATGATGCTTGAGCGCCCACTGCTTGAGGCAGTGAAGTCCTAATTCAATCTAGGTTGTCCAGATGCAAGTGAACTCAAGTCAGCAATATATTGCCCAGAGGTGGAGGAGAGGGATTGAAGAAATGATTGAGCTTCCTGAAGGGACACACAAAGAACCCATCGATCTTGCCATGAAATATTCAGTACAGCAGGGTAGCACATGTTGAGCTTAATCTTCATGGCTGCCAACTCCTTCTCCACAGAGCTAAAAGCTTTCCTCTGGTCAACCACAGACTTGGAGAAGTCCTGAAATATATAGATTGAGTGCCTGTTCGATTTCAAAGGGCCCTTCTCTCTCTCAAGCCACAGAACCAATTATTTTAATGAAAATTGAAGAAAATACAATGATAGGCCTGGAAGTAGAGGCCCATGCTGGACTGGAGGCCCAACGAGTGATGCGCTCTTTCAATCTCAAGTGGACGGTCCCAAGTGAAACAAAGCAGCTGTGGAAAGAAAGACTGAAGAAAAGCACACATATTGTCCCTCTCAGTCCTCTCAGGAGCCCAATAATTCACAGGTTATTCTTACAGCCTCGACTTTCAAGGACTTCCACTTTCAAAACTAAAGAATTCATGTGCTTTTCTAACAAGGCCAGCTGATCTTGCTGCTAGGCCACTGCGGAGTCTAGCTGTAGACAAAATGACTCATTAGCGGCAATTCAGTCCTCCACTGCTTCTACCCTGTCCACCAATTTAGCAATGGAGGCTTCATATTTGCAATGTCTTGAACAAGTTGCATTATTCAGATATCAGATATATCCTCCTTATTAGCAATAACAGTGGTTTAAGGCTCTGAGCTGCAAATCTGGAGACCTGGGTTTGAATCCCACAGCCCCCACTTGCATACCGTGACCCTGAGCAAGTCACTTAACGCCTTGTGCTCCCAGGTTGCACCTGTAAACAAGCTTTCAGCTTAGTGTATCTCACCTGGTTAAATAATTGGAAAACAAACAAACAAACAAAAAACTCCACGTTGATAGAATTAGGGATTGGGAAGGCACAGTGATGCAGTATTAGTGATAGAGTGAGTACAGTCTAATTCCAAGGCAAGAAATACAAAAATTTATGGATCAATAGCAGTCCAATAGTCAACAGTGTTGATGAAGACTGAAACAGGCAATATGCAGAAATCTATGGAAAAATATTGCTGACAAGAGAAGGAGCTCACCTCTAAGCAGCCAACTGGTAGCTCTGCACACCGGAAGTTAAATTCATGAGAAACTTGAGAACGTTATATTTCACTGAAAGGGTGGTGAAACCTTGAATCAGACTGATGACAGACATGGTGGGGTAACTACCATTAGCATTTTTAAACATGGTTGGGACAGGGCAAGGGAACTCATACAGGTTTTGGGGGATGAGGTGGAAATGTACAGCCTAGCAGTACATTAGGTGAGGTAATATAGTACAGGCAAACTCGATTGCCCTTATGACTTCTTTTGACATCAAATTATATGCTTCTGTGTTAAGGAAATGGAGTATTGTATGGGAAGCTTAGACTGACAACTACAGCTGAGGAGAGGGAACTGGGAGTCATCAACAGTGATTTCTAAAGCAAACCAGCCACTGGAAATAAGATGTAGAGATACAGTAGGCATTGAGGATGCACAGGTGTATTGTATAGGGTTTTGATAGTAGGAAATGGGAAGTGATACTACCCAGATAAAGATCACTGGTGACAAACCCACTGAAATACTGTACCGGTTCCTAGTAGTAATAGTATATTATATTTACTTATTGTGCCCTTCGGCAGATGCTCAGGCACCAGCACAAAACAAATGATGATAGCTGCTAAAATAATCAATACCAACCACATAAGAACATAATACAGTATCAAAAATCCATAAAATCCAACCCTCATAAACAACTCTATGAACAATGAAGTCACCCTCCATGTATGTAAAATATTCTCATTTTACTACCAGAAGGGATTACTCACTTCCCATAAGCCTGTAAAATAAATGTGTTTTATGTCCCTTCTAAAGGTCTAAACTGAAAGGGTCTCCTCAAAACCTTCAGGGGGAATGCCACAGTAAAGGTCCTGCTGCTTCAAAGGAACAGTCTCCCAAGGTTTATAGTCTTGATCTGGAGTGGAGTGCACTCTGAACTTTAGGGATGCAGGATGTCATGCAGGTAACCAGATTGCATGTTTCTATGTTTCCTTCTTATTTCTAGTTACACAGGTAACCACAGTGCATATATCTATGTTTCCTTCCTATTTCTAGTTCCGCAGGTAACCAGAGTGCATTACTCTATGCTACCTTCCTGTTGCTATTTCTGCTGGTAATAAGTGTGCATGTTTCTATGGTTCCTTCCTATTTCTAGTTCCACAGGTAGCCAACAGGAGGCAGTACACCAAACCTGGGTTTGAATCCACAGCTTCCACTTGCATACTGTATGACCTTGAACAAGTCACTTAACTTCCTTATGCTCCCAGGATGCAGCTGTAAACAGCTTTCAGCTTAGTGTGCTTCTCCTGGTTAAACAACTAAAAAAAAAAAAAAAAAGTATATGTTTCTTTCTTATTTCTAGTTACGTAGATAACCACACTGCATGTTTCTTTTTTTGAAATTATAATCTTTTCCTCCTGCTACTCTGTCGGCTCCCACCCATCGGGCATCCATGGGGCCATCCTCCTACCACTTGCTCCCCGATACTATACCTCAAGTCCCCCATGTAGCTCGGGCTTTGCCCCCGAGCAGGGATGAGGTGGGGCGGACCCCGTAATTCAACTTTCATTGGGCTTTGAGGCAGTCAGCGAGCAGGGCATATTAGAGGCATGCCCGGGAAGCCCGCCTTCCCAGAGCCGATAGGTGTTTTTCCAGTTTTTCTGTCCTCCCCACGCAGCATCACCCCTGACATCATGGCACTAGATGCTGATGCCTGCTGCATTCCTGCGCTGCCTGTTCCCTCTCTACTGGGAGCTTGCAGTCCCCTGAGCCTCTGCCTGAGTCTCGAAGTGTGATAGGGCATGGACCCACCCTCCCGACCCTCCCTGGAGACGGCGAGCTGTCACGAGATGCTCAAGCCATGCTCCTCCCCGGCTGACCCACAGCGACTCGAGTCCGCCTCCCGAATCTGGGTTGCCAGCGTGAGCGAGGTGCCATCCAGCGCCAACCCTCAGCGCCACCGGGCCGGCTAGTATGCATGTTTCTATATTTCCTTCCTGTTTCTAGTTTCAAAGTTATCAGAGAGCATGTTTCTACATTTCCTTCCTGTTTCTAGTTCCACAGTTAACCAGAGTGCATGTTTCCATGTTTTCTTTGCAATTCTAGTTATGCAGGTATGCAAAGTGAATGTTTCTATGTTTCCTTCATATTTCTAGTTATGCAGGTAACTGGAGTCCTCACATGATGGACATAGATAGGCTGTAGTCACAGCAGCAGAGGGTCACTGAGATGATCCAATGCCAGCTGCGGAGATACTAGGAGGAACAGCTGGAAGCACTGAGCATGCACTTGCTGTAGGTCAGGTGGGAGAAGGGGAACTTGACAGGGACCTATACATTACTAAGGAGTGTAAACAGAGTGGACAGTGAAGACCTGTTTCTTAGATATTCAGATATAATTGGCTGTGATTGGAGATCAGTAGATGGATGTTCAGGTAGATGTGAGGAAGCTCTTCATTGAAAGAGTGGTGGAACCATGGAACAGATTCTTGGTGGAAGTGGTAAAATGGCTGGGACAGAGCAACTGGTCTCATAGTCTCACAAGGGGAGTCAGGCATGGGAAGAGATGGAAGGGGAACAGAGGAGATAACCCCAGGACACTAGGACAGGGTGAGACGTGGTAACACTATGGGCATGCTTGATGTTCCATTGGTCACTTTTTTGGTCAGAGTATCTGTTTCTATGTTTTCTTCCTAGTTCTTGCCTGCCGTCAATACTGGGATGAAAGGGGAGTATATAGCTCCATTATCCTTACCTGCACCACTCTATTTGAATTCTCTGGTCCCCTGCAAGACAGGGATTGATCAGGAATACCAGGCCCCATTACTTCTACCTGCAGCCCTCTTTCCATTTCCCTGCTCCCAATGAAAATCATGGATGAACGGAGAGACCCAGCCCCAGTACTCCTACCTGCAGCATTCCTTCCAATTCCTTGTTCAACCTGCAAGGCAAGGATAAAGAGTGAGCACCCACCCCATTTACCTACAATCAGCCTTCCTTCCATTTCCTGGTCCCTCTGTAAAGCAGGGATGAACGGGAGCACCCAGCCACAGTACTCCTACCCCCAGCATTCCATCTAATTCCCTGGTCCCTCTTGCATAGCATGGATAAACTGGGAGCATTCAGTCCCTGTACCCCTACTAGTGATTATCCTTCCAATTCCCTGGTCTTCCCACAAGACAGGGATTGAAGGGGAACACCAGGCCCCATTACCACTACAAGCAGCCCTTCTTCCAGTTCCCTGGACCACGTTTCAAGGCAGGAATGATGGTGGAGCATGGAGCACTATTATTCCTACCTGCATCCCTCCTTCCAGTTACCTACACACCATTACAAGGCAGGGATGATGGTGGAGCATGGAACACCATTATCCATTCCCAACCTGCATCCCTCCTTCCAGTTACCTACACACCATTACAGGGCAGCGATGATGGGAGAACAGAGATTTCCATTGCCCTTTCTGCAGCCCCCATTCCAATTCCTTGGACCATTTTGCAAGGTGTGGATGATGGGGTAGCAAGGAACACATTATTCCTACCTGCAGCCCTAAATCTAATTTCCTGGACTCAGCTGCAAAATAGATAATAGGGAAGCACAAAGTCCTATTATCCCTACCTGTGACCTTCCTTCCATTCCTTGGACCCCACTGAAAGAACTCACTGATGGGGAGAGCAAAACACCATTACTCCACCCTGGCCTCCTTCCAGTTCCCTAGACACTGTTACAAAGTAGGGATGATAGGAGAGTGCGGATTCCCATTACTGCTACCTGTGGTCCTCCTTGTAATTTTTGTACCTTGTTGCAAGGCAGAAATGAATGGGGGTCAAGGAATCCAAATACCTACATGCAGCCCTCCTTCCAATTCACCAGATACCACTGCAATAGTGCATGATGGGCAGCACAAAGCACCATTACCCCTACCAATGGCCCTCCTTTCAATTCCATAGGCCTCTTGCAGAGCTGGGATGATGAGGGAGCATGGAGCACCATTACCCAAACCTGCAGCCCCATTCCATATCCCTGGATCCCACTACAAGGCTGGGATGATGTGGGAGCATGGAGCACCACTACTCATACCTGCAATGCTCAGTCCAGCTCCTGGACCCTGCTGTGTGGATGATGCAGAAGCATTGATCCCCATTCTACCTACTTCAACCCTCCTTCCAATTCCATAGCTCTGTTACAAGGCAGGGATAATGGAGCAGCATGGAGCACCATTACCCTACCTGTGAACATCCCATCAATTCCCTAGACCCTGTTGCAAGCTAGGGATAAGGGAGCATGGAGCACCAGTACCCCTACCTGCAGCCTCTTTCCAATTCTCTGATCCCACTGGAAGGCAGGAATGATGTGGGAGGATGGAGCACCACTACCCTACCTGCAGTCTTCTTTCTATTTCCTGGACCCTGCTGCAAGATGTGGACAATGGGGAGAATGAAGCCCCATCACACCAACCTGCAGGTCTGCTTCCAATTCTGTGAGCCTTGTTGAATGGCAGGGATGATGGAGGCATGGATTTCTTTACCTACCTGTGCCCCTCTGTCCAGTTCCCTGGACCCCATTGCAAGGAAGGCATGATGGGGAACACAGAGTGCCATTACCTTTTCTTGCAGTACTCTGTACAATTGCTTAGATTCTGATGCAAGACATTGATGATGGGGAGCACAGAGAAGTATTACCCTCACCTGCAGCCTCTGCCCAATTACCTGAACCCCACTGCAAGTCAGGAATTGTGGGATTCATGGAGCACCATTACCCCTGCCTGCTGCCCCATTCCAGTTCCCAGAATATGACTGCATGGTGCAGATGATGTGGGAGTATGGAACACAATTATCCCTACCTGCAGCCCTCTTTCCACTCCTTGGATCCCCCCACAAGACATGGAGGATGGGGGAGCACAGAGCTCTATTATACCTACCTGTGGCACTCCTTCCAGTTTCATAGTGCTTGTTACAAGGCAGGAATGATGGTGGAGCAAGGATTCCCATTACCAAAACCTGCAGCTCTCCTTCCAATTCCATGGGCCATGTTGCAAGGTGAGTATGAAGGGGAGAATGGAGCACAAGTACCCCTGATCTCACTGCAAGGCATGGATGATTGGGGAGCATTGAGCATCCTTACCCCTACCTGCGCAGCCCTCTATCCCATTTCATGGACCCCATTGCAAGGCAGGGATGTTAAGAAGGCATGGAGCAACATTACGCTATCTGCAGCTCTCTTTCCAATTCCCTGGACACCGCTGCAAAGAAGTGCAAAATCATGAATTTGGGGCACAGAAATCCAAGAAAGGAGAACAAGATAGGGGTGAGGTACTGATGAGGTACTGATGGCTACCAATCAAGAAAGGGACCTGGTGGTATTCATATCTAATGATCTAAAGATAACCAAACAATGTGAGAAGGTTGTGGGTAGAGCCAGTAGGATGCTAGGGTGCATAGGGAGAGAGATATCACCAACAGAAAAAGGAAATGGTTATGATACTGTACAGATCAATAGTGAGACATCATCTGGAGTACTGTGTTCAGTTGTGGATGCCACATCTCCAGAAGGACATAGACAAAACAGAGGCAGTCCAGAGAAGGGCAGAAAAAAATGGTGCAAAGACTGCACCAAAAATCATATGAGGAAAGACTAGAGGACCTTAATATGTATTCCTGGAGGAGAGGAGATGGGGAGGGGAGATATGATAAAGACATTCAAGTACCTTAGGGGTATAAACAAGGTACTAGAGGGTAAAATCTTTCAGAAAAGAAGGTGTACAAGAATGAGCGGGAATGATATGAGGCTATAGGGGGTAGGCTCAGGGCAACATGAGGACGCACTTTTTCACAGAAAGAGTAATGGATGCTTGAAACAGCTTCCTGCAGAGGTAATGGGGCAAAATGGTAGGGAATTTAAAATGCACAGGGAATGGCCTTAGGTAATCAGGGTGCCAATAAGGTGGGGTGGAGAAGGATCAAGCACTCTCTCCTGTGGTTGTTGTCACCCCCAACGCAGTTTCACTGCCACCAGGTGAAGGTCCATTGGCAGTGCAGGCTGGAGGGGTGGCAAGCCAGAAGGCCATCTCAGAACACAACGCTTGTGTGTGCCTCCTGGACTGAGGGTGGGCAAAAATGGAAAAACACATAAAATAAATAATAATAATAAAAAAAGAATGCATGGGTAGACCAAATCAATGCTGTTCCATGGTACCCACAGCAAGCATAAAAACAGAGACCTCTCTATCTCAAACAGCAAAGGGCCACCCTTGAACAAGTAAATCTATTTAAATATCTTCGGGTGATTCTTGACCCAACACTTGGATACTCTGAACATATCAACCACATGGCAAAAACTGTGAATACCACATATAGGCCCACTCTATAGACATAAGAACTGCCTCACGGATGAGCCCTAAGCACTGCCATTCACATTCAGTAATCTCTATAATAGACTATGGGCTTGTGATCTATGGGTCTGCCACTGACACAGCTCTCCCACATATGCCGCAGCACTAAACAAGGCATGTCTTCCAAACATCTGCAAACCGCCTTACACACGCCTGTGAGATTGACTAACACACAAACTGCATCCAACTATCTGGCAGAATTAAATATCAAACCTGCATCCTAGCAAAAAGCAAACATTTGACCTACTACCCCTGGATCACAGGCACTGCTGAGACCATATAGTGGCCTAAGACAAACAAGGAATTCAAACAACCTCTCCTTCACTGTTCCCTTGCAGAACTACCCAAGGCAAACAATCCTTCTTTTTCAGGGCCTCTT
Source organism: Neoceratodus forsteri (assembly GCA_016271365.2). Classification (NCBI taxonomy): domain Eukaryota; kingdom Metazoa; phylum Chordata; order Ceratodontiformes; family Ceratodontidae; genus Neoceratodus; species Neoceratodus forsteri. Next base: position 77,720,046 of record CM057455.1, read on the forward strand.
CCTGGTTCAACAGCCTGCCAGCAGAAGTTACCAGCAAAGCAACCCTGGGTGCTTTTAAGCTCAGCCTACATCAATACTTCATCTCCTGAGCCTCCTGCAACTGCTACACCTAAATGGTTTATCCCCCACCCGCCATATCCCAATCTTCCCTCCTACTCCTTCCCTCCTCTCCTACTCCCTCCACACACCTCCTCACTGACCCTGCCTCAGATCCACCCCCACTCCTCTCTTTCTCCCTCTTACACCAGTCTCTGGCCTCTCCTCTGTCAGATGGCTACCACTACGAATCTATATTGTTTAAATTGTTATAGAAGTGATTTGCAAAATTGTGAAGTTTTGTAATTGACACAGCCCTCCGGCTGCTATGTTTATTTCTCTTGCACAAAACCCTGCCTGTCCTAATGTTTCAAGTAACCCGAGGTGGAAGCTTTATAAAAGCCCCTGGCTCAAAGGTGTATCTGATTCCTTAAATAAATAAATAAATAAATAAATACCTCACAACAGGGAAGAGAGGGTAAACCTGAGATCAACTATGGTCAGCGGTATTGCATTAGTAGGGAAATGGGAAAACTAGGTGGGCCACATGGACCTTATCTGCTGTCACTTTCTATGTTTCTATGTTAAGACATGGATGATGGGGAGCATGGAGTATTATTAATCCCACCTGTGGACCTCCATCCAATTCCCTAGACCCTGTGGCACAACGGGGATGATGGGGGAGCATGGATTATCATTATCCTTACATGGAGCTCTACTTCTAATTCCCTGGACATCATTGCAAGGCATGTAGGATGGTGGAGCATGGAGCACCATTACTCCTATCTGCAGCCCTCCTAATTCCCTGGACTCTGCTGCAAGACCTGGATGATGGGAGGCATGGAGCTCTATTACCATACTTGCTGCCCTCCTTCCTGTTCTCTGGACCCTGTTGCAAGACAGGGATAATGGGGACCATTAGTACCATTACCCTTACCTGCAGCCTTCCTTGAAATTCCCTGGACCCTGCAGAACGACGTGGATGATGGGGAAGCACAGAGCACCATTACCTCTACCGACAGCTATCTGCACAATTCTCTGGACCCTGCTGCAAGGTGGGGATGATGGGGAGCACAGAGTCCCATTACCCCACCTGTAGCCTCCTTCCAATTCCCTAGTCTCTGTTGCAAAGCAAGGATGATGGGGGGACATGGATTCCTATTACCCCTACCTGAGGACATGCTTCAAAGTCCGAGACCCTGTTGCAAGGTGGGGATGATAGGGAGCAAGGTAAGCAACATTAACCTACTTGCAGCCATCCTTCCAATTCCATGGACCTAGCTGCAAGATGTGGATGATGGTGGAGCACAGAGCACCACTACATCTACCTGCAGCCCTCTCCAATTCTTGAATATTGCTGCAAGACATGGATGATGGAGGAGCATCGAGCACCATTATCCCTACCTATATCTCACTATCCAATTACATGGACCCCAATGCAAGTCAGGGATCATGGGGGTGCATGGAACAACAATACCCCTTCCTGCATCCTTCTTTCCAAATCCATGAATTGTGCTGCAAGGCAGGGATGATAAGGGGCATGGAGCAACAATACCTTTTCCTGCAACCCTCTTTCCAATTTCATTGACCCTGCTACAAGGCAGGGATGATGGTGGGACATGGTAGACTGTGGCATGGGCTTCAGCGATTGAGCACTTTTTAAAATGGTGACTCAAACACGGATCATGTCAACAGGGTACCACTGAGAAAGGCGACTGGATGGAAGTGCGCTGTATAAAGTGACAGGATGTCACTATATGTATATCTTTATCGTGACAGGGAGAGCACAACAGAAGGGAGGATGGTTTGTCTGGTGTGGTGGCATGGGCTGTTAAGCTGGCCCCACACTGTGGTGGGTGGGTGGCAACCTCGAGCTGTGAGGATTTCGGGTTCGGGTCCAGCACGCTTACATTTTTGTGCGCCCAGCCCTAAATTTTGTTTTCCACTGGAGTTGAGAATCCTTAGGTAGGAGGGTGTGGGTGAATGTGGGGGCACTCCCACTTCATAACAATATAGATTCTAAGTTCCTGGCACCCTTTTGGTGTGCATCTGGGGTTGTACATCACTGAAACTGATTTTCGGCAATGTACACTCGCCATAATGGCGATTGCCTTTGCATGATCGCCATTATCACATGGAACTGAGGACACAGAGCACCTTTACCAGTCCCTGCACCCTCTTTCCAATTCTATGGATACAGCTGCAAGTCAGGGATGATGAGGGAGCACAAATTCTCATTGCCCCTACCTGCTTCCCACCTAGAATTCCATGGACCTCGTTGCAGATGGTGGGGAGCACAGAGCATTATTAACCTTAACTGCAGTCTTCTGTCCAGTTCCTTGGATCCTGCTGCAAGAAGTGGGTGATGGAGCTGCACAGAGCATCATTAACCCTACCTGTAGTGCTCTATCCAATCCATGCACACTGCTGCAAGGCAGGGATGATGGGAGTCCCACAGCATCATTACCTCACTCAATCTAAATCCATGAACCCCTGCCAAAAGGGAGGATGATGGGGAGCATGGAGCTCCATTACCCCTACTGGCAGCCCTCTTTCCAGTAGTTCAATTGAGCCTGTTGCAAGGCAGGGATGATGGTGAGCACAACGCCCCATTATCCCAACTTGTGGCCTTCATTCCAATTCCTGCATCCTGTTGCAAGGTGGAGATGATGGGAGATAATGGAGTGCCATTACCCCTACCTGCAGCCCCCTTCTAATTCCCTGGACCCCACTGCAAGAGGTGAATGATAACGGAGCATGGAGATGGTTTTCCAATTCCATGAACTCCAGTGCAAAGCAAGGAAGATGGGTGGGTATGGAGCACAATTACCCCTTCCTGCAGCTCTCTATCCAATTCCATGGACCCCATTACATGGTGGGGATGATGGGGAGTATGCAGCACTATTACCCCTACCTGCAGCTTTCCTTCCAATTAAATGGACCTCTTTCTAAAGCAGGGATGATGGGGATGCACACTTCACCATTAACTCTAGCTGTGGCCCTCCTTTCAGTTCACTGGTGATGCTGCTGCAGGCAGAGAGGATGTGGAGCATAAAGAACCATTACTCTACCTGAGCCCTCATTCCAATTTCATGGACTGTGTTGTGGAAGTACAGAGCACTATTATCCTACCTGCACCTTTTTCAGGTTCCTGACTCCGCTGCAAGATGAGGGGAGCACAGAGCTCCAGCACCCTTACCTGCAGCCTTTTTTAATTCCACAGACCCCATGCAAAGTAGGGTAGACATGTGGAGCACAGAAATGATTACTTGTATCTACCATCCTCTTTCCAACTCCCTGGTGCCTGCTGGAAGGCCTCTGTGATGGGTCAGCATGAAGCCCCATTACCCTACCTGTGGCCCTCATTCCAATTCCATGGACCCCACTGCAATGTGAGGATAATGGGGAGCATGGATTCCCATTACCCATTCCTGTAGCTCTTTTGCAATTCTCTAGACTCTGCTGCAAGGTAGGGTTGATGGAGGAACATGGAGCACCATTATCCCCACCTGAAGCCTTCCTTCCAGATCCCTGGTTCTTTTAAAAATGGCAAAGAACAAGTGAACCCAGCCCCATTACCCTACCTGCAGTCCTGCTTCCATTTCCTTGTCCCCCCACAAGATGGGAGAGATGGTGTAGCTACCCTTGCAGGACAGATGAATAGAGGGATCTAGGAGATTTTTCAAGGCCTAGCTGTACTGGGCATTGCCATCAGAAAACAGACCATTTTTATGCAGCATTTCTTCCCCTCCATATATCAGCAGCAAGGCCTCCAGGTAATGTGTCTGCACACATTACGTGTCACATTACAGACCCAGTAAACATCCTTTCCTCCCAGGCCCTCCCAGCTATCCAGCAGTGTTTGGTCAGAAAGGTTGGCAGTGCCGCAGTGGTGGCTGGCATTAATCCTCCCCAGCCATTCCCAGCTACAAATCTACCTTTAGTCAGCAAGGTGGCTGTGCTGCAGTGGTGTCTGGCATTAAACCTCCCCATACACTCCCAGCTACATGTCTGTGTGTGGTCCATAAGGTGGCAGTACTGCAGTGGTGGCTGGCATTAATCCTCCTTGGCCACTCCCAGATACATATCTATGTGTGGGCAGCAAGGTGGCAGTACTGTAGTGGTGGCTGGCATTAATTCTCCCTGGCCACTCCCAGCTACATGTCTACATTTGGTCAGAAGGTGGCAGTGCTGCAGTGGTGGCTGGCATTAATTCTCCTGGCCACTCCCAGCTACATGTCTATATGTGGTAAGGTGGCAGTACTGAGTGGTGGCTAGTAATAACCTCTGGCCACTCAAGGCTACATATCTGCATGTGGTCAGCAAGGTGGCATTGCTGCAATGGTGTCTGGCATTAGTCCTCCCAGACACTCACAGCTACATGTCTATGTGTGGTCAGCAAGGTGGCAGAGCTGCACTAGTGACTGACAATAATCCTCAGTGCCACTCTTGCTACATGCCTATGTACAGTCAGCAAGGGGCACTGCTGCAGTGGTGACTGGCATTAATCTCCACTGCCACTCCAGGCTACACATCTATGTGTGGTCAGCAAGGTGGCTGTGCTGCAGTGGTAGCTGGCATTAATCCTCCTGGCCACTCCCAGTTACATGTCTATGTGTGATCAGCAAGGTGCAGTGCTGCATTGGTGACTATCATTAATCTTACCAGCCACTCCTGGCTACATGTCAATGTGTGGTCAGCAAGGTGGCAGTGTTTTATTGGTGGCTAGCATTAATCCTCCCCAGTCAGTCCCAATTACATGTCTGTGTGTGGTCAGCAAGGTGGTGGTGCTGCAGTGGTGGCTGGTATTAAATCTCTGACCACTCCCAGCTACATGTCTTTGTGTGATCAGCAAGGTGGCAGTGTTTCAGTGATGATTGGCATTAATCCTCCTAACCACGTCCAACTACATGTCTGTATTTGGTCAGCAAGATGGCAAGATGGCAGTGCTGCAGTGGTGACTGGAATTAATCCTCCCTAGCCACTCCAAGCTACATGTCTATGTGTGGTCAGCAAGGGGCAGTGATGCAGTGGTAGCTGGCATTAATCCTCCTGGCCACTCCCAGTTACATGTCTATGTGTGATAGCATTAATCCTCCCAGTCAGTCCCAATTACATGTCTATGTGTGGTCAGCAAGGGGCAGTGTTGCAGTGGTGACAGGCATTAATCATCTCCAAAGCAGGAGACCATCTGATCAAGCTGAAGTCACACCCTATGGTCTCCAACATAAGTAGCAAGCTTGTCACAGTGCTGAAAGCCAAGCTTGTTTCAGGACAATTTGTGCAACATTAACAGAAAAAATATAATCGCTCACCTGTGGAAATTTATAGATGCCCAGTAGTCTAGCAATTGGTAGAGTTGTTGATGAGTAGTAATCACTTATGATGCCAGACAACTTCATTTGTTTTTCACAGTTATAATTGGGAGCTAACTTTTGTCCCCAGACAACAATTGCAAGGCACTCTCAACAGCAAAAGCTTCTGAGTAGCAGGAGTCCAGGATCTTGAAGCCCAGCGTGACATTTGGTAGTAAAGATTGGTCACCATTAATTTCGCAGTGGCATAAACTATGGTCAGTACATCCTGATATGGAATTGCATCAAACCTACATTTGTAGACAGTATGGAAAAATAATAGAAACAAAATGGATTAATCATTTCATAAACCATTTACTATATACTACAGAAATTAATGATATATGGTTTACTGCATCACATTAAAAGTATATTGTAGCTTAATTTCCTAAAGTGCATACTTTATTTGTGGAATAATGACCATTGCCAAGGGACAGAGGTTTCACACCTTAGCATTCACCCACAGCTCTCCATGGTACTGTGAGGAACACCAGTGGTTGAACTAAGGAACGGAGGTTTCACTGGAGGTGCCACAGCAGCCCATGGTACTGTGAGGAGTTGTGGTGGCTGAACCAATGGATAAAGGTTTCACCCCTTAGCATTCTGCCACAGTGCCCCATGGTACTGTGGGAAGTTGATGTGGCTGAACTAAGAGACTAATGTTTCACCCTTGTCATCATGCCACAGTTTACCATGATACTGTGAGGATCCAAGATGGTTGAACTATGGAACAGAGGTTTCACCACTAGGCATTGTGCCACAGCTCCCCATGGTACTGTGAGGAGCTGAGGTAGTTGAACCCCAGTAACAAATGTGCAAGGAATCCAGGGCCCAGTAGGAACATAGCCTACACCAAGGATAATATGGAGTACAAGACACAGCATCTACAACAAACCAGCTTTCTGAGCAGATACTTATGTGGAAGACTCAATAACTAAGTATATATAGGGCTTCGACAAGGGGTAACAAAGAAAATGTTACGAGTTCAGCTGGGGCTACAGTTAAGGACATTCCTTCAATGTTTCCAAAAATAATTGAATGAATCAACAACCTTAAAACAGTATTATTGTACTCTGGTACAAATGATTTAGGAAGACATAGCTTGGAAAACACTATTAAAGACCTACAGAATGCTTGTACTATTATTAAAAACTAGATGCCAAAATCATCCTGTCAGAAATTCTCCCTGTACCTAGGGTGGGCAGTGAGAGGACAATGGAAATAGGACTTCACCAATGGGTTAAGAAAATTCTATCATATTGATGAAATAACATGTGTAAGATCTTAGGAAGAGTTTGTGAATAGACATGAATTGTATAGTAAGGATGGTTTTCATTTAAATAAAGGGCAAGATTACTGCAGAATATGTTCTATAATGCAATCTATGGAACAACACATAATCCAAAAACTGAGTGCAAAGGGGAGTATGGGAACTATATGGCAGGTCTACCAGCTAATGTCATGTCCAATACGATAAATGAGGGACATGGTCTCCATCCTCTAAGGGTTAGGCGAGATGGAAATGGGTCACCAGATAGGGTGCAGGAGCTGAGAAATGGGAGCTCATGAAGGAAAGGAGAGGAGGGAAAGGGCGGAGAGTGGTCCTGACAAATACCAGGAGCTTAGGAAACAAAATGCCTGAGCTCCAGGCAATGCTAGCTGAGGGGAGGTAGATGTGCAGCATCACTGAGACCTGGGCCACTCAAGGGCACGAGTGGGACCTAAATCTGGAGGGCTATACAATGTTCAGAAAGATAGTGGGAGGGAAGAGGGGTGGTGTAGCACTGTTGGTCAGAAATGGCATGGGTATTGGAGGGGTAGAGGAGGCAGAGGAAATGGAGGCTATTTGGGTCACCTTGCTGATGCAGGGGGTAAGAGAGTAAAGGTCGGAGTGGTATATAGACCATGAGCCTGGCAGAGGTTCTGGAAGAAAGTTTGGTGGCAAATCTCGAGGGACACTGTTGATTAGGAAAGGAAGGGTAATGGTAATGGGGACCTCAACATGCCAGGAACAGACTGGGGGACTATGACGTCACCAGTGGCCAGGAGCAGAGGCTGCTGGATGTCTTCCAGGATGTGTTTTGACACAACAGGTGGGTGAGCCAACTAGGGAGGCCTGGACACTGGATGTGGTCCTGGAAGACAGTGCTCAGATTAGGGGCCTAGAGGTGAGGGACCTATTGGCAAGGAGTGATCATGCCACAGTCTGGTCTCTTCCTGAGACCTGGGGGCAGGAAGCTGAACAAGGACAGTAGTAACTGACTTTAGGGGTACTGACTTCAGGGAGATGGGAAGAATCCTTAAAGATCATTTGGACAGGATAAGGCAGGATATGGATGTTGACAGCAGGTGGGGGATCATTAGGAGGGAATACAGAAAGTTACCAGATCCTGCACAAGGAAAGGCATAAGTTTGGTAAGGCCAGAAAACCCTGCTGGTGGACCCGGGAGGTACAGGAGGTGGTGAGGAAAGAAGGCAGCCTATAGGCACTCAAGTGCTCAAGGAGTGAAAGGGATCAGGAGGAATATGAGCTGACAGCCAGGAGAGTCACCAGGGTAGTGACAGCAGCAAGGCAAAAAAGGGACAGTCCTTGGCCAGTGGGATCTGGAGGGGTACAAGGGTTCTTTAGATACATAGGGGAAAAAGGAAAGTAAGGAGACAGATCAGCAAGATGAGGATGGGGATGATTGGGCACAGGAGGCGGGGGAACAGGAGAAGTCCTAAATGAGTACTTTGCCTCAGTTTTTACCAGGGGATGGAGGGCTATGTCTTGCAGGGGAGTGGGGCAAACCAGAGGAAGGGGTGGGACCAGTAGAGACAAGGGCCCTGATGAGTCTGGGGAAAGGGAATGGCCACCACAGACAGGTGGGGCCAGCAGTACAGGGTGAAAAGGGGAGGACATGGAGGCTGAAATCCTGGTAGAGAGAGTAAGGAAGCCTCAGGTCCCTCTAGACGGAGAAAGCACCTGGGCCAGATGAGATACATCCCAGGGTGCTGAGGGAACTGGCTGATGTCCTGGCAGTCCCTCTAGTGGAGCTTTCAACATCTCTGAGGACTGGGTGGGTGTCCCAAGACTGGAGGGTGGCCATGTAGTGCTGATCCACAAGGAGTATCAAGAGAGGAGGTGGAAATTTACAGGCCCATTAGCCTGACATTGGTGGTTGGCAAGTGATGGAGGGTATTGTCAAGGAAAGGCTAGGGGTTACTGGAGCAAACTGGGTACTTGGACAATAGGCAACATGGCTTTGTGCCAGGAAGATCATGCCAGACAAATCTTGTTGAGTTCTATGACTGGGTGAGAGGGCCCTGGACCAGGGTAGGCCAGTGGACGTCCTTTTCTGGACTTCAGCAAGGCATTTGATTTGGTACCCACAGTGGCCTGCTGGCTAAGCAGAAGTAAATGGGGTAGGGAGACAGTTGTTAAGATGGTAGGAAATTGGCTCTCTGAGCATACTCAGAAGGTGGTGGTTGGAGGGTTAGCCTCATTCCGAGGTTGGTTACTAGTGGGGATCCCCAGGGTCAGTGCTTGGGCCACTCCTCTTCAATGTCTATGTCTCAGACATCAGGAAGGGGCTCAGAAGTGAGATGAGTCTCTTTGCAGATGACTCAAAGCTGGGTGCAGTGGTGGATGAGGAGGAGGAGGAGGGTGGCATTGCAGGAGGACCTGGAGGCTCTGGAAAGGTGGTCATGGAAAACGAAACTAAAATTCAATATGAGGAAGTGCAAGGTTCTGCACCTGGGAGTCAGAAATCCAGGCCAGGGGTATACCCTGGGAGGAGACATGATTCAAGTCACGGAGGGTGAGAGGGACCTGGGGTAGTGGTAGATGTCAAATGAACAACTCAGAGACCTGTAGGAGGGCAGCGGCAGGGCAAATATGATGCTGGGATGCATCATCAGGGATTACCTCCAGAAAGGTGGAAGTGATTCTTCCACTGTACACTGTATACTGTCCACTGCTTGGTTAGGTCACACCTCAAGTATTGTGGCAGTTTTGGAGGCCACATTTAAAGAGGGACACTGCACTCCCTAGAGATGGTCCAAAGAAAGGCAACCAAAATGATCTGGGGCCTGGAGGACAGGACCTATGAGGAGAGGCTGAAGGAGCTTGACATGTACACCTGGAGGAGAGAGGGACAGTAGGGACATAATAGAGGTCTTTAAGTACATGAAAGAGATCAATAAAGGAGGACCAGTCAGGGTGCTCCAAGGAAGGAGGGTGGGGCAATTAGAGGTCATGGGTGTAAGCTGGAAGGGGTAGGCTCAGAGGGAAAGGAGGAAGTGTTATTTCACTGAATGGGTGGTGGAGCCATGGAATGCCCCAGGAGTTGGTAGAGGTGGAGACTGTGGATGGGTTTAAAAGGAATGGGACAGGTACAGGGAGGGTAAATCTGACCAGGCCCAATACAGGTGGAACATCTGGGACTGGGGACAGTATAACCCAAGGGTTGGAGGGGGACACCAAACTCAGCCCTCAGTGCTGGTGCTGAAAATCGAGCAGACTCGAGAAATTATTAGCCCCTATTCTGCTGGCAATTTAGTATGTTAGTATAAATCTTGGTATAGAAATAGAAGAGAACTAACAGTGTTACATACCAATGCTAGGTGCTTAAATGCCATTAAAAGATCTGAATTTGAATTTAACATGCAGGTGAAACAGGTTGATGTTGCGATGATGACTGAAACTTGGTGGTCTTGTACCACTATATGAAATGAAAATATTCCAGGTTACCAAGTTTTCCATTAAGATAGAACTAAAAGGAAAGGTGGTGGAGTTGTTCTGTACTCAAAGATATCATACAGTGTAGGAATATGTCAATAGAAGAAAGAACAGGAAAGGAAACAGTGTGGGTGAAATATTACAAGATAATTACAAGAAGTTTAGGGTGGAGCTCGTTACAGGGCACAAGACATAGATATCCATGACCATATAAGCGCACTGACTGTATAATCAATTATATTGCTGAAAACGAGGTCCTGTTGCTCAGTGACTTTAATGCTCCTGGTAGTGACTGGGATAAGGAACCATATCTCCTAGGCAAGAACAACAATTACTTGAAATGTGCACTGAGCATGGGTTACATCAAATGGTGAAAGTACCCGCTAGGAACAACAACATACTCGACCTAGCCTTAACCAACAACCCAGAGGAATAAAAGAAATAAGACTCCTAGAACCACACATAAACTGCGACCACAACATTGTTACACTCTAAAATAAACACAACAATACAAAAGTAATTGGTATCAGAAAAACAAAAACTGACGGGTGATTATAATAAAATTAGGCAAGAACTGAGTGACTAGAAATGGGATGAGGGACCATCTTCAACTGAGTATCTACGTAAGAAAATCAAAATTATTAGATCTGGAAACAAATTCATCCCAGATAAGATCTACAATAAGAAAGCTCAATTTCCTTATGGTATACCAACAAGGTTAAACTCCTGATTCAAAAGAAAAAAGCATTTGCCAATGCTGAATGTTGTCTCACTGACATTGGCACTGGTATTGCAGGAGTTAGAGATCAATAATAGAAATGGCAGTGAAGTACTGAACTGACACTAACCTCACCCCACCCTGCAGAGACTGACAGGCATTGGGGTGTGCCTCTGGGTCATCAGCTAAAACACTCATACCATTTTACCTCACCCTACGCTGTTGACACTGACAAGTGTTGTGTGTGCTTTGGGGTCTTTGGCCTTATACTTACCCCATTCCATAAGGAAATACACTGAGAGGGTGCAGTATAGGAAAATGAGGTGAACTTTAGGGTGAACACTCCAAGGCACACCTCGATGTCTGTCACTGGCTGCAGGGTGGGGTGAGGGTGGAATGGCATGAGCATTACAGCCAATGATCCTAAGTCACACCCCTGACGCCTGTCAGTCTCTACAAGGTGGGGTGTTACAGTTGGAAACCCTAATGTCGAGGATGCTTCTTGTATTTTCACTCCAAATTTTCAACATAGGCTTTTTGTGACCCCACTTCATGAAGAGTGACACAATCAGTTTGTTAGCAGAAAGGTGATTTTGCACAGTAGTTATGCCATTTGGTGACACAGGGATGAAAACACATTTTGGGCAGGATGTGAAAATGGCAACAAATGACAAATGTATTGTTCATGAGGGGTGTAATAAAATTGCAACTTGAAAATGTGGAGTGAAAATATGAAAAGTTGGTGAAGTCATGAGCATGCAAAGAAACTTAGCAACACACATCTGTAACCCAATTATTTTTGGGATCTTTTTAACCACATTTTCAACAAAGGCATTTTGAACCTCCCTCATGAACAGTGGTACTGTGATTTTGTTAATCTGTTCCAAAAGTTGATTTCCATAATGATCACGCCATTGTGTGCCACAGGTGCAAAACACATTTTGGGCAGAATGTGAAAATGACAGCTGTACTGTTCATAAGGAGGTGTGAAAAATGCCAGTGTTGAAAATCTGGCATCAAAATATTGCAAATTTATGAAGGTTACAAGAGTGCGTTGAAATTGCACAATGCACACTTGTAACACAATCATTTTATGGACTCTCATCACCAGATTTTCAACATAGGCATTATAGGACCTCTGCTCATGAACAGCGTCACTGCCATTTTCTCAAACTATCCAGAAAACTGATTTAGCACAGCTACTGCACTATTCTCGTCGGACATGCAAAACACATTTCAGCCAGGATATGTAAAATGACAGCTGTACTGCTCATAAGGAGGTGTGGAAGAATGGCAATTTTGAAAATGTGGAGTGAAAATATTGCAAATTTATGAAGTTACAAGCTGTGTGGAAACTGCACATCACACACTCATAAAACAGCCATTTATGGGATTATTTTTGCTAAATTTGCAACATAGGCTTTTTGAGAGCCCCCATGAACAGTGGCACTGTCATTTTGTTCACTGAATCAAGGTGATTCAGCGCAGTGAGCGTGAAATCACCTTTCGGGACTGAATAACACCATGACAGTGACTGAATTCATAAGGAGGGTTCCCAATAACCCCATGTTGAAAATTTGTGCCAAAATTCCCAAAATGGCTGAGATATGCACCAGAGTTGAAAAGACCCTATTTATGCCATTCTACAGCTTACTGACATTTCTTTAGTTCACAGGCAGCTTTGAAGAATGCAGATGTGTTCCCAGTCCACTGAAAATCATCACACCATGCTCCAGAGATAAGAATGGGGTGAGGGGGTGTGGGCAGACAGGGTGCACAGAGGGTGGGGCTGGGTGGAAGAGGGCCACCAGAATCAATGAAGGACCATTTTCTGCTTTGCAGGTTAAAAAAAAACATTGTGGGACTTTTTTCTTTTACAGGGGCTTTTGGCATGCTGGGGTGGGCTCCAGTGTGCCACCTGAGTGTTTTGTTTTGGGGGTTCTGTAGCTGACGGGGAATGGGCACCCCGTCGCACACAACAAAAGAGGAGGACATTATGCTGATGGGAAGTGGGCCCCATTGGCAAATTACACGAAGGGGGACATGATGCCAAGGGGATTGGGCATCCCCTCAGCACACACTTTGAATGGGGTTGATTATACCAATGGGGAGTGGGCTCCCCATTGGCAAATGAAGTGGGTTGGAGCATGCCAACAGGGGATTGGAGACCCCTGAGTTGGCATTCTGTGCGCGGCAGTCACTGCCACCATGTTTTTGAATACTTCACCAGGAAGGCATGCGTGCTGCATGACAAGCTTGGCTCTCATTGCATCAGACCTTTTCTTAGATCTGGGCACCACAATAGGTATGCCTGCTGTCAGCACCTGCTGCTGGCTTATTGGGAATGAGGGATGCACCTACTAATGCATGCCCGCACTCGCCCACAGTGACCACACTCCAAATCTGCTACTAATGCAATATGCTGGCTGGTGCAAGTGTGAACCAACATAAAAAGAGACATAGGGCTCTAAAAGGCAAAATAACTCATAAAACGCAAATAGATACAAACAGCTGGCAAATGATTGCAAGCGCTTATCAGAATGGAAAAAGGATTGAGTTTAAACTAGCCTATACTAAGGATGGTGACAAATCTTTCTTTGCCAATGTCAACAATAATGCTGTTGACAGGAACATAGAGCCCTCAAATTAATGGTGATGATGTGACAATTGTCCCAGTAAAACAAGCACACATATTTAATGAGTATTTCTGTGACGTCTATAATAAAGATTAGTGTACAATAACTGAGGGTGCCTTAGACTCAACTGATCCAACAGCCACTGAAAAGATGAAATAATCAACAATTTAAAAGCCATTAATACTTCTAGAGGCCCGCGGAGACAGGCTTTGCAGCTGCACGCTGTCCATCTAAGGAGGAGGAGGAGAAGAATAGCAAGGACACAGAAATGCTTTCTTTCTTTTAGTCCAGGTATGCTATTGTTGCCTTCACAAAGAAAGAGATAATTCTGTGACCTTTCCAGTCCATCTTGTGCAGCAGTAAATGAAGTAGAGGTAGTACCCTGGTTCCGTGATTCAACTGCTGATTTGGCTCAGTCCGGGCAGTGGCGGAGCTGCTGAAGAGCAGTGTTTCTGCAGGGCACCCCTGCGAAGGGTCCAGTCACCGGAGATATTGTAAAATTTCTGTGATATTTCCAGAAATATCTCTTGCTTTCTGCATTTTCACAGTAAGGGTAGCAGAGAAACTCTTCAGAAATTTCATGAAATATCTGGAAATAATAGCAATGTCGTTGGCTATCACTGTCGCTAAAATAATAAATATTACGGTTCTCTCCTTCTTGCATTTTTTTTTGTTATTGTTGTTTTTAAGATTGTTCATGATGTTTATGCTGTTTATGCTGTTAGTGCTGTCTGAGTGTGTCTTTCGTGGTGCACGCTGATTGGATTATGTGATCAGCTCTTATTTATTTTAGTTATTTTGTATAGTTGATTTTTCTGTGCCTTGTGATGTGCTTGAGAAGTGCTTAAGATTTTCAGCATTGTGACATGTGTCTGTCATCTTTGGTGCCTTTTTTGGTGAGATTTCCTTTATTCTAAAATGGTCAGTGTATCAGCGCCTCAGTTCTTAATGGGGTGACTTTGTTTTGAGCTACTCGTGGATAACTGGGAGTAAATTAGTTTCTTTTTGTCATATAAAGTTTTATTAAGATTTTAATTTTAGACAATACATCTAATGATACACTTGATATCACATTTACCCTCTGTACAAAGGAAGAGAACAAGCATTCTATACCATTCCAATACATGATATACTCATTATCTTACACACAGCACTGTATCTCGTACATAGAGCAAAGGAAGCCAACATCATTATTTCAATAGTAGTAATGAGGATCTAACCAACTATTTACACACCACTGCTGATCACATTTACCCATAGTATAACAACCACACATGGACAAGAGACATATTCTAGCTAGATCTTGGGAGAAGGGAGGGTTCTCCAGTGGAGGGCAATTTACATAGTGAAGAGTACAGATATGCGTCCCATTTCTTAAAATAATATTCTAACTGGCCATGCTGTGAGTGTGAAATGCTCCATCAGTGCCAAACGTGCTACAGCTGCCTGCCATAACCTAATAGGTGGGTGTGATGGTTGTCTCCAAAGCAACAATAGCAGTCTTTTAGCCTCTAGGATTGCCAGAATGATCCATTCCCTCTGTGGCCTGGACAAAAGGTTAATCCAGAAGTATGACCCAATAGCAATCTGGGTTCCAGAGGTAACTCATCAATACCCAGGACCTGAGAGCAATTGCAGGTGACAGCAGACAAAAAAGTAGTATCTCACAGCATGTCCACAGAATGTGAAACAGGTGGGCTTCAGGTTGCTGGCATCTCCAGCACTTAGAATGAGACAGGAGTCTAGCTGCTTGTAAGGCTGCCGCGTCCTGTAACATTGCAGGAGTATCTTAAGCTGTAGAAAATGGCTCTTGGAATCTCTGTATACTCTATACGAGTCCATAAGACAAGAGGACCAAGATTCCTTAGATATAGTCAATCCCATCTCTATTTCCCATTTAACCCTACAATTTTCAGTGGATCGGTTTGGGAATCTCTTCAAGTGGCATAAAACCTACCTACCCTACCCTTGGCAGTCGAGGACTGGTGTACGTAGCCAGCCAGGCCCATTGCTTGTGTGTCTTTTGATTGGCAATAAGGTCCTGAAGATAGCTTCACATTTGCAAAAAGCACCAAAATCTTTATTGGGAAGATGGAATTTCTGTTTAAGCTGTTCAGAGGATAGGATGATGTCTGAATTTGGCAACATTAAGTCCTGCACATGGTGGATACCTTTAGCTTCCCAAGAGGGTCACTTAATGGTCTGCTTTCCAAGGGTGACAAAGTTATTATTCCACATCTCAGTGTACCTCATGGTGGAGGCCATACCTCCTTGGGAGTGTATGAACTAGTCATGATACGATGCCAAGCACACCGAGACTCCAGTAACACTGGGAAGCCCTCTCTCAGATGACCCACTTATGCACAAGAGGGCCTGAAGTGGGTAGGTGACATCATACTAGATTCAAGGCTACCCACAGAGGAGGTGGAGCACTAGAAGGTATGAACCATTTTGTAGTTTCAGCAGCTACGCTCACAGTATCTTAGCCCTGAAACCACGGGACCTCTAAACCTCCTTTGGACCAGTGTGCATAAAGCTTCTGTTTCCCCATCTGTGCGCTTTCCTTCCCAAAGAAAAGAGAATACAAGTTTTCAAGAGAGGAAAATACCTTGGGTGAGATGTGGACCGAAGATTATTGAATAAGTATGTGACTCTGGGAAGTAAAAAGCACAATGATGGTTGCTACCTTACCGCATAATGAGAGGTGTCATTTACACCACCTCTCCACTTCGGTGGTCAATTGTTTCAACAAAGGTACAAAATTAGAGGTTTCCAAATCTGCCCATTATAGGGATATAAATTCAAATAAGTGAAACCTTGTGGTGCCCACTTCAGTTCTGTATCCGTTAGGCAGTCCTGCGATGCATAAGTTATTAGAAGGAGCAAACATAGTTTTCCTGGTTAACCTGCAGCCCAGAAAGTAATGAAAAGTCCTGCAATACTGATAGGACTATTGGTAAGGAATGTTGGGGTGGGAAAGGGTAAGTAATAGGTTGTCGCATAGGTAGCCACAACATAGGACTTACTATACGCCGAGATACCTGACAGCCCAGGTGTAGTAGCTAATACTCTAATTAGCGGATACAAAGCAACCAAAAAGCAGGGAGAAAGAGGGCAACCTTGTCGGGTACCTCTAGATGGTGGGAAAGGTGGGGAAATATTTGAGTTTGTTAAGACTTTGACTAGGGGAATTATATAGAGTCAAGACCCAATGGCGAAATTGTGATCTAAATCCATAGAGACGGAGCACTTCATGTAAATAATTCCATTCAATAGAATCAAAGGCCTTAGTGAAATCTACCACTAAAGCAGCCATAGAGATCTTGGCCTTAGATGCAATTCATTTTAAATTGAGTAGTAGCCTGGTGTTGTCAGATCCCACTTTACCCAGCATAAAAGCCTACCTGTGCAGGATGTATTAAGGATGCAAGGACCTTGTGCATTCTGGTAGCTAAAATCTTGGCCAAGATCTTAGTATCGATGGGCAGCAGTGATATTGGATGAAAATTAGCACAACTATAGGGGTCATTAGCTTTCTTAGGTAAAAGTGTAATTAAAGCTTCCTCATCGTTGCGGGAGAGAGCCTGTGGTGTGGCATCCTGTAGAGCTAACAACATGGGTTGGGCAATCTCCTGCGTCATTAACTGATACAGCTCGACGGTCAACCAATCAGGTCTGGGAGCTTTCCCTTGGCCATCTGGGAAAGAGCCTGCTGTATCTCGGTGGTAGTGATTGGGGCATCTAAAAGTGCAACTTGTTCTGGGTGGCAGGGCAGGTATATTAATCTGTTGACAAAAAGTAATGAGATCTGAGACAGCTGATTAGGTGATTGGGATGTCTGAGATTTATATAGTGTTTAGTAGAAAGATGCCATGGTCTTGTTAACTCCTGCAGCATCAGAAGTTAGTGAACCAGAGGAGGTATGTAGGGCATGTACCTGT
Organism: Neoceratodus forsteri; assembly: GCA_016271365.2. NCBI lineage: Eukaryota > Metazoa > Chordata > Ceratodontiformes > Ceratodontidae > Neoceratodus > Neoceratodus forsteri. The sequence goes on from CM057455.1 coordinate 77,737,451, forward strand.
ATCTTGGTAGACGCCTGCTGTTTGCGTAACTGAAAGGCAAGAAGTTTACCTCCCTTATCACCCTCTCCCAGTGGGAGTATCTGGACCTCAGCATTAGCCATTCAGCTTTGTTATGCAGCAGAGCATTGATCTGATATTTAAGTCCCACTATTCTACGGTATAGGGATGTATCCCTAGTGGCAGCTGGTAAGGCCTTAAATTGTGCCTCTACAGTCCTAAGCTCTGCCTGCAAGACCTCCATAGACTTCTTCCTAGCTTTATTATGTGTGCTGGAATGCTATGATGTGGCCACTAATATAGACTTTGAAGGCCTCCATTCGGTACTTGGAGATACCCCACAGTCCAATTAAGGGCAAAGTAATATTTGGCAGCTTTTACCATTGCTTGCTTAAACTCCGGTCTTTGACTAACAGAGGGTTACACTGCCATCTTGTACCCATAGATCTATGGCCTATAGGGTATACATGGTGAGAACAGGGCATGATCTGAAATAAGGATACTACCTATAGAATTGTGAGAGATTGCTCCCGATGCTGCACTATTCGCCAGCCAGTAATCAATTCGCTATGCACTCCATGGACAGAAGAGAAATAAGAGTAGTCACACTCAGAAGGGTTATCCGCCTCCACACATCAATTAGGCCCCACTCTGCCTGCAAATCTAGTAAAGCTGCATGAGCTTGAGGGTGTGTTTGTGGGGTGGGTTTCAATTTGTCTAGAAAATGTCAGATACTAAATTAAAATCACCTCCTAGTAAAAAGGGAATATTGGAGTTAGACTGACTCAGCATGGAAATGGCTTGGCTCAACCCTGGAAAAAATCAGCCTGATCAGAATTGGGAGCATACACATTACCTAGGATCACGAGCCCCCAGTGATGTCAATTTAACCAAAATCCATCTGCCTTGAGAACTGATCTAGATTCCTCCACCACCCACAAACTAGATCTACGAATTAGGATGGCAACTCCCTAGACTTAGATGTGACAGAACTTGCATGGACCACACCAACCCATGATTTCTTTAGCCAAGGGACAGATTTACGGAGCAAATGCATTTCTTGAAGAAGGGCTATATCTGTATGCAAGGAACGAAGAAATTGTATAACCTTGGTACGCTTAATGGGATGATCAAGACCTTTAACATTCCATGACACTAGGCGTAAACCTTGGGGTGCAGGGAGGACATAATATACCACTGATTAACCCTAAGCACACACCCCTTACTACTAAATAAGAAAATACAAACCCAATGGGCGTATCTGGGTGAGTTGCCAGCCTAGTCCGTATCCGAGGAGTAACTGCAGTGGGTATCAGAAGGATATAACAGCACTATTCATCAGAGCAAAAAAAAGATATATACAGAGGGTATACTAGGAAATAGCTAAACACCAGTACTAAGAAAAACAGACTTTTCAAGCAATTAACCTGCAAAAGGTAACTATAACAATACAAATACCGTTTTTACACTAAAAGCGAGGAGAGCTACAGCGAAAGAGGTACTCAGAACAAAAGCAACTCTACTACGCAAGCTTCCACGTGTCAAAAGAGGAGTAGGTTGATCAAACCATCCTGCTATTCCTCATCCACCAACAATCCAGCGTGGCTGGCACAACTCCGGGGAGGAGGAAAAGAAATATGGGTAGTCCCCAATCGACCATTATAAGGGCCGATGCTACTCAACACTAATACAACTACAGTGCAAATTTTACTTACTAAAACAGAAAGTGAGCGTATTTATATCTATAGAGATAGCGATGCATCTGAGACACTGCATACTGCAATGAAACGATAGGCAAGTACCATTCTAACAGCCATAGACTAGCTCATGTAGGATACAATTAAGCCACTAGAGGTATCTGACTATAATAACAGATGTTGCCACGCTCAAGTGTCCGGAATTACCCTGGCATGGCTGGAGACATCACACGAGTAGCAGCAGCATAGGACTTCTCCCGGGTTTGAGTTTCCCACGAGATCCACCGCATCAACTAACAAAGATTCTGGGATGTCTGCCCAGTCCATGGATGAGGCTAACTCTGCTTGTAAGAATTCAGGGCCTCGTGAATAACAACCTGGTGGAGTTCTTGGAGAGTCCTCGTGGACATCTTAGCTGGAAGGGCAACAGCTTGTACATCTGGGGTGGGTTGTTGGCCCTTCTCAAGCGTTGTCTGTGCTGAACGGAGGATCCTGCAGTTCTAGGGGAGAGATGGTTGTTCAGCAGCAGTGACCATGGATAATGTACGCGAAGCATTCCGCTGTCTGGGGGATCTGGGGTTGGCAAGCCTAGTCCAGCTGAATACTCATCCCTGCAAGGCAGCTCACCTGCAGTTAATGAGACATCCCACAACCTTCTAGATGATGTAGTTGGGGAAGGTAACTTAGGCCAGTGCTTACAGATCCAGCATTTCACTTGATCCGGCTATTTGCCATGAATTCTTTCCCTCTTTGGCTACCAGGAGGTTAGTGAGACCCGGAATCTGTAGTGGAAACCATGAGCCGATAAAATTTCTTCAAGGGGCCATATGCCCTATGTTTATTAGCTGTGTCTTGGGTGAAATTCTGTAAAAGGAAATGGAGGCTCTTTGCCATTTAATTTCACCCATATCACGCACTGCCCTTAGAATACGCTCCTTAGTTGAATATCTAAGGAAATAGGCCACTATAGGCCTCAGAGCCTGCATCTGCCTGTCTTTCCTGCCAGTGATAAGATGGACCCTCTCCATTCCACTGGGCCCCTCCAGCGCTCCCCCAATAACATGGGCAGGAGTTCATTCAAAACCTCTCCATCAATGCTCCTTCGCCCTCTGGTACTCCTATGATTCAAGGTTATTACCGGCCCCTGTTTTCTTGATCTTCTATTCTGTATAATAACACTTCTAGTTTGCCCTCTTGATTCTGCACCTTTGTTGCAAACGCAGACATTGTTGTTCCAGATTTTCAATTTGCTGTTCTGCCACATTAACTCTATCTTGTAGATGGCGAACATCGGTTGTAGTGCCCGTGACTGTGGTGCTGATGTCATCTTCCCTTACTAGTAGAGCTTCAAGCATCCAAGTAATGTAGCCCAGGGAATCACCAACAGACTTGTTTGCAGATGCAGGTAGCACAGACGAGGGTGCTCGGAGGTTCTTCCGACGCCATTCTCCAAGTACTGGAAAGGATCACTACTACTTATTTTTACAATGGCAGCAGTAAGTGTGTATAATCAGGGAGTCGGGCTGAAGACTATAGCCGGGGCTTCTGACCTACTTGCACCAAGCGATTGGCGATGCGACACTCGTAAAACTATCACACTTTAAAACTGCAAAGTAATCGCACCGGATGATTAGGAGGAGCCACCAGAGTAAGGTACATTAACCATAATTAAAAGAAAATCCTGAGGTTAGCCACACTAGCATGAATTGCTGGCAGACTCGGACGAGCACAGGATTTAGGCAGCCATTCCTATGGAGGCTAGACCACGCCCAGAGTAAATTCATTTCTAATTGAAGCACCATTTAAAGCCATTTTAAGTAGATAAGGGATAAGGAAATACTGTATTGGGAAGTTGTGAGGTCGGGTGAGCAGCTGGCACTTTGGTAGGTAGGTAATTTAGAACTGGTTATATTTATTGGAGCAACAGTGGCAAAGGATGCAGCAATTAGTCACAGGTGCTAGAGCTCACATGATTTAAATACCATCTCGAACACTTCTTTCCATCTTGTTTGGTGTTCAGACCAGATCTGGTAGTACTGCGGTTTGAAGGCTCTAGAGGCTACCAACGCGCCGCTTTCCTCTAGTTTCTACATAGGGAATTTTGGTTTTGTTCCTAATCTTTTAAGTTTGTTAAACTATTTGTTGACTCCAGTTGATGCCAATATTGCACTGGCAAGCTGCTAAACTGACTCGTTCCCCATTCTTATCATTAAATGAATACGGGTGTAAGAAAACCTCAAGGATTTAAAAGAATTTATTTTTTTTTTTTTTTTTTTTATTATTAAAGTGTCCTCTGAGAAAGTGTCTCTGCTACAAATTTAGAGAACTGGATAGGGATAAGTTTTTTAGAGAAGTACATGGAGCACTGTGTTGAGAAGGGTTTGTAAAGATACGGGTATAAGAAAACCTCAAGGATTTAAAAGTAAGCGCTTATTTTTATTTATTTATTTTTGTTTATTATTAAAGTGTCCTCTCTGAGAAAGTGTCTCCACTATGAATTTAAAGAATTGGATGGGGATAAGTTTTTAGAGAAGTACATGGAACTCTGTGTTGAGAAGGGTTTGTAAAGATAGGCTGCTGTCTGTGCTATAATTATAGCGTTTATAGCGGTTACACATTTTGCACATTTGATTTTAGAAACAAGTTCTGTTACTTCAGAACTTCTCTTGTAGCTTTTAGTGTGTTATCATTTATCTTTTTTGGTGCTGTGTTCCTGGATTTTATTAGTCGCTACCCTGCATTTTTTTTTGCCCTTCCCTTTCCCATTTTACAGTGTGTAGTGCAGATCACTGATGGTTCAAGTTTAGCAGCACGAGAGGATCCCCAGAGTCCAACTGTAAAAGTTTTGGAGAGGAACTCACCTGTTTGCGTTAGGCATTGGGAAAACTAATGTATTATGGAGGCGAGTTGAGGGAAGTTGGTGCACAAGGATTTCTTCTTTCCTTTTCAAGGACAGTTTGGATAAAACAAAGGACAAAGAACTGAAGTACTGAAGTAGCAACTGTTTGAACTGAAAAGAACTGTTCAAAAAGCTTGCATGGCTTATTTTATTTACAATGAACAAGCTGGATTTTGCATCTGGTAAAGACAAGTGAATGGTCAAGTGATCGTCAATTTAACTGATAGTTATTTTTGTTTTGAGTGGGCCTGGTTTTTATTTTGAAGATTTTATTATAGTAGGTTTTCAGTTACCAGTTATTGACTTAGTTCATTACCAACACTTCATTAGAGATGATTGAGTGCACAAATTCCCATTTATGGCAACTAGAAGTGGAAAAGTTCTGGTAAAAATCTAAAGAGCTCTTTTTCAACTAAGGGAGGGACAACTAAGAATTCTAGAGGCAGGAAAACAGATAAAATAAAATCTCAGGACCCTTCTATGGAGTCTGAGGGATATGCGGTTAATCATGGGGGTCCCGAGAAATTTAGAAATGGCTGTGTTTACTCACAGGACCTCCAAACTGCTACACCACTTCCCAACTTCACAAGGAACACATTTTAATCAAAATAGTGCTAACAATGAGGTTGTTAGTAGGAACAGCAAGTGTTCAATTGATCTTAATTTTAAATCATTACACCTATCACCCAATATCCATAATACCAGAGCTGCCTCTGGTATGCCATTTTCAGTAGCACTGCAGATAAGTGGCATGTGCCCTTAAGGAACCAACCTAAAATAACAGTTTTTCTGTATAAAAAGATCTATCAGGGACTTCCACCTCAGAAATGCAGAAAGGGAATTAGGGCTACAATCTTTGTATTCTGATATAAACCAAGGGATTCTGTTATGAAGGGTGAGGGCATTTCATGCTTCCCTTCTAGAATGGACTTGTTTAGTCCTCTGGAGATATCAGATGAGTTTAATAGCTCAGGAGTGGACAAAGACGAGTTTAGGGATGAAACCCTTGATGGTTCCCCAATGAGGTTTTGAGAGAATGGATAAAGAGGTACAGAATATTCAGTTGGACCAGGATTCCCTTGCTCAGTGCCCAGATACTATATCTAAATATACAATTAAGGCTTTAGCCCATCCTGACATGTCTAACATTGTGCTATTAGAAGCCTACAATGGTATTAAATCAGCCTTAGAAAATCTGGCAACGCCTTTTGTTCAGAGAGGTTTTCTTTGCTTCTGAGCAATGGATTACACAGTTGGTCGAACAAAATGATGATCATAGAATTAAGCATAACTTATTATTTTCATCATTAATAATACCTGAGACTCCAAAAGGTAAAAAGAAAAATAGGCCATACAAAAATAAAAACTGAGGAAGACAACACAATCTAGAAGAGCAAAAACAACAATGCCAAGAAAAATAATAATAGGATGCCAATAAATGAAATTAAGAATGAGGGACCCCTACAATAGTAGAGACTAATGGACAAAATCCACTGGATGGGTTAGCTGTGGACCAAGAAAACTTTCAACTACTAAATAAGGTGAAAGCAAATAAAAGGCTGTGAATAGGGTTCATCCAAAACAAGAAACTTCAAAGGAACATACTCTGGGTGGCTTTAGCCTATAGTGGATTCAGGACAGTAGCCCCGGAGAATGTTATTATTACAGATCAAGTTAAGCGTCCCTTGGACCTAAGTTACCTCAATTATTAGAGGATGCCCAGCTTTCTGATTTGGAAGAAGCTAAGGAATATAACTTAATAAGCATGGGTAACAAAGTAGTATTTAAATTGGATCAGATGCACGCCAAAGAATATGAAACTAATGCTTCACTGACAGACTTGATAACCCTCTTGTTAAGACCTGAATTGGGGCTTCCTTTAGTGGCTGCTGCTCTCAATTTCGTGAGTAGGGACTGCCTCAATTCTGCTAATAATTTATTTCATGTTACCTACCATGGAAATGGCGAAACAGGTGTGGGCAAATCAAGGCCTGATAAACTCATTAGGTACGATGATATCATCACGGTTACTTGGGCTACTATTTGGAAATATACTCATAACGGGGCTAAACTTGAAAAAATTCTATAATTTGATAGGTTTGTTTCTACTTTAGCTCAGTTAAATTGGGATTTTGAAGTTACCCCACAGTGTATGCATTTTTCATTATTGGAATAGACATCTTTGAGGGGAAAATTCTGTTAGTCTAGCTTCTCATCTTAGGGTGATTATTTCAACTATCAACAAAATTCAAATCCACAGTAACGAATTAGCTCAGGTAGAAAGGGTCCTGGAGGGTAGACGGGAACTCAGATTAACTGTTATAATTATTCAGAACAATTATTTGTAATACTTCTATAAAATAGACATATGTTGAATGAGTTGTGTATTTATTTGGTGGCACCGAATGAGTGGGAGTCCCGAGTTCAAAATAGACTAACTCTCTGCATGACTACAAACACCTGGAAGTCAAGATCAGGATATATCAACAGAACTTGTCCTGGGGTTAATAAGTGCCGATAGTTGTAATGTTCTTAAATGGAACATAGCAGGAATTCATAATAAATATGTAGACTCTCCATGGGTTAATTTTATTTCTAGGTTTGAAGCCATTACCTTTCAGGGAACATGGGCATTAACTCAGCCATATCTTAATGGCTTGAATCCTGTTATGTTCCAGCAATTAAAGGGAAAGCTCACGGAGAAACAAGGGGGATTAGTGACTCGATAAAAATTTTATGGTACTAGTTAGCTGGGATGCTAGTATAGTACTGATTGTGAATGTTTATATTCGCTCGAGTTTTCACTCGTCCTACATATGATATTTGGTTGAAATTAGCTACTGAGATATATGTAATTAAACAGTTAAATACGGTGGATACTATATTATTAGCAGGAGATTTTAATGCCAGAATAACAAATTTTGATAATTTACCTCTTTACAAGATCAAATTATGCATGGCAGATCTTGAACTTAGAAAAACAACGGATATGGTACTTAAAGAGTCAGGGAGATGTTTTCAAAGTTTCATCATGAACAACAATTTTCTGATTCTTAATGGGAGATTAGGTGGAGATCGTGAGGAGAACAGCACGTTCTTCTCTTTGGTAGGAAGGAGTGTGATTGATTTTACTTTGTTCCCCCTCAGTCATCACAAATTTAAGAGGTTGGATGTGGTTATGCGGCCTGAAAGTGACCATGCAGCTATACTCCTTCACTATACGAATTACAATACTAGAACACTTCTGCCGATAAAACCAATGGCAGATGTAGAAATTCAAGGAAAATCAAGGCTGAGGCTAAATATTAAAACCATGAATGGGGTATCAAACCTAATCTATTCTCCCACCACTTTTTTCTTTTCTTAAGAGCAGCAAATTATATAAATAGTGAGCAAATTAATCAGCTATTGAGTATAGGTTACCAACAAATAAATGAAGAGATATAGCGCCAGATATTCAGAAATGCACCAAAGGCTGGCGCAAGTATGGCATAGCGCAACCTCAATGCACCATGGTTGCACAAGTGTGATATTCAAAAGACTGCACATGGCAAAATGTGCCAGAGCAACAAGACTAGGTATCACAGGGATGCACCATGGCACAACCAGGCTTGCATGGAGGCGCAACCAGACATGTGTCGAGGAGCAACCAGACCAGCCCCATGGCATAACCAGAAATGTGCCAGGGTATAACCGACATGGGCCATGGTGCACAAAGACCAGCTCCAGGCAATGGTGGGAGCACAGCAGCAGCATAAAGGCATGGGCCAGGGCAGAGGATGACACCCAGGGACAGTGCCAGGGATACACAGTGGCAGGCCACAGGTGGCCACCACCAGCAGGGCACATACAGACACCCAGACATCCCCACTCCAGAACACACCTGTGACACACAAAGCAGGCAACAGGTGTAACCAATGCCAATAGGGGTCAACAGTAGAGCCCCCATGCTGTGACCCCACCCAGACCCCAGCAAGCCACACCTAGGACTATGCTGTCAAGCACACACATGCCACACATCTCGAACAGCCACCCCAAGACCACCTCAAAGCACAGCCACCGACCAAGGGACAGGACACCACAATGCATGACCCACACAGCGACACAGGCACACCACACAGACACACACCACACCACTGCAGCCTGGCTCCACATGCCAGCTGCAAAGCAGACACAGACACAGGCAGGTAAGGCAAAATAGAAATGTATTAACAAAAACTATGTACAGAAACAAGGGGTGGGAAAGGGTAGGATAAGCGAGGAAGGGGACAGGGAATAGAGACTGTACAATGGATGGGGACTGGAGGGAGGTATGAGAGGGGATACAGGGGAACAAAACACAGGGCTAGCGGCACCCATGCCCAGTCACTCCTGCAGCTGCAGTTGCCCCTTGAGTGCGATGACCCGCCTCTGGACCTGGATGATGGCCTCCAAAGTAGTTGATGTCAGCAGGATGATCTTCCACAGGAGCCTGCAGTAGTGGCAGCTGGCAACATCTGCAGACAGCTAGGACAATGGACAGAAGAGGTGATCAGTGCAATGTCCCATGGAACACAGCCCAACCAGAGTGCTGACCGAGCAGAGGGAACACCCCAGATGGCCCATCCAGGTCACCCACAGGGTTTTGGGCCAATGCCTGCTGGCAAGGTGGCACACCACATCAGTGCACAGTGGTGGTCTGGGCCACACAGTGCCCATCTGACTGCAACATGGCAGTCACATGGCATAGTACCCCACCACACCACATCAATTTCAGTGGCGGCCATGCCTTACACCACCCCACCTGCAGCAGACACACGCGAATGATGGATGTGCCACAGTGGTGGGCACATCCCACGGTGCCACACTGACAGTTGTCATGGCACATGACATAGGCCGCCACACCCACACACATACCCCTGCCACCCCTACTGATGGTGCACAGAACTATGTCAGTGCCTACCTGCACTCTGTGGCCCCACAGGCACTGGTGCCACTCCTTCTCCTCCACCGCCTCCTCCTCCCTGGGCTGCCGTGGCATGATGACCCATCAGCACCACCCAACGCCTGTCCTCAGGGCCTGGGAATGTAACAAAAACAGATACACATCAGTAACCAAGCAGAGCAGTTGCCCATCACCCCATCCCTGTGCACAGCCCACAGCTGGCAGTGTAATGCAAGTGGTGCAGGATGAAGCCACAGCACACTGCACATGATGGCAGTACTCCACCCTGCAGGACATGCCAGGCAGCCTAGCCAACACCACAGTAGAACATCAGGGCACACATACAGGATGGGTCTACTCACCTGGCTGTGGCACTGCCCCATACCGGATGTACATCTCCAACCACCGGAGGCACTCAGGGTACCTCTGCTGCAGGTCCCCATATTGGTGTGACACTGCTCGCCACTCCTGGCCACCCCTGTGTGCTGTGAGAGTGCAGTGGCAATCCTTGCCACACAGCCACCCTGGGCTGCTGCAGTGACACCTGCCCAAAGAGCTGGGGTGTCTGTGGCAGGACGCAGGCCACTAGATTAGCTAGCTCAACAGGAGACCAGTTGGCCACCGTGCATGGCATCGCTGTTACTGTGCCATCACTGGTCCAATGAACCACAGAACAAAATGGCAGCATGAAGCGCATGTAGAAAGTGCATGCACCAGATGCAGGGGCTGAGAGGATATGTGCTGTGATATGCCATCGTGCAGTCATGGAGATGCACAGCATGAGCATGGCCTGACAGGGTCATGGGTATGGGGGCGCCAAGGGCAGACGTCACAGCAGGGGTCAGGGAAGAGCTGCCGCGACTGTGCACATGTGTGCAATCACTGCCATGGTGCACTGTGCACCACAGAGCCCTATTGCACTGTGCGCACAGTGCTCAATAAGTGGCAGCACACACTGCTCCAGCTCATCGCACTGCTGTCCACTTGATCGCATGTCAGCGATACACCACAAATTGCTCCAAGAGCAATTTCACTGTGCACAGAGCAACCTCGATATTCAGTCACCACATGCTAATGAGCTCATCAGCCAATGTGTGGTGCACACTGCGATTATTACGTCATTACCATTGCGCTCGATGCTACCTTGCCAGAATGGCACAGGCCATGGACCTGTATTGAAACCATCTGAGGTAAGTTGCCCATGCTGCTGAGCCCAGCCAGCACAGTATGGGGATGGTGTAGGCTGTCCATGTCCACAGGTAGCACAATGTCGGAATGTGAAGAGGTTGAGGAACATGGGCCTGCACCAAACGCAGGCCCAACTTTACCAGGGCAGAGGCTGATGCCCTGTTTGAGGCCCACCTGGACAGGGAGCCACTGCTGAGTGGTGCCATGGGCACACCACAGGCCACGGCTGCTCCTGGAAGGAGGCAGTGGTGCATGTGAACCAGCAGGGCAGCCACTGGTGGTCAGTGCAGGAGTGCTGGAAGAAGGTGCGCACCGATAAACATCACATCAAGGAGAAAGTGGCATCTGTACGAGCAGACAGCCACCGAGAGGGGCCTGCTGATGTTCCACAGCTCATGACAGAGGAGGAGCTGGTGGAGGCCACCATGCACTGCAGAACTGTCAAGGTGTGCCGGGTGGAGGGTTCCAGACTGGAAGCCTCATCACTGCATGGTATATATGATGGGGACACACAGCATGCATGGGGGTTGGGCTGGGGACGTGCATCACTGACACCTCTGTATACTCTTTTCAGCACCAGTACACCTGCATGCAGTGGAAGGGGCACAGGCAGTGGCTGTGGAGGTGGGTCCAGCCCTGGAGGATCAGCCATCCGCCTCCATGGGCATCCAGGGCCTGATCGGGTTGTAGCTCACCACCACTGTCCAGCCTGATGTCCTTGGCATGGGGTCAGACAAGGCCCTGGCTGTGTTCCAGAGGGATGCCAGCCATGGTGTCCCATGCGTGGAGACACAGATTGGGGTGGGGTTCAACAACGATGATGACCTGACCATTATCCTGGACTGCTTGGGTGGTGGTGGGGGACATTCATATCAGTACCATCACAGGCAACGTGACCAGTGGCCTGTCAGTGGTGGGGCAGCTGCCCTCTGCCACTGCAGATGCTGCCTGTGCACTGCCACGGCAGTGCCAGGTGGTGGTGGTGGTGAATCTGCACAGGCACTGGCCAGTGTACAAAGGCTGAACGGCAACAGCAGCAGAAGCTGGGGGACATTTGGAGGCGGGTGCAGTGTCCACTGTCGGGTGCAAGACAAAGACCTACCCCATGGGGAACCGCTGTGCAGCGTCCTGAGCAGGGGCTGTGCATTGTGGTCGTACACCACCGGTGGGTGGTGACCACCCAGGCTCCCTGGGCACTGACCAATTAGCAGAGCACATCCGATTGCTGCGGGCCTCCGTGGAGCAACAGGTGCTGCTTGTGGCTGGGATGCATAGATGGCACGCAGAGTGCGCCTGGTGGCTGAGCTGCATGGGACAAGCACCGCGCATGTCCTGGAGGTTATTAAGTGCCTGCAGGAGGACATGACAGCATCCCTGGATCGCATTACCAATGCAATCATGGTTGGCCTTGTACCCTGGCTGCCACAGGGCATGGGCAAAACCACATACACTGCGTGAGTGCACTGTCCACCACATGGACTCAGTGTCAAGTGACACCTCCCTGTCAATGCTGGACTCTGCTATTGCCATCCCAGGCACATCTGGGCGGGCGTGTTTGGTGCCTACACCCCTGAAAGGACCCAGTAGAGGTCCTGCAGTGTGACCGCTGGGGTAGTTGTGTACCCCTGTGGCCAAGAGCAGCCAGTGGCTGCAATCGACCTCGATGCAGCTACCCCATGTCCGTGGTGGCCATGGTTCCACAGGGGCAGACCTGATGTGCATGCTGCTCTGGCTGCAGTCTGCTGCCACTGCCTTTTTACTGCACATGGCGATGTGTGGGAGTGATGCCACAGACATGGTGACTGGTGTCGTGCTGCACGCTGCCTATGTGAGTGCCTGCCTGGCCACTGGTCCATGTTGCATAGACGTGATGAGAGCAGCACTGCACTGGTTGCACCTGTGCACTGGTGTCCTGCATCTGATCCACACCACGTGGTGGTGCCTTGGCACATATGTGTGTGTGTGTGTGTATGGATGTGTGTGTGTTGCTGTACATTGCTGTGTGCTGTTTTGTGGTTGTGTGTGGAACAGCCATCCCCACCCCTTACCACGCCTCTGTGTGTGTATGTCCATTGCCATGCCTGCCCCTGCCCATGTGCTGTACCATTGTGTGTGGCCAATGCATGGGTGTTGCTCCACCTATCTGCAAGCACCATAGTACTCCTGTACAATTGTGTCTTTGGTGTTGGCATGCCATCCGCTGGAGCCGGGATCCTCCACCTGGTGGTGGCTGCCCACGCCTCCAGCCCATTGCCCTCATCATCCCCACTGCTGTACCCTTTTCAGCCTCGACAGCTATCCCACGGTCAATAGCCATGTTGTGCAGTATGCAGCAGGTCACAGGCTTTCGAGGGGCTGTCCTGTAGGGCACCACCAGACCTGTCAAGGCAATCGAACTGTGCCTTCAGCATCGCAAACACACACTCAATGATGTTCCGTGTTGTACCGGTCCTCTGCTGGGGATAACATTGTTGTTGGGGGTAAGCAGCCAGGACCTGAGTGGGTAGCCACTGCCACCTGTGTGGACAACTACATGGTTATTCTAGTGTCCCTCTGTTGCTGTGCTCCTTGCCCATCCCTGGTACCTCCTCAGCACACCCACCCTGCCTGCCCCATCCCATGCCCTGGTGCTCCTTGCTCCCTTGGCCATCCCATACTCACCCACTAGGTGGCCCATGGGGTTGTCCCCACACTTGAACCTGTGGCACAGCACAGAGCTGTGCCAGATGAATTTATCATGTGCACTCCCAGGGTGTATGGCACAGACATTGGTTATGTGCCCCTTGCCATCACACACCACCTGGAAGTTGACACTGGGGTAGCTCCTTCCTCTTCACATATGCTATGACCTCAGGGCTAGGTGACATGTGGATGCCCACATGGTGCAGTCAATGGCCCCACACATGCCAGGCATTTGCGCTACCCTGTGAAAGTCCTGCATGGTTGTTGTATGCTCTGCCTGTGTGATGGGGAAATGCATGTATTCTGAAGCATGTGGCAGCAAGGCATTGAGGAATTGTGTGAGAACGTGACATGGCTGACTGGGTTATGCCTGTGGTGTCCCCTGTTGGTCTCTGGAAGGTGCCTGCAGGCAGGCACATGACGACTGTCACCTTCATCTCCACTGACATTGCATGGCTCTGTCTAGTGGGTGCCTTCATCTCCTCACTGCACAGCTCACAGAGTTGCCTCAGAATAACCTGGTTCAGGCAAACCGCCCACAGTCTCTGTATCAGAGTAGTTCTGAAGGTGGTGTGGCACTGTACCACCTGTTCCAGGCATACCACTGTCAAGCCCTTCCACAGCCACAATGCTGTTCCTCCTGCCACCACACCCCTCATTATGGCCACCATCTGAAGGCTGCGCTGGCCATGGCCCTGCTATCTTGTCTCCCCTGGGTGGTCGGCTCCTATGGTCTGTTTGCCACTGTTCGACAGTGCCTTTCCTTTGCCTGCCTCTCCCAGTTGCTCCCTCTGCCCCTGGCTCACACTCCACTGTCACTCTATCCCATGCCCCTGTGGTTGCCTGATCCACTCCCTCTGTCCTTCAGAGGCCTCTATCTCCTTGCTCCTTCTGTTATATCCCTTCACTGTCCAGATTTCTCTCTCTCTCCCCTCTCTGCCCCTGGTGCAAGTGCTGTCCCTGTGCTTGTGCCCTGTATTTATAGGCTCAAGTCTTCTCTGTGCATCTGGGGTTGCTTCATTTTGTGCCATGGGTCGGGGTTGAATATCACACTGCGCTGCATATTCATGGGCACGCCCCACCCTTGCACATGCATTCATTAGGGTTCTGCGTTTGTGCACTGCGACTTGTGCTGCACACTGGCTCCTGCTGGATATTGCTTGCATGGTGCTTTCCATGGTTGCACCAGTGCAACTCAGTTGTGCCATGTGCAACTGCTTGAATATCCCACCCAAATTGTACAAATAATAGTAAGTATAAGTCATTATCCTGGTTTGATGCTCAATGTGCAAGAGAGAAAAAATATGGTGAGGCTTATTAGACAAACAAAAGAAACCAATAAAGAGTGTGGTGTTAAAATTAAACAAAGTTCGAGATTACAAAAATTTTTGCACCAAAAAATTGAGTTTACATATAAACAATGGGAAGTTATGCATCAAGCTAGTGATAAGAACGACTCTAGACTTTTTGGTCATTAGTAGCCAAAGAAAATAAAAAAAGGTCAATTTTGCCAATATATATCCGAAAAGAGACTTGGATAGTATATTATAAACCATTACTTAATAAAGATTCTAATTTAGAGATGGATTTAGTAGATATGTATCATAAAAGGTGGAGTATTCACCTTTAGTGCTTACATTTTGGGAAGCTGAAGGTACCATAATGAATCTCAAAATAATAAAGCACCCGGTCCTGATTTAATCCCAGAGAAGTTTATAAAGCACATTTGAACTACTGGGTAGTTTTTTAACAATTTTTCAAAATATGTTTAAGGGAGAAATTTGTTCCAATCGTCATGGACCAAAATATAATTGTACCGATCCAGAAGAAAGGACATTTTAAACTCCTTCTAATTATCGCCCAATCAGTTTAATAGATATTAATGGCAATATTTTTAGCCAAATTACTGTTAAAAAACTCCAGTTTTGGACAGAGATGACTTCCTTATCTATTTTCAAGCCGGCTTCTGCAATAATTTCTTGAATATAGATAATATCTTTACTCTACACATTTGGTGGAAAAGTATGTCATTTCTAAAATGAAGTTATATGTGCTGTTCATTGATTTTTGGCAGCATTTGACTCCATAAACAGAGGTATACTTTGGGAAATATTAGTCGATAAACAGCTCCTTTGAACCTTTTGGTTCCAATCTCCAGAAATATCACAGAGATTTTGGGAAATAGCTGGCAATGTCTGTGGTTACTACTGTTGTATATACTCATACTTCATTGTCTGTTAGATATGATAGCAATATTTCTGATTATTTTCAAACAACTGCAGGAGTGAAACAAGGATGTCTTTTGGCACCCTTTTATTTAGTCTGTATATTGATTCCTTCTGTCTTATAATGAGGTACCATTTCTAGATTCTCCTAAAAATAAGAACCTTCCCATACATACTCTTGCATATGCAGATGCTTTGATTTTGTTGACACTTTCTAGTCAAGGACTGCAAAATGAAATAATGTAACTTAATACCAAGTGTGAACAATTAGATCTAACAATAAATCTTAAGAAAACTAAGCTTATGATTTGTGTTCACGACTTGGAAAAATAAAAAACAAGGTTTTATTTAAATGGTAATCTTAAAGAAAAGGTGACTTCATATACATATTTGGGTGTCAAGTTTACCTCAAATGGAGCATGGTCATCACATTGGATGGCCCAGGCAGTGAGGGCAAGACTGACAGCCAAAGCACTATTACGTTTTAATATTAAATATGGGGACACTCGGTACTACCCACCTTAATGGCTAGCAAAGCTAAAATTAACCCCATTCTTACATATGGTGCAGAGGTTTGGGTACAAACTCCTCCCTGTTTGGAAATTCCCTATCCTTATTTTATAAATCCTTACTACAGGTTCCAATAGCTACGCCTAATATTATAGTAAGGGCTGAACTGGGAAGAGTTTCTATTGCTACGATAATTGGTATATGAATGGTAGACTACTGGATAAAAATCATTAATAATCAGACTGTTTACCCCAATTATGTTTGAAAGAAAAGATCAGTTGGTATGAACAAACGATATATCTCCATGGGTAAAAACTCGTAAAGGAATTTTGGGAAAAATACCTATGCAGCATCTCTGGTTAGATTTTGAAAAATCAGTTGTAATATCTCCTTCATTTAAGCAGCTTATTAAAAGCAACTTATAAGGTTTATGCAGGAAAACAAATGGAGTTAGTCAGAAGCCAACGCCAGGCATTTGGTTTGATCAAAATAAGATAGATGCTTTTTGAGGATTAAATAGTTTTACCTCCTTCTCCTTTAGATAGGAAAAATATTACATGGGGAAGGATGGGAATCATATGCTCTAAATATGCATATTTTAATAGAACTGCTTTTGTTAATCTCCATTCTGAATTATGTAGGTGCAATAAGGGTTCTGAGGAAAATCTTTACCATATTATGTTGCAATGTCCATTATATAAAATTACACAGACAAATTTACTAAATCATTTTCTGGTAAGATGTGTAAATGCAGAATATGATCCATTGTTTGTCCTCTTACATCCACATACAATTGAGGATTTGAGGATGGGCAAAGTTTTTTCATGAAGTGATAAAGTATATAAAAAAATCTCCCTGTTCCAGAAAGTAAAACTGAGCCTGAAATTTAAAATTATGTAAATTATTACTCTCAACATACGATGGAAGTATATTTTCCTTCCCAGGCAAATCCATTGTAATGAGTACCAACCTAGCCACAAGGAATTTTATTGTTTGTAATGGTTTCTATTTATATTGTTAATTTATTCTGTATCATTGTGACGTCCATTTGGTTTTATGGAAGAACAATAAACATGACTTGACTTGATACTTCTAGATCAGCAGGAACAGATGGTCTTCATCCTAGACTTTTGAAGGAAATTGGCATGTGGCTGACTGACCCACTATATAAATCATTCAATATGTCCTTGGTTACTGGGGAGGTCCCACAGGATTGGAGAAGGGCTGTGTTGTGCCAGTTTACAAGAAGGGATATATGGGGAGGTGAGTAATTATAGGCCCATAAGCCTAACCTCTATTGTGGGGAAGTTGATGGAGACATTAATCAAAAATAGAATTCAGAATAAGATATATATGAGTAGGCACAAGGATAAAACACAGCATGGCTTCAAACAACACAGATCATGCCTGACTAACAACATTGTATTTTATGAGAAATTAAGCAGGCTAACGGATAATAAAATTCCTGTTGATGTAATCTACCGGATCAGAAAAGCCTTTGATAAAGTTCCACATTCTAAATTCATAAATAAAATGGACATCATGGGAATAGAAAACGCTAGTAAAATCGGTATGTTCTTGTTAACTGAGAGAACCTCAGCAGGCACGGGTCAGAGGCCACCTGTCAGGCATGGGGTTGATGAGTGGCTGCCCCAGGCTAAATGTGGGCCCTGTGTTGCTTACCCTATTCATTTCAGATGTAGCAATGAATACAAATAATTTTGTGTTAAATTTGCTGATGACTCAAAAATAGGAGCTAATGTAGAGACAATGTTCCAAGTACTTACATGAAGAAAGGATCTAAAACAGACTGAGGAATGGGCCAGCAAAATGGCATGTCCCTCAATTTGGACAAGTATGTTGTCATGCACTGTGGGAAGGAAATTGGGGATATACTTATACATTAAATGGTATGCCACTCAAAATGGTGGAGAAAGAGAAGGACTTTGGGGTGATCATTACCAGTGACCTTAACTTTAGTACGTAATGCAGCAAAGTTATTAAAAAGACAAATAAAATTATTGGTTGTATTATTAAGGCATTTTCTAGTAGAACTAGAGCATGTATTATATCCCTGTATAGATCAATCGTTAGGCACACCTGGACTATGCCACTCCACTGTGGAGCTCATTTCTTAGAGAGCCATTAGTGGAACTGAGATAGTGCAGAGATGGGTGACTAAGTTAATGGACAGCCTGGGAAATTTGACTTATGATTACAGGTTAAGGGAACTGAAGATGTACCCACTTGAACTAAAGCGCATCAGGGGAGATCTTCTCCAGATGTATCAAATCAGTAATGGATATTGAATTAATAAATAATCTCAAAATTAAACAGTAGGGCAATTGCACTTAGAAGCCATTGTTACCAGCTGATGTTGACATATCCAAAATGGAACCTAAGGAGATATTTTTTGCCCAGTGAATAATTCCTCTATGGAATGGCCTTCTGAGCGATGTAATAGAAGCTAATGCTTTTGCAAGTTTCAAAAGCAGGGTGGATCAGCATCTCCTTACCAAATGAGGGATTACATGACCAGCTAGTGTAGGAGATGGACATTATGGGGTAATGCCTTCTGTTCATCTTATTACTCCAAGTGTAGCTCCAGGTAACTAAGGGACAGAGTGTTTGCCCGTGACATCCTGCACAACTCCCATGGTACTGTAAGGAGCTGTGGTGGTTGAACTAAGGGACAGAGGTTTGCCACTTGGCAATGTGCCACAGCTTCCCTGATCATGTTGAGGAGCTGACACAGTTGAACTAAGAGATGGTAGCTGGAGCATCCCTGGTGGAGGTACACTTGCTGAAGAAGAAATTTAATGCTTAAAAATCACTACCTAAAGTATCAGCAGGGAACAACCATGAATGACAGTTCCTGCCATGTGTGATTGCTGAGGAGAAGAACCAGCTAGTTTAATTCTTTTGAACTGCAGGCAGGCTGGTTTTAAAATAGTAAACTTTATTGAAGCATAGTTCAAATACATACATACATCGTGTACATTTACAATATCCTTACCACCATTACACCAGTAGACCTGTTCAGTTCTGAATGGGCCTATTAACTGCCGCTACCCACATGTCATGATGTTGAGATAACCACATGCTTGTGGTCTATTCTTGTAGTTGAAAAATCATTGCACGAATGTAATCACTTCCACCAGTCCTTATCTTGCTACTTACGCCTTTGCCACCAACAATAGGGTCTGGAGTGAGTCCCATTTTTGTGTTATTCGGATAGACTGTTGTTTAGGAGCTCATCATCTTTTCCATCCTTAGTGCTGCTAATATTGAGCTGTACCACTCCCTATAGGTTGGGAGACTGTTGTCTAGCTAATGTTTCAATATTATATTTTAGCAATGGCTACTATGAGGGAGATATGGCATTTATGCACTCCAAATACCTTGTCCATGTCCAATCCCAGGATACAAGTCTGGGGTGTGAATGCTGACTCCAGCCCTAATAAGAGGTCTAGTCTGGTCCATTTCTCCTCCCAGAGCATTTGAGCCTTGGGACAATACCACAGAATGTGTTTTAATACTCCCATATACTCTTAGTATCTTGTGCAATTGGGAGTCTGCAGATACCCATTCTATGGAGTTTCATTGGTGTGCAATATAAGTTGTGTGCTGTCTTGTATTGTATGAGTCTGAGCTCGTTGAATTTAATGTAATTTTGGATGTTGTTCCACATGGAGATGTGTATGCTAATCCCTCGAGTTCTTCTTTCCAATAGGGGCATCTATCTTGTTCTACATGAGTGGTCTTTGTCAATAGTCGTTTGTAGAGCAGTGGTGTGGACAGCCACAAGGAAGCTAGGAGTGTGGGCTACACCCACTGGGACAATTTGGGCAAGAACCATGGTCTATGTCCTAGCATTGATGCTATAGCATGTTGGAGCTGTATGAAGGCATAGGAGAGATTTTATCATTGAGGTGGGCCTCTGTGAAAGCCACTAAGGAGATGCATGAGTTATTTAATGATTAGCCCAAGTTTGAGAGGGATAGGTGCCTAAGAAGTGTTCTGGGATGGGTTGAGTTTGGATTTTAAAGATGGGATTATTGGCAATGGGTTGGTGTAGAGTGAATAAAGGCTTGTTTTTCAAACATCTGTGAAGCTGCTTGCTCACTATCAGGGAAGTTTCTATTGGTAGTATTCCAAAGGGGTTTGGGGAGTTTGCTAGAGGTAGGGCATTCATTCCAGTTTTAGTTTGATAGCGTAGGTCTTTTAAATTTGTAGCCACTGAGGGGTGTATAAGTGCTGGGAATTGTGGTCCCTTGTGCCATCCATCTTAGGAATTTCCCAGCATGGAGTGGCAAGTAATAGAGGTAGAAGTCTGGGCAGTTGTAATCCTGCTGGTCTGTTGGGGGTGAGTTTGTGGTAGGCTCTACAAGGTGCCTTATAATTCCAAAGGAAAGATGATAAAGTGGATTTTAATTTTGTGACCCAGGTTGCAGGAATATGTAGGGTGATCATACTCAGGGGTATAGGATCGTGGGAAGGATGTTCATCTTAATGATTATCCTTGCCCATAAGGTTAGTGGTAGGCTGACCATCGCTCGAGGTCCTGTCTAATGGTTGAGCATAGGGTACCAAGATTCCAAGTGAAAATGTTCTTGCTATCAAGGGCTAGGTAGATTCTTGATATTTGAGTATGGTAGGGGTCAGGTTCTTCCACTGTGTTATCTGGTCCCTCATTTCTCCAGTGTTGAGGGGCATGATGCAAGTTTTGGAGAGATTGAGCCTGTACTCAGATATGTGCCTTACTTCTGCAGGAGATCAATGACTGCCTTTATGGACTGGGGAGGATCTTCTAAGTGCAGGAGTACATCATCTGAGTAAGTTTATATCTTGTATCATTGACCTGCCAGGATTCCTTCAATCTCATTGGACTACGGAAACTGCCTCATCAAAGATTCTTACACAAATTAAAAGGAGGGGAGAGGTTGCAGCCTTGATGCATTCACCTGCATAGGCTGAAGGGTTCAGAATCTATACCGCTGCATCTAACATAAGTTGTTGGGCATTAGTGTATTAACTTCACCAGTCTAAGAACTCATTGGGGAACACAAATTGTAGTAATGGTACCTAACCTTAAATACCTAGGCATCACCCTTGACTCCTCTTTCACTTTCCATGAACACACATCAATCTCCTCTGCTCCACTGTCAATGCTAGAATAATGCTCTTGTATAGGCATAGGGGCTGCCTGCCCCACATGCCCTAAACCTTGCTGTGACATCTTCGGTGCTCTTGCTGATCAACTATGGATTGTCCTCTATTGCTCTGCTGACTCTACCACCCTATGCCGTATTAAGACTCACCTAAATAAAGCCTGCAGACTTGTCACAGGATGTGACTGGTGGACCCATACCTGTGTGCTCTACCATCACACCAACTGGCTTAACTTCATGGACGACTCAGATACCAGACCTGTCTCCTGCCAGAAAGCACTCTCTGCTCCTCCCCCAGGACTTCGCCATCTTGTGCAGCACTCCACCCAACCACGGACAACTTGAAGTCTCAGTCTGTACCTCTTTAGTACCCCATTGCTGGACTTCCTGGGCCAATGCTCCTTTTTCACAGGGCCCCTTCTGGTTGAATGAACTGCCTCCTGCTGTCTCTCTGGAGCAACGTCTAGGCCCATTTAAATCCCAGCTCCACTTGGAAATTCCTCCCACCCTGCTGCAACTTCTCCTAGTCCCTTATCTGCAGTGCGGATGCAAGTCACCCACTACTTTCCCCAATTTTTCTTTAACTGGCTGCCTTACTGCTTGACCTCTGCAGAAATTTGTAACCAGACTGTAGTTTATTGATCACTGTCTTTTGATACTGTAACTACTGTTGTTTACTGCTCACTGTCTAACTCGTTGGATCTGTCCACCCTTGAATTTGTTATTTGTCCTCTTTTCAACATTGTAATATTGCTCTGCTCTTGTCTGTCTTGTGCCTTGTTATGTTATTTCATTTTTGACATGGAGCCTTTGCAAAGGAGTCCTGACTCAAAGGTTGTAATTTTGATTCTTTCAATAAATAAATAAATAAATAAAAATAAATAGAAAAGTGTTTTGTATAAAAATGGCTGGGAGACCCTGTTCAATGCCTTCTCTGCATCCAGAGACATCTGAATGGTCAGCTGTTTTGAGTTCCTGGCTATGGCGGTTAGATGTCTCAATTTACACATGTGATCTGTGGACAGTCAGCCCTGCATGAACCCCACCTATTCATGTCCAATCAGGAGTCCAGACTACAGTACCAGCATCTCTGTGCTAAGATTTTGTTAGTATTTTTGTGACAGTGTTGAGGAGTGAGATGGGACAGTAGTTTTCGGCACTAGGTTTGAACAACGCTGTCAATAACAGTACCATCAATAACAGCACTGTCCAAAAACAGCAGAAGGAAAAATACCACCAGTAAAAACATAATGCCATTGGTAGCAGTCGTACACCACAGCAATCGACCGCTACTGTTGACAAACATTAAAATCAAAATGTTATTAGTTATGGGAGCTCTGCCCCCATACCCCTGTAACTTAAATATCCAACTCCTAGGGAGCAGATCATGGGAAGAGTTGACTTTGTGGGGTCATGGGAATTACTGTTTCCACGGCCCTTTGACAAAAAAATGTCACTTTCCAAGTGGAAAAATTACACACGCAGAGTTGGGAGATCAGAATGGAACCCTGGTCTCCGCTGCCATACTGGCTGAGTTACTGCTGCCTCAACCCACTCACACCAATGGGGAAGCTCAGCCAGCACCTTACTTTTTCTCTCTTGTCCAGCTTTCTTCATCTGGATGAATAGCGACAGGGGTAGCTGCAGTTGATGAATGTTATTCTACCCCTGCTGCTATTCTGTCCTGCGATATCTGACCATGCAGTTTTGACTGTGAGATTCAGGTTATGCTTTTATAACAAGGTAGGTAGTCTTCTATGTTCTCTGGTTTTGCCAGGTTTGGATACTATGGTAATGGTTTCTTGTTGGAGTAAAGGTTCCATGGATCTATATGTGTGGACAAAGTTGAAGAGATCACTCAGGGTTCAGCGATGGAGTCTCTTAGGGCTTTATAAAAGTTTGTGGAGAAGCCATCTGGGACTGGGGCTTTATCTAGGGAGAGGTCTGAGACCACTGTCCAGACTTCCTCTGAGGTGACAGGGATGCCCAGTTTGTCCAAAGACTCTAGGGAAGTTTGGTAAGGTTGGCCACCTCTAGGAATTGTTTGCTTTAGTTCTCAGGAGCTGCTGTTTCTTCTTGTATAGTGTTTTAGAGTAGTTGTCGAATGCCACTGCAATTTCTCTTGGGTGAGTGAGAAGCTTACTCTGAGGGGTCTGTTGGATGCCAGTGATATTTTCAGGGATTTCTGTTGCTGTAATCTTAGGGCTAATAGCCAACCTTCTTTCTCTCCTGGTTGACATAGTTGGTTTTAGCATGAAAGATCATAAATTCTGCCTGTTCCCTCACCAGATTCTAATATTTTCCCTTGGGAATTAAGCTACAGGCAGCCCTCATCTACAGAAGTTCTAGAAAGGGTCTTTTCTCTGCATCTTATGTTTTGGAGCAGTGCAGCCATCTCTTTATCTTTTTCCCTTCTGAGTAATTGAATTCAAAAGCAGATTTTCATACTATGAGATCCAATATTAAGGCATTGTTGGGAAACAATACCACAAGGGATGTAGAAGGTCCCTTGAAGTCTATAAAGACTCATTGAACATGGTAACATAGATTGTACACGGCTAATAGCTAAATCGAAAAGGAAGAGGAACCCTCTCTGGTTTCTACAGAGGTAGCACTAAAGATTAAGGAAAAGAAAGCCTTTAGGCAGTTCAAGGAGACACAGAGGGAAGTTGATAGGAGCTCCACAGGAAAAGCTTAAGGAGGTGGGAAAAGCTATTAGATTGGCAAAAGATCAAACAGTGAAAGGAATAGCACTCAGAGTCAAGCATCGGGACAAAACCTTTTCAGATATATCAGTGAAAAAAGGAAGAACAAAGGGTGATAGTCAGAATAGTAACAAGCAAGGGTCAGACATAGACAAAGCTGAATCACTCAATGTATTATTTTGTTCAGTCTTCACAAATGAGCTAAATGGCACACTAACAGAGCACCCTACAGAGGGTACAGACACAAGTCCCTTCATGAGGGAAAGGGTAATGAAAGAACAGGAAAATCTGAAGACAGACTAAGCTATTTGACCAGACGGAATTCACCCAAGAATATTGAGAGAGCTTTGAGAGGAATTAGCCACACATTAGCAGAATTATACAGTATAATGAATCTCTAGAAAGTGATAGGGTGCCACAAGATTGGAAGAGGGCAATAGTGGTGACCTTGCACAAGGGTGGCAGCAGGGAGAAGGCAGGTAAGTATCGCACAGTTAGCTTGACCTTGGTAGTGGGTAAAATCCTTGAAATACTCCTTAAAGAACAAATAATAAACTTCCTAAAGAGGGCAGGAAAACTTGACCCCAAACAACATGGGTTCTGCACAGGTAGATCATGCCAGACTAACCTGATCAAGTTCTTCTAATGGTTGACCAGGACAGTGGACCAGGGTGGGGCAGTGGACGTAGTATACCTGAACTTCAGCAAAGCCTTTGACACTGTCCCACACAGGAGGCTAATCAAAAACTTGAACACACAGGTGCTGGTCATAAGATAGTAAGCTGGACTGCACACTGGCTGCAAGATAGGACTAAGAAGGTCACTATAAACAGTGTGATGTCCAAAGAGGGTTATGTGACCAGCATAGTGCCTCAGGTCCAATCCTCTTCAACATATTCATCAGCGACATTGCTGATGGTCTACAATGTAAAGTCTGCCTGCTTGTAGATGATACAGCACACTCTGTAATAGGGTGGCTACTCTAGTGGGAGCCTTTAGTATGATAGAAAATCTTAAAAGGCTTGAACAGTGGTCCAAAGACTGGGAATTTAGAGTCAATGTTAAAAATGCAAAGTGATGCATCTGGGTAAACAGAACCCAGGAATACAGTATATCCTAGATGTGCATACACTAGACGTGGCCAAAACTGAAAGGAGATATAGTAGGCATAATCATATCAGACAACCTTAAAGTAGGAAACAATGTGAAAAAGCACCATAAAAGGCAAGCAGTATCCCCAGATACAGGCAGGGGAATTATAAGCAGGAAACAAGAAGTAATCATTCCACTCTACAGATCCTTAGTGAGGCCACACCTGGAATACTGTGTCCAGTTCTTGAGGCCCCTCCTAAAGAAGGATAAGGAGCCTTGGAGATGATTCAGAGAAGGTTCACTAAGATGGTGCATGGCTTCCATCACAAGCCATATGAATATAGACTCAGGGACCTGAATTTGTACTCCCTGAAACAGAGAAGGGACAGGAGGACATGATAGAAACATTCAAATTCATCAAAGGTATAAACACAGTTCCGGCAGACACCCTCTTCCAGGCTAACAAAGAGGCACATAATAGAGGGCACAACCTATGCCTGAGAGGGGAAAGCTAAGAAATAATGTTAGGAAGTACTATTTTATGAGAGGGTGATAGACCCATGGAGCAGTCTTCCCCAGAGGCGGTTGCAGCAAAGACAGTGGAATGAATTTAAACATGCATGGAACTGACACTACAGTAAAAGGAAAACAAGCAGCCTATATGGGCAGGGATAGGATTCATGGGAAGACTAGATGGATCACAAGGTCCCGATCTGTCATCATCATCTTATGTTCTTATATTCTTATGTTGCTGCAATACAGTATGTGTAAGTTTGCCCTTATGGTACATTTAAATGACTCCACCTATGATCTAAATTGATTACCGTACTTCCATTTTCTTTAAAGAAATACTCCATTATGAGTTTTAGATTTTCTACTATCCTGGAGTCTTTTAGGATGTTATTATTAAGTCTCCACATACGGTCTTTCTCTTTCAAATTTGGGGGTAGAGAAGTACTGGGGCATGATCCGAGAGTTTCTTAGCTAGAATCTTGCATGTGATCATGGTATTAAAGATATTAAGTGTAATTAGGAAATTATCTAACCTAGAGAAAAAGTTGTGTACCTGTGAATGAAAGGCATTACTACTGTCAGCCAGGTGGAGTATTCTCCATGCCACAATAAGGCCTAGAAAGTCCTGTGGGAGAAGATCTGTCCATGCTAGTGTCCAGTACTGCATTTCAGTCGCCTGCCAGAATCACTGGTAGATCATGGTGATTTACTAGTTCAGATAGGAAAGGTGTAAAGATGTGTGGTTCATCTCTATTGGGTGCATATATGGATGCAAGTGTGAGTTCTGTACCATCTAATGTCCTATGCAGTATAAAGAAGCATCCAGTCAGATCTGTGACTTGATTATGTAAGAGGAACGGGGTGTTACATGTATTAATATCACTGTGCCCCATTTCCATTGTCCTGACCTGCTGCATATGCATAGCCCACCCATGCTGTGTGCCATAGCTTTGCCTTTGTTCTTTGGGTATGGGTTTCTTGTAAGAAGGCAATGAAAGAGCCTTCCTGTTTCAATGTCTTAATATCTGGGTTCTTTTCTCCTAGGTCTGTGCACCCTTGACTTACAGGATAAGTTATTAATGCTAGGGCTGGTCAGGATTAGTGGGATGAAGTTGGTAATTGTTGAACTGGAAGTGTTTCCTGTGAGATTGTGACCTTCGGCTTTAGGGTCTCCTCCCCCTTCCAGTTTCCTGGGACTAGACTGGCATGTGTGGGTAGAGGGTAGAGTCCCCTGCCTAAGGCATAGATACAGGTAGGTGCAGTCTGGTGATGTGTTATATAATATCAGTGACTGGGATAAGGACCTGTTGTGACAGGAAAGATCCTGCCACTTTTGATGACCGACGTTTCTTAACTCTGTTGTAACAGTTTTCTATTCTTAGCCTAATCTAGTTTTTACATTTCTAGTCCATAAAGTTGGCCACTTATGGGTACCCCATCCCCTTTTTTGACTATGCTATAATGTCCTCTTTAATACTCCTTTTCCTCTCAGGTCATTGTACGGGAGGCTATTTTGTGACCTCCGAGCTGATGTAAAACAACAGGCTGTGTTCCTCATTGCTGGATTTAGTATGCAATGGTACTATGTCATAAAATACCTCGATGTATATAACTTAAGTGTATGAAACCTGTAAATGTTGAAAATACCATGGCACTAAGTATTTCTGATAAAGGTAAAAATACTAGGCGACTGTGTTATAGAAATTAAGTTACTGGGGTAAAGATATCAGAAAACCCCCTGTTGTGTTGTTAAATGCATGTAAACTGCAAATTATTTGAGAGCCATCTTGCTACCATGCAGTCCTGCTGTAAACTGAGCAAGTCTGAAATTGCATGGTGATTTGCATATACATCCCATGATGCTTTGCACTATTGGGGTATGTGTGATGTTGTGTTTCTATGAAACTTGGCTTTACTGCCAGTACCCTTTAGGGTAACCCTTGGTTCAGTGCTTCTGCACTGAGGTTCTTTGTCTTTAGCTTGTTTTTTTATTTTGAGCCCACCCACCCAAGCTTGTTTTGTTTTTGTTTTATTTGAGCCCCGACCCACCCACCCAAGCACACAAGACAAACATAGGGATGAAGTGGTTTTCTAAAACATTAGATCAGCAGATGAGTGGATGCTAAGTGCAGAGGAAGGACATTTATACTCTGTTGCTGCAAACTGATGTTTTGAAGAAAGGATATGCCATTGCTGAAGGTTATCTACTGTATTGTGAATAAACATCACACGAAATTGTGTTTGAATCTGAAGTTTGGTGTCTGGTCCATCTGTTGTCCAACAACCCCATCACACTTGTGAACTTGCATTTTAACAGTTAAGCAGAGACATGCTAGTCTAACAACAATATTACATCTAGAACAATAAACTATAAAATTACTGACCTACTTATCAAAAAGCAAACTTACCCTATCATAGAAGGACTCGCTGGGGTCACTCCACCCCATACAGGTACAGAGCATGTGTGACCATGGTGAGCTCCTCTCTCCTGACCATGAAAGACTCTCATGATTGTTAATCTCTGAACTGTAGTCATACTGTACATGCATGGAATGATAGAATGAAACCATCCTTATAAATCATTTTAGGCTGTCATCAACTGATTGTCATCATGCCCCCCTCCCTTATGCCCACACTGTGCTGTAGCCCAGTGATCTGAGTCCTTGTTTTATGCTATCAAGACTCCCTATCATATCAAGCCCCCTCCCGCTCTCCCTCTGTTGAGGTCCCGCTTGGCTAATGTTGATCACGCCCCATTCAGTGAGGTCAAGGTGAGTGGTCCTGTTAAATGATTTACCTAGCTGTTCCCCTACCAAGTTCACTAACCAGGGTTTCTGTGACTCTAACCCTGGCCCACCAGTTACTTTTTCTTATGACTCCACTTTTAAGTTGTGGGATGTAAGTGGGGCTTAACTTGTGCGGGTCTGGGTGAGGTATGCAACACCCTGCCTGAGTAACTGCCACAATTCCTGTAGCCTGAAGCAACATCAATGAGAAGGATTGGTATTGCCCATGTGAAATCTAAAGGTGATGAACTGCACAGCAGTTGTTAGCTCAAACCTACTGCTCCACGCCATGTAGTCTGCTACCATCTATCTGCTTGGTGGTTGCTACACCTTAGGTGTAACTCCTATTTCCCCTGATCCCATAATTATGACCTGTGTTCAGAATCACTGCCCTAACATGGAGCATCTGAAGTGTCTATGGCTTCACAGAGGCTAGTGAGTTTCCTGGGCCACTGGCAGATTGTACTATTCCCTTCCCTGTAACCCCTATATGGTTATTGTCTGGGTCAGCAGCAGGGAGGGGGTTCCTGAGGATTAACCTTGTATTAGTCTGTGTTGGCAAACTGTAAACGTGACCCTCGGGTCGGCATACTGGTGAGATGTCTATGAGCAGATGGAAATCTATTGCCTCTTTCCTCTTGTTCAAATGAGAGCAGGGCTGGATTAGGATCCTCTATATATTATTCACTGTACCTTGCACTCCTCTCCCTGGGGGTGAGAGAAGTAGAAAGTGAGCTCTGGGTGACCAGGTGTCTGCTGTGTGCTCCTGAAGAGCCCCCATCATCATGTAAAGCCCCACTCCTCAATCGTACAAACAATCCTGACCTGTCATGCATAATCATCTGCTGTGCGGTAAATGTTTCCCCTTTGCTTGGATTTCTGTGGGTGGTTCCTCCTTCCTCCCCTGGATCCCCACCCAGCTTTAGCAATTACAAAGCAATCTCTTCATCATCTGATAAGATTTGCATAGGTACAACCTGACAAATGACTCAAACTATGTCATGGTGTCAGTTTGTGAAAGAAAATCGTCCCCTCATGTTCAGTTTCCTTGCTTCCAGTTATGGGATCCTGTTATCCCTCTATGTAAGTTTCAGTGGGGGAGCAATGGGACCCTGTAATTATAGGTCTGTGCTTTGTTTCTTTTATTGCCAATGTTCTGTGGGGGATGGCAACATCCCTCTGGTGTCCTCTGGCTGGTCCTTTTCACAGCCATAATTTGTGCTAACCGTTTACCTCATTCTGCTCCACTCCTCATTTGAAATTGTTGTCATGGTCACTCCATAAGGAAAAGGTAATTAAGTTTGTGTTACTTAGCCACATCCTCTACCTCTCATGTACTGCTTGTCGGCATCAGGGCTGTGTTATTAACATGAGTGTGGCTCAGGAATTAGAGTGCTGTAGAGCAGGGGCTGACTGGAAACTTTAATAATCTTTATCTGTGTTGTGACCTTGCTGCTCAGCTTGTGGTGTTCCCACAGTCATCTGTCTCTGCTGGTTATATGAGGCTTAGGTCTGTTAGCATCCACGGCTGCATTGCTTGATAGCTTTGGCTCTCCGTGCTGGAGTGGAGAGTGTGGTCAGTGTAATGACATAGTTGTCGGTCATAAATCTAGCAGTCTCTGGTGGGAATTTTCTGTTGTCATGTGGATGAGAAGAAAAAGATTGCTTGGCAACTGCCATTGTGTGGATACATTTTCTGCCCCTCAGTTGCCATACGCTCAAAATCTTGACAATGTGCGCTATTGACTGTTCTCTCCAGACCTTTTATCCCCAGAGTTTATTAGAGGTTGCAGTGAGCATGCAGGGTGTATAAACTGTTACTAATACAGGACTTATAAATATATATATATGTATATACAGGACCGCTGGTTAGTCAGATAGTCTTACAACATAGTGAAGTGTGTTCTGTTAAGTCATCCTGATCTGTTTAGCTGTCATTTCTGGGTTGGGAAACACTTGTGGCAGGATTTTAGGGAGCCCTCTATGGGCTATGTCAGCACTGGTGAATTCTTTTTGCCCTGTTGGGGTGGAAATGATCAGCCTTTCTGGGAACATCGCTCTGAATGCAATGTGTGCCTGGTGAAGGAATTTCTTTATTTCTTGTTAAGCCCTTTGCTTATCCCTTATGGCAGGTGATACATCACTAAAAATATGGAATCACTGTCCCTGCCAGTTTAGGAGCCCTTATTCCGTTCTTCTGCCATGATATGCAGTTTGTCTTGAATGTGTGTGCATCCAACAATGATAGCCCTAGGTTTGATTCCTTGTTACGTGGTAGACAAGTTGATTGGTGGTCTCTTTCTAAAATGTAGTTCTGTCTGTGTTCAAGGGTCCTGCCACTCCTTGCAGCAGGTTTTCACAAAAGATAAAATATTGTTCCTTCTGCATGTTCCTTTATGCCCACAATGACCAAATTATTGCTCCTCAGTCTGCCCTTTTGAACTTTGAGTCTGCCTTCCAGCCTATGACTTTGGAGCACTGCTCCAGCACTTCTTTTGTTTGTTTTTTTGTTGGTGGTCCTCTACTGAACTTATTCTTGCCTCTGCATCAGACATTCACACATTGAGACCTTCCAAAGTGGGTTTAACAGTTTTAAAATCTGATGCCAGATCACAGAGTA
The DNA here is from genome assembly GCA_016271365.2 of Neoceratodus forsteri. NCBI lineage: Eukaryota > Metazoa > Chordata > Ceratodontiformes > Ceratodontidae > Neoceratodus > Neoceratodus forsteri. The sequence goes on from CM057455.1 coordinate 77,768,460, forward strand.
TGATTTTAACAGAGGTTATTTCAGACAGGAAAAGGTCAAGTTGTCCTCCAGTGTTTCATGTAGTTTATGCTCTGGTGGTGCATCGGGCTGAGGGTCAGGTTTTGGCCATTTAGAGGGCTGACTATGCACTACTGCAGAGGGCAAGTAGTGAATGTCCATTTACTGACCGTCTGCCATCTTCAAGTAGCGTTTTTAAGTAATTTTTGTTAGAGTTCTTAGTTCTAATGAAATATTGCTGATAAATAACTTTTCTAGTAAATTTTATTTATTTGTTTTTATTTATTTGTTTCTCGAATTAATACCTATGAGACAGAGACTCTTTACACAGGTTTCACGTCAGACTGAAGAATTCAAGTTAAAATGACTACAATGTAGAGTTCAAGTAACAGTATTCACAAATATACATGTTGCAGTTGAAGGATTAACAGTCAGCAAAACAGGTAGATTCAACTTAAACTTAATAAGAGCGAATACAGTGGTGCAGTGGTGATACTAGCTGGATTGTTGGTCTGGGCGGGCAGCCAAGGCTAGCTTTATCAGTAAGGCAAAAGGCAGCCAGAGGTAGGCTTTGATGAGAAATAGATAAAAAAATGTTTTCACTCCATTTTAAAATCTCAGATCTAGGCACTCAGAGAAACGTGACCGATCACACAAAGTGCAGCACGTGACTCCTGACAGTCTGCTTAATGTCCCTGTCTACAATCCAAGAGTTTTTCTGTAGAAAAATGCAACGAGTTTAACTGGTTCTTCTAACCAAGATTTCCTCTATTCAGGACAGGACCGTTGTCAAACCCTCATTTAAGAATGTCATGCGGATTAAGCACCTAGTCCGCCTGATGATCCAATGTTGTTCCACGCCTTTGTGACCTCCCACCTAGATTACTGCAACTCCTGTACCTAGGGCTACTGGGTATGGATATCTGCCACTTGCAGCTGTTGCAGAATGCTGCTGCCAGGTTGTTGACTGGCTTGCCTCAATCTTACCATGTCACGCCTGTGCTTCACGGCCTACTCTGGCTAATGATTCAGTGCTGGATCATCTTCAGGGTCGTTTGCTGCCCTATAAGGCCCTATACAGATTGGGATCGCACTATCTGCAAGATCGTCTTCACCCCTATTGCACCTCCCGCTCACTGTGCTCCACTGATGAGGGATTGCTAGAGGTTCCCAGGTCCATTTAAAAACCTCGGAGGCTCGGAATTTTGCGTCTGTGGCCCCAACCCAGTGGAACTCTCTACCCCATCGGATACGAAAGTGCCTGACTGTGAGAGTTTTAAATCTGCATTAAAGATGAACCTGTTTAATCTTGCCTTTGCTGAGTACTTACTAACCATTTAGATGTAGTTCATATGTATTTTAATACTTTGAAATTTTAATGTGATATTATGGCTATTGTACAAGTGCTCTGATCTTTTGTAAATAGCACTTTTTACAAATTAAAGTTGATTGATTGACTGAGGATCTCCTTAAGCAACCTGTCATTGGTGAGCAGTATCATTATGGAGAATTGCTAGAAATTGACAATATTTGGTGGATCTTAGCCTAGTTCCATTTGAAGAGGTGTTTTGGGTTTCTCAGGACTGCGTACCACATACTGTTTAGTATACCCAGGGCCAAACCATTTGATAATTAGTGGGGGACCTGGGTCCTATTATTAAGAAATATTCAGCTTTTTCTTGGTGAGGGATCTTCCTGCAACTCTGAAAAGGGCAGTGGTGAAATCATTCCTTCAGAAACCATCTTTGGATCCTGACAATCTTCTGATCTACAGGCCTGTCTTTAACCTTCCCATTTTGGAGAAGAAAATTGAGATGACGGTGGCAACCCAGTGGAGGGTCATCTAGAAAGGTATGAAATCTAGGTTTGAAATTGATGAGGTTCTCCAGTTGGGACCCCCACAGAATGGAGACTGCACTCATCAAGGTGTTCAGTGATCTCCTCATGGTAATAGATGGGTCATCATTCCATTCTTGTCCTTTTTGACATCTCATCTGCATTTGAAGGCTGATAAGACCCATTTTGAAAAAACTGACATTGGACTCAGATGTCCTAGCAAATTACTAACCAGTCTCTAACCTACCATTTTAAGATAAGGCTAGCAAGAAGGTGGTGATGTTACAGTGCAAGCCTCACCTTGAGACCTTTGATACCTATGAGCCTCTCCAGTCAGGGTTTTAGCTGGGATTCAGCACTCAAATCATCCTGGTCTAGGTGCAAATGATCTGCTCATGGTGAAGATAGGGGAGAGATCAATTCTCATACTCCTGGATCTCTCTTCTGTATTTGATACCATATGTGGATTCACTGGCCCAGATCTGTGCAGGTTTGAGTCCTATCTTCAGGGCAGGCCTCAAAGGGTGGTGATAGCTACGTTATTGCCATGCCCAAGGAACTTAAACTGTAGGGTTCCCCAAGGATCGGTTCTTTCTCCCATGTTGTTTTCGGTGAATGTGCTACCCTTGGGCAAGATCATTCTTCAAGCGTTGGTTAACAGACTCTCAGACATTTATATTCAGAGATCTGGGTAAGTTGGACATCATCAATGGTCTTTATGGTCAACTTTGGATTGTGCTCCTCCTCTTCCCCAACCCACATTGTACACAACTCCCTCTCTTCCCCATCGCCTGGTAATAATTAAATAACCACTTCCTCCAGGCCACATATGTGCAACTTCCTCTTCCCTCATCATTTTGGTAATGATTAAATATACCTTTTGCCTGCAGATAAAGTATATATCACCCCTCCTGCACATGTACCTAGTAATGATTAAAAATACCCTTTCAACAACACACATGGCACCCCAGCTCCCTCTTTTCTCATCATTTTGGTAATGATTAAATATCCCCTTTCATCAGCGCACATAGTAGCCCTCCCCCCTCCACATAGTCCTGTTAATGATTAAATATATCCTTTCACCAACACACATGCCATCAACTCTCCCTCCTTCCTCATCATTTCTGAATGATTAAATACCCCCTTTCACAAACACAAATGGCACCCCAACCCCCTCCATCTCCATTGCCCTGGAAAAAATTTCACATACACCCTTCCCCAACCCGCATAGTACACAACTCCCTCTCTCATCATCCTGGTAATTACTAAATATCCCTTTGCAACTCACATGATACCCAACTCCCTCTCCTCCCAGCCATTTCTGGTAATGACTAAATACACTCTTCCTCCATCTCACATAGTTTCCAACCCCTCTCCCCCCCATGGTCCTGATAATAATTATGTAACTCCACCCCACACCCTTGTTTAACTAGCAGGGCTGCTCCTCTTAGACATAGCACCAACAAGAGGGATGGGGGTTGTCACTATAGTTGTGCTTACCAATACATCTACTTGAGCCTGCCATCCTCACACAGGTAAATCGAGTGTGGCAACTACCTGGATCACACCTGATTGGACCATTTACCATGACCATCAACCTGGGTCCCTGGGAGAAAATGTTTGCTCACAATTATGCTAGGTTTGTACTTCTGGTCAGGGGCACAAGTAAATCTAGACACAGTGGAAGCAATAACAGTACTGTCCAAACCAGGCTGCAATTTTAGAGTGTTGCTGTTATTCCATACACAGAGAATAATCACAAAGTGAAGATGGACCCCACAGGCTACTTCCACTATTAATGCAGATTACTGAGGTACAGAGAACACACACGGTGAACCCTAAGGTTCTAAAATGAAAACAGCGAACACTGTCTGGTTCCGAATGGAGCAGCGAACACTCTGGTTCTGAATTACACAGTGAACTCTTGGTTCTGAATGAGGGAGGTTGGCACACATGGCCAGAACTGGTATACTTCACTTGACTAAGCACCCTTGGCCAGTACTAGGAGCCTTTCCCATATTGCATGAGAAATTACTGGTGGCATCCTCGACCATCAAAGAGCACATACAGGCTCACAGAAAATCCAACCCATGTCTGAGTAAACTATTTTCTTCAGGCACTGGCCAAACACTGTCTGGTTCTGAATGGAGAAGTGAACACTCGGGTTCTGAATTACACAGCAAACTCTCTGGTTCTGAATGAGGAGGTTGGCACACATGGCCCGAACTGGTACACTATCCTTGACTAGGCACCTCGCCAAGACGGCCAGTACTAGAGACTTTCCAATATTGTATGAGAAATACTGGTGGCACCTCGACCACCAAAGAGCACATACATGCTCACAGAAAATCCAACCCATGTCTGGGTAAACTATTTTCTTCAGGCACTGGCCAAGATGCACTGAGAGAAAACAAAGGTGCCCAAACTGAACCTGGAGAGGTATACATGGTTACCCAGATGGGGGTTCTCCCACCTTTGCTTTCAAATTTATACTCGCCATTCATCTGGTACTTGGCAAGTCTCTATGGACCCCATAGTAGGCAGACACTTTTAACAGAAAACAGTCTAGGTGACATGGTCCTTTGATAGAAAAACTCACCCCAGGAATGCAGGTGCCCCAGGGCTTTTCCACACAAAAGTATCAGGTACTCACAGAGCAGTTGAATCTCAGGCAGCTTCAACATAGTCAGGCATCGACCAGAGGTTACCCTGAATATGGAATACCCCCACCTTCCTACGGGGATGGGGGCACTGGAAACCCTCTAGGAATGCTCTTCTACCTCTTCCTCTCTGTATCTATGTTCTTCTTCTAGGGTGAGAACAAACTACCCAAACTACAGTGGTAGCTCTCTGTCAGAGCTAAAAACTGAAGAACTGCCTAGCTGCAGTTTCTTCCTAGCACTCCACTCTACAGACTACTGACTCTAACTCAACATTCTCTCTCACTCCCTACAGCTAGCATTCCAAAGTGGCTTATGCTGCTGTGAGAATTCTAAAGTGACATCATCACTCCAGCTCAGCTGTGTCTGAAAACAGAGTGTGACAGTGTGAAATCCATTTAACTGGCATTTCACAAGCTGCCTTTCCCTGTCTGCCACTGATTCAATAAAATAAAATAAAATAAAATCCCTTTTCCACCAAGCCACATAGTATATGAACATCCACACTCATCCCAACAGAGTGTGCTGAGTATAAAGGAATTTACCCTGATGTGGTGATGGGTGCAGCTCTTCTAAACTTCAGCTGTCTGCTATATCAATGAATGAGAGCAAAGCTGCTCAAATACCATAATTGCCATGCTACTCTCCTTGCCTCAGATGGCAGCAGGCCAAGGTGATGCAAGGATCACCACACCAGTCGCCATCTGAATGAATGAGAGTGAAACATAGAAACATAGAAATATAGAAACATAGAACATAGAAACATAGAATTTGACGAGATAAGGACCGCTTGGCCCACCCAGTCTGCCCATTTCCTGCCTACTGGATAAGCTGCAGATCCTAGTTAACCAGTAGCCTACTTCTTCCCTACCCCACCCCTAGAATTGCCTTATGACTGTCCCATGCATGCTTGAACTCCACCACTGTTTTGACTCCACAACCTCCTCGAGGCACGTTTCCATGCATCCACAACCCTCTCTGTGAAAAATACTTCCTTAAATTACCTCTGAGCTGCCCTCTCCATCTTCAGATTGTGCCCTTGTTCTTGCACTCCTCTTTTTTGAAAGATGCTACCCTCTTGGACTTTGTTGATTCCCTTGAGGTACTTGAAAGTTTCTATCATGTCCCCTCTCCTTCTTTCCTCAAGGCTATACATATTAAGCTCCTTAAGTCTATCTTCATATGTCTTCTGGTGCAGACCCTGCACCATTTTAGTGCCCTCCTCTGGACAGCTTCCATCCTGTCTATGTCTTTGTGAAGACTGGGTCTCCAGAACTGCGCAGTACTCCAGATGGGGTCTGACCAGCTGTCTGTACAGAGGGATAATGACTTCCTGTTTTCTACTGGTGATGCCTCTCCTTTGCATCCCAGTATCCCCAGACCTCCTTGCTGCCCTCTCACATTGCTTGCCCACCTTTAGGTCATCTGATATGACTACCCCAGGTCCTTTCCATTTTTGTTGTTGTTAGTATCTCACCCCCATTGTGTACTCTTCCCTGGGTTTTGTTTCCCAGGTGCATTCTGCACTTCTTTGCATTGAATCTAAGCTTCCATACATTTGACCATTCCTCTAATCTTGCCAAGTCTCTTTACATCCTTTCCACCCCACCTTGTGCATCAACTCTGTTGCAGATATTTGTGTCATCTGCAAAGAGACATACTTTCCTTTCAGTCCCTCTGCAATGTCGCTTATAAAGACATTAAAGAGGACCGGTCCTAATACTGAACCCTGCAGTACCCACTAGTAACCCCTTTCTTCAGAGTGGACTCCATTTACTATTACTCTCTGTGTCCTATTCTCCAGCCATTTTTACCCAGGCTGTCATCTTGGGACCTACTCCCAGGCTAGCTAACTTGTATATTAATCTTTTGTGTGGGACTGTGTCAAATGCCTTGCTAAAGTCTAGGTAGGTCATGTCCACATCCCCTTCCTGATCTACTACTTTGGTCACCCAGTCAAAGAAATCTATCAGATTTGTCTGGCATGACCTTCCTGCTGTGAATCCATGCTACCTTGGGTCCTGTGCCCTCTGGCCTCTAGATACTTGACAATTCTTTCCTTCAGAAGTGATTCCATCATTTTCCCTACCACTGAGGTTAAACTAACAGGTCTGTAGTTTCCTGCTTCTGCCTTGCTCCCACTTTGTGAAGGGAATCACATCTGCCCTCCTCCAGTCCTCGGTACCACCCCATCCTCCCATGATTTGTTAAACAGGGTAGTCAGTGGTGTCACTAATTCTACCCTTAGTTCTTTTAGAATTCTGGGATGAATCCCATCAGGCCCCATTGCTTGTCCACCTTCAGTTTTAAGAGTTCTTTCAGAACCCTTTCTTCTGTAAATGGCTGGTATCAACTTCTGCATCCAGAGTGTTTCTACTGTTTGTTTTAGGTACCTCCCCTCTTCCTTTGTAAATACTGAGCAAAAATATTTGTTTAGTATCTCTGCCTTTAACCAGTCACCCTCTGCCCACCCTCCCCTTTATTTAGCCTCACTATCCCTCCCTTGGTCTTCCTTCGCTCCCTGATGTACCTATAAAGGTTTTATCCCCTTCTTCACTGAGTTGGCTATCTTTTCCTCGGTTTGGGCCTTTGCTGTTCTGACTGCCTTCCCAGCTTCCTTTTGCTTTAACTGATACAGTTCTCTGTTCTGCTCCTTCTGTGATTCCTTTCTTTTTCTCTTGAACCTTCACTGCCACTTCCTTAGAGAACCATAGTGGTTTCTTACATTGTTTAGTTTGTTTATTTGCTTCACACAAAGGCTTGTTACCTCTGGATGGCAGTTTTATTATTCCCCATTGTTCTTCCACCCATCCTTCCTGCCCATTTGCTAGTGCATTGCTTAGGCACTCACCCATTTGGCAAAGTCAGCCCTCCTAAAGTCCAGTACCTTTTGCCTTTGTATGGCTTGACTTATTGCTGTGTTTATTGTGAACCATACTGTTCGATGGTCGCTAGTCCCAGATGGCTACCCACTTCTACATCTGTGATCCTCTCTTCATCTCCATTTGAGAGAACCAGGTCTAAGATTGCTCCTCTTGAGTGGGCTCCAATACTAGTTGTCTAAGGCATGCCCTGTAGGGCATCTAGAATAACCCCACTCTTCAAGTGGCTGCTGCAACTGCACTCCAGTTAACATCTGGCATATTCAGATCACCCATCAGCATATCTCCACTTTTTCTGCCATACTAAGTATACTTTCTATCATTTCCTTGTCCATTTCCTCCCCTGAGAAGAGGTCTGTACCTAACCCCTGTGCGGTTGTGGTGCCATTGCGGTCTCCAAATTTACCACAGTGCTTCTTCTCCTCCCTGTTTTCCCTTTTGTTCTGTTGCTTTGATTCCTTCCCTTATGTAAAGGTTACTCCTCCTCCTCTTTTACCCTCTCTGTCCCTCCTGTAGATAGTGTATCCTGGTATGTTTACGTCCCAGTCATGGTTTTGTGTGAACCATGTTTCTGTGACTATCATGATATCCAGATGTTCCTCCTCCATCAAGGCCACTAATTCAGGAAGCTTGTTACTCAGACTACGGGCATTGGTACTCATTGCTTTCCATTTTTGCTGGCTTTACCTTCTGTTTGGCATCCCCACTGACCTTTCTACCTTGGTCTTTTCTCATTTTGTACCCTGTTTTGTAGGGAGGCTGGGATTTTCCTGCTGCTTATCAGTGCCTCCCCTTGACTAGTTTAAAAGCTTGCCAATGAAGCATTTAAACTGAAAGTGTGCTAAAATGCCATGACTGCACTGTTACTGTCTTTTGTTCAGATGGTGGCAGGGCAAGATGGTGGAAGAATGGTATGCCAGTCACCATCTGAATGACTGAGAGCAAAAGCTGTTCAAATACTATGTTGCACTGTTATATCCTTTCATTCAGATGGCAGCAGGATGAGGTGGTGTGTGGATGCTTTGATAAATATTGTTAATGCAAGGAGTGTAGAACAGAATAGACTTCAGATTCATATAGCACCTTTCATACTCATTGTATCCCAAAGTACTTTACAAAGCAATGAGTTAAATACTGCCATAGCAGGGACTGTTGAAAAGAACAGAATTTGGATTTATAGAGTGCCTAGCATTCACACATATAGCAAGGTACTTCAGAAAGAACAGGAGTTGGATATTGGTAGTGCAGGAATTGTAGCATGGAATATCATTTGGATTTATATAGTGCCTTTATACACACTGCATGCCAAAATACTTTACAATGCAAAGAGCTAGATACTAGTAGTGCAGGGACTGTTGACCAGAATAGAATCTGGATTTATACATTGTCTTTCATATACACTATGGCTCCAGATATTCAAACTCGCCCAGGCTGTGGCGCAAGCCTGGAGTGCAGCTCAACTTTGTTGTGCAGGGGTGTAGCCTGGGCGATATTCAACGGAGCTGTGCTATGGCATAGCAGCTTTGAATATCGTACCCTGGCCACCCCACTGTGCATGGGCGCAGTGGCACTGCGCCAGTGCAAGTGGCCAGAGTGGAGCATGGAGAGATGCGCTAGCACAAGTGCCATTTCACCATGCACAGCACCTGCGATATTCAAAGGGACATGCAAATGGTGTCATAATTTATCAAAGGTGCACCGGGCCATTTGCATCTCATTATGCCCCATTTGCATCCATTAGCATGCAGGTGTGCCGATCCCTGACGACTTTGTACCTGGCGCCCTGCCAGGCAGCAGCCATCGAGGACCAACGCCCCTGCAGCCCGATCATGGGCATTCGTGTAAAAGAAACCCCCTGTCCAATATCCCTGGTGGTCCAGTGGACTGCTATGTGCCCGATCGTGGGCATTTGTCATGAAGATTAAGCCCGTCCTATATCCCTGGTGGTCCAGTGGACCTCTATGTACCCGATCGCGGGCATTTGTCATGAAGATTAAGCCCGTCCTATATCTCTGGTGGTCAGTGGACAACTATGGGCCCGATCGCGGGCATTTGTCATGAAGATTAAGCCCCATCCTATATCCCTGGTGGTCCAGTGGACCGTATTCAGCCGATCGCGGGCATCAGTAATGGAAGCCCCCACGTCCAATATCCATGGTGGTCCAGTGGACCGATTAACATAACAGTGGTACTACCCACAAGATCCTAACGCCAAAACAAAGAGAAATATAGATAAGTATTCAGTCATACAATACAAACCCTTGACATAGGCCCAAAAGGATAACAAAAAGAAACTAAGAAACCCTCCACATTAAGAGATGGGAACTGTTCAAGTAAACTTAACCAGTATCAAAAATTACAGGATATCTAACACAGTATTCCGTTATACTGAATGTTACAAAAGAAAGAACATCTAATTCATACAATAATACTGAAACATAGAAACCCCATTCCTGCAACCTCCTCCCCTCCTTCCTACTATAAGAGTAGGGGCATTTTTTTAAAGTATAAAACATTAATTATACATTGTAAACAAATTGCAAGCAAACTTAATCTTTGTAAAAGCAATGCCATCTTCTCCACCCTATTGGAGGAATACAGGAATGACATATTAGCTAAAAATGAAATAAAATCATCCTGTATCAACCAAAACATATGTCTCCACCATAACTTAAAGTTCAGGTGAGGCTGTATTCTGTTCAATAGCCCGCCATTGGAAGATTTCTCTTCGGACTGTATGATAAACTTGGGCACTAGACAGTATCTGCTGCCTTAGGGTTAGTGCAAATGGGCCTGCCACAACTGAAATTTTACATACCCAACAAATAACAGTATTGTCCCGGAGTCAAATTTAATCCACAACCTGGGAACACTTTTAACCCAAATGTCTGGGTCTACTACCTGAATGGACCCGAGGCGAATATGTGTAAAAATAGGTCCAAAATTCTACAGCATAAGTGCATTCTACAAATAAATGTTGGATAGTTTGAGTTACCTCAGGAGAAGTAGAGACTCTAGGACAAGTACATTCTGTTTTACCCTTGTTCTTCATATTTCCTTTTACCCCTAGTTTGTGATGTGCACAGAGCCAGACAAAATCCACATATAAGCTGGGATTTGAGGGGTGTCAGAAGAAACCGTGTCAGGGTCTCTTTTTCCACAGGAAAGTTCCACAAACCATGGGTCCTCATAAAACCATGTTGTCAACAGCCATTCATACACAGTCTTCCTGGAACCTGTAATCAGGTGTCTATAAGGCATTCCACACTTTAATCGATCCCCACATCCTTCCAATAATTTGCCAAGTAGGAGAAAATCTGAAGAAGCCCATACCTGAGCAAGGGTCCAAACTCATCCAGTACCCATGGACTCCACAACCCCAATTTATTATGGATAATCAGGACAACATTATGAAAAGAAAAGCAATATAAAAAAAACTACTGGGTTAATCATTCCCAGTCCTCCCTGAGCTATAGGTAGATATGTAATACCTCTCTTAATAGGGTCTAATCTACTGCCCCATATACACTGAAACAAAACACTATAAACTGAAGTCTCCAGTGTCTTTGGAGGAGGAAATACTGCAGATAAGAATAAAAACATTGGTAACAAATGTGATTTAATCATGTATATCCTTTTACATTTTGACATATACCATATGTTCCACTTTGTAACCAACGCTTGAGCAGCACGAAGCTTTACATCCCAGTTGTAAAACTGTGGCTCAGGATCTCAAAAATATGCCCAAAATTTTAATATAAGTGGTCACCACTGGAAACTGCCATATCGAGGACCAAACTGTACCCTTACACCCCAGTGATAATATACAACATTTACTATGATTAACGATGGAGCCAGTAACTTCTGAAAAGCATCTTAATTCCTCCTGAGCCAACAATGCTAAGGCTTTATCAGCCAATATCAAACAAAGGTCATCCGCATAAGCAATTGTTTTTATCTGTGTGTCCACACTACTTACAGAAAGACCCATAATATTATCTATTTTATGTATTCTATATAACAAGGGATCCAAAGACAACAAGTACAAAAGAGGACTAAGAGGACAGGCCTGCGCACCCCTCTGCCAACTGGAATCTTAACCCCTATCTACCCATTCATAATAGGTAATATGCAAATAATTTTATAACAAGATTTTAACAAAAAATGAACTGATCAAGAAACCCATGACTTTGAAGAACTGCCACATATAGGGGTATTCAACCTATTGAATGCCTTAAATTGATCCAGACTCACCAGATGTCCCAACAGCTCTTGAGTGCAATCTTTATGCAAAATCTCCCTAGTAAGGATCAGGGGTCTTGTATCTTCCATGAGGTACCCCACTAAACTGTGTAGGGTGAACTATTGCATCCAGCGCACCCACCAATCTATTCCCACCACCTTCATCAAAATTTTACTTTCAGTGTTTAGGAGGGTTATGGGTTTCCAGTTCCTTAGTTCCTCTTTATTACCATCCTTAAATAAAGAAGCAATACACCCTCATACATACTAGCTGGTATGAAACCTGAAAGTAAGGCGCTATTCAAGACAGCCACCAGTTCTTCCCCTAAAGATTTGCAAATCGCTTTATAGATGGCATGAGGTAGTCCATCTGAGCCTGGAGATGTACCTAGAAGGGACCAAATAACCTGCCTGAGTTCTAGTACTGAAATAGGCTCAATCAAACTACGTCCCAGCTCCTCAGAAATACTAGGGAGAGTAGAGTCCTGGAACCAATGATTCAGTTTGTCATATGGCAAGTTTTCACGTGTGAGAACTGCAGTAAAATACCCGGCTAAAGCGGACAACTTCACAAGGCATTGAGTGAAAGTGAGTGGAAGTGTCAATCTGTTTTAAACAAACAAAAACAATACAAGATGAGAAAAGATGTGATTGCCTGAAATATTATGGTGGAATCGGTATTTTTCAGAAATAATTACTTTTCACAAGAAAGTTGCTCTGTTTTGTGTTTGTGTGCAATGTAGTTGTTCTGGGTAAGGATGAGGAAAAATGGTAACCGTTTCATTTTGAAAATTCTGAGTCTTGAGTATTTTGAATAGGGACTTCATCTTGTTTAACTGGACTAGAGTTTAGCCTATGTTAGACATTTCTAACGCTGATTACCAACAAGTCAAATTGCTTAAAAGCCTTTGTCCATTTTATAAGTACAGCTGAAGCGGAGGTAGTCTGTACAGTCCTTCACTCACATAGAAACATAGAAACATAGACTTTAACGGGCAGATAAGGACAGCTTGGCCCACCTAGTCTGCCCATTTCCCTACCTACAGGATAGGCCACAGATCCTAGTTAACCAACAGCCTATTTCTTCCTACCCCCATAAGAACTGCCTTATGTCTGTCCCATGCATTATTAAATTCTCCCACAGTTTTAGACCCCACAACCTCCTCAGGAAGGCTGTTGCATGCATCCACTACCCTCTCTGTGAAAAAATACTTCCTCACATTGCCCCGAACCCCCCATCTTTAAATTGTGCCCCTTGTTCTTGCACGTCTCTTTTTCTGAAAGATGTTACCCTCTTGGACTTTGTTGATTCCACTGAGGTACTTAAAAGTTTCTATCATGTCCCCCTCTCCCTTCTTTCCTCAAGGGTATACATATTAAGCTCCTTTAGTCTCTCCTCATACGGCTTCTCTCATAGACCCTGCACCATTTTAGTTGCCCTCCTCTGGACTGCCTCTATCCTGTCTATGTCCTTGCTGGAAATGGGGTCTCCAGAACTGGATGCAGTACTCCAGATGGGGTCTCACCAACTGTCTGTACAGAGGATAACAACTTCCTGTTTTCTGCTGCTGATGCTTCTCCCTATACATCCCAGTATACCCCCCCTCCATACTGCCTTCTCACATTGCTTGCTAACCTTAAGGTCATCTGATATGATTACCCCAGGTTCCTTTCCTTTTTGTTGTTACTACCTCCCCCATTGTGTAATCTTCCCGGGTTCTTGTTTCCCAGGTGCATTATTTTGCACTTCTTTGCATTGAATCCTAGCTGCTATACTTCTGACCATTCCTTCAACCTTGCCAAGTCCCTTCTCATCCTTTCCATGCCTCCTTGTGTATCAACCCTGTTGCAGATCTTTATGTCATCTGCAAAGAGGCATACTTTTCCTTCCAGTCCCTCTGCAATGTCACTTATAAATACATTAAAAGGACTGGACCCAGTACTGAACTTGCGGTACCCCACTAGTAACCCTCTTTCTTCAGAGTGGACTCCATTTACAATTACCTTCTGTGTCCTGTTGTCCAGCCAATGTTTTACGCAGACTACCACCCTGGGACCCACTCCCAGGCTGGTTAATTAGACTATTAATCTTTTCTGTGGGACTGTGTCAAATGCCTTGCTAAAGTCTAGGTAGGTCATGTCCACAGCCCCTCCTGGTCTACTTCTTTGGTCACCCAGTCAAGAAATCTATTAGATTCATCTGAAATGACCTTCCTGCTGTGAACCCATGCTGCCTTGAGTCCTGTGCCCCACTGGCCTCAAGGTACTCAACAATTCTTTCCTTCAGAGTGACTCTATCACTTTCCCTACCATAGAGGTCAAACTGACAGGTCTGTAGTTTACTGCCTCTGTCTTAGTCCCACTTTTGTGAAGAGGAATCACATCCACCTTCCTCCAGTCCTCGGGTACCACACCATCCTCCCATGATTTATTAAAAGAGTAGTCAGTGGTATCACTAGTTCCCCTTAATTCTTTTAGAATTCTGGGGTGAATTCCATCAGGCCCCATTGCTTTGTCCACCTTCAGTTTTAGGAGTTCTTGCAGAACCCTTTCTTCTGTGAAAGGGCTGTGATCGACCCCCCATCAAAGAGTGCTTCTGTTAATTGGATTAGGCACTTCCCCTCCTCTTTTGAATACTGAGCAGAAACATTCATTCAGTATCCCTGCTTTTCACTGTCCCCTCTGCCCACCCACCATTCATTCTATTCAGCCTCACTATCCTCCTTTGTCTTTCTACGCCTCTGATGTACCTATAAAATGTTTTATCCTCCTTCTTAACCGAGTTGGCTATCTTTTCCTCAGTTTGGGCCTTTGCTATTCTGATTTCCCTCCCTGCTTCCTTCTGCCTTAACTGGTACAGCTCTCTGTCCTGCTCCTTCTGTGTTTCCTTATACTTCCTGAATGCTATCCTTTTCTCCCTGACTTTCTCAGCCACCTCTTTTGAGAACCATAGTGGCTTTTTCTTTCATTTTGATTTGTTTATTTGCTTCACACAAAGGCTTGTTGCCTCTGTGATAGCAGTTTGATGATTCCCCATTGTTGCTCCACCCTCCTTCTAGCCTGTTTGCTAGTGCTTTTCTGAGGCACTCCCATCTTGCCAAAGTCAGCCCTCCTGAAGTCCAGTACCCTCACTTTTGTATGGCTTGACTCTGTAGCTGAGTTTAACATGAACCACACTATTTGATGGTCACTTGTTCCCAAGTGGCAACCCAATTCTAGATCTGAGATCCTCTCACTGCCCTGATTTGAGAGTACAAGGTCTAAGATTGCTCCCTCACGAGTGGGTTCGAAACTAGCTGTCTGAGGCCTGCCACCTGTAGGGCATTGAGAATAGCCCTGCTCTTGGATGTGGCTGCAGCAAATGTGTTCCAGTTAACATCTGGCATATTCAGGTCTCCCATCAACAGTATCTCCCATTCTCTGCCATCCTAAGAATGCCTTCTATCATATCCTTGTCCATTCCTCCCCTGACATGGGGGTCTGTACACAACCCTGTGTGGATTGTGGTGCCCTTTCCAGTCTCCAAGGTGACCCACAGTGCCTCCTCTCCTCCCTGTTTACTCTTTTGTTCAGTTGCTTTTATCCCTTCCTTTACATAGACAGCTACTCCTCCCTCTTCTCTCCTGCCTGTCTCTCCTGTAGGTTATGTACCCTGGTATGTTAACATCCCAGTCATGGTTCTCTGTACCATATTTCTGTGACTGCTACAATATCCAGGCATCCCTCTTCCATCAAGGCCACCAGCTCAGGAGCTTGTTGCCCACACTATGGGCATTGGTACTCATTACTCTCCATTTCCTGATGGCCTTACTCCTTTTGCCCCATCCCTGTCCTTCTTGCCTTTGTCACTTTCCCCATTTACCCCTGCCCTCCTCCCTATTGCCACCTCTATGTTGTTGTTTTCTGTACTTACTACCATGATTTTTTGGGGGCTAAGTTTCCCTGCTCCTTTCCAGTGCCTCCCTTGGCTAGTTTAAATGTTTGCCAATGAAACATTTAAACCTATCACCTAGGATCCTGGTTCCCTCCTGGACACATGCAGCCCATCATGCCAGTATAGACATGCATCAGTCCAGGTGGCCCCAATCCCCAATGAAGCCAAATCCCTGAGCTCTGCCCAGTTTTCAACCATTGATTAGAATCCCATGGTGCAGAACACCCTAGCCTCTACTACGCCATAGATAGGCAGCACCTCCGAGAAAGTTACCGTACGTGCTACTTGTTCAAGGCCCTCCCCAATTCCACAAAATCTTCCTGCACTTCTCTAATCCTTTCTTAGCCAGGCCATTTGTCCCTAGGTGGACAATGACATCCAGCTGCCTCCCTGTGCAGCTGCTCCAGCAATTCTGAGGATTCGCTCCCTGTCCCTCCAAGCCATGGCGCCAGGCAGGCACCTTACCTCCCTCCCTTCCTCCCCAGTTCTACCTTCCTAACAATGGAGTCCCCACCAGGAGTTGTTTCCTTCCCTGTGGGGTCCCATGCCACCCTTCTGTGGGTCTCCTTTGTGGAGGTTCCCAGCATCCTCCTTGGTCTCCACTGCAGGTGCCTCCATAGAGGAACCACACTTTGCCAGAATGGCATAGAATTGTGGAGAGGTACAACTGGAGGAATGCGCCTCTGTTCCACCACCCTCACCCTCCTGAGCCCACTGTTGTCCAACCACTCCTCTTTCTTGGCAACCTCTGAGGCAATGAAAGTGGCACTGGTGGTCTCTGGATGGAGAAGGAGGTCCCACAAATCCTGGCCAACTCAGCCTGGAGATGAACATCCTCCTCCCTCAGCCCAGAGAGGTGCCTGCAGATGGGACAACACCACATCCTCCAGAATGTCTCCGAAGACTGCTACTCCACAGCCACTGTACTGCACCACTCCATCATGTCTTATTTCTGGCCCTTAACTGTTGTTTGGAATCCTTACTCTTTCTCTTTTTTTTTCTTTCTCTTCTCTTTACTTACTTTCTGCCTCTGTGCCCTTTAAGCTCCTGATTGTCCTGTTCTGTGACAAGAATATCCTATATTTCTCAGTAGATCCCTTACTTGCTCAGAGGCAGGCCTCCAGCAGCTAGAGGGGCCAGAGAGCTACTCTTGCCCTTCTAGGATGGTGGGTCTTTGGTGGCTCTGTGATCACTCACTTCCTGCTCCCAAACAGGAAGTTCCTGTTGTCAGTCAAATCCTGTGCCTATAAAGTAGAACTAGCTTTGGGTGGAAGGGTGGAGGGAGGGAAGGAGGCAATATAGTCCCAGTAGAGAAGTCCAGTCACATAGCACTCCTTCCTCCTGGTGTCTTCTAAGCTACTAACAGAATCTTTCTAAGGCAGTCTTTAAATGTAGCTTCCTTCTAGCTAAGCCACTCCCCCTACTTACTAGATCTTTCTACAAGTAATTTAAACTTCTATTACTCAATGCATGATGGCAGACTTAATTTCCAGACATAAAAGGCTGTTAAAATAAATAAAATATGGATTTCTGATGCTGAGACATGAATTTCTAGTATCAAAAACACAATTGCCAGGGACTCTAAAGAAATCATCAGTAATAGCCACAGTAGATTGTAATAGGACGTGGTGCAGCGGTATTTATGGGCACAGTATGGAGGTTGGGAGAGTGCCCAGTTTGCCAAAAACTAGGGAGACTAGAAGCTGAGATGGGATGGCTAAAAGGAGATGGAAAGGAGGGCAGGAAAAGGCCATGGGGAAGGTGAAATGAGGCAAGATGGCAGGAAGTAAGGATGGGAGATTGGAAGGCTCTGGAAGGGAGTGTCAGAATAGGGGTAAGGGTGGGGCCAAGACGGGGAGGGGCAAAACACAGGGTGCACAGAGACAAATGAAACACAAGGGTACACAAAGACAAACGTAATTGCAGGAAGCTATGCAGGGGAATCAAATAGTTACTGGCTTTTAGCCAGACTGCAGGAACGGGGAGGTGAGAGAAGAGGTAAAGAAATCATGGAGCTGGAGACACAGAATACATGGAGACCCAAAGGTAATAGAAAATGCCCACCACACGGGATCAAGGTGGGGATATGAGACTGGCACAGCAGTAGAGAAGGAAGGCAAGGTGGGGAAGCCGATGACAAGAGGGGAAGGGAGCAGAGTAGAGAAGAAAGAGGCAGGGGAGATGGGAGACAAGAGAAGAGGAAAAGCATTGGGGACAGGGATGGGAAACAAAAGTAGGAAGGAAGGAAAATGGTAGTAGCGAAGAGGGAGGAGAGATGGAGTAGGAAACAAGACAGGGCAGGGAGAAACAGAGATGGCAACTGCAAGGGTGGAAGAAGAGGGGACCAGGATAGAAACACAAGGAACACAAGAAAAAGGAACCAAGGTAAGGATACTGGGGCATTCTCAGAGATAGAAAATCCAGAATCAGTAATGGTTTCTGGGGACTCAATCATAAAAGGATCCACTGGCTGAGGAAGGGGAGATCATATAAGGGTAAGGCAGTTTCTGTGACCCAGGAATGGAGGTAAGCAGGACACTGCCAAGAATTAAAGAACACATTAGGGTACTCAGAGATAAGCCACACCTTTATTTATTTATCTCTCTATTTATTTATTTATGTCTTGGTAACTAGGTAAGTGAGCTGATCCAAAGGATCATTTTTGGTTACAATCCAGGCCACAGGAATGGCAACAATATAAAATGTCAACAGCAGTAAAAGTACAGAAACAACAATAAGCATACAAAAATTCAGACGAACAAAATATGGACACAACTCGACATGAGGTCAGTAAAGTACAAGATCAGCTACGTGCAATACATAATGAAACAGAGAAACACAAAGTCAAAGACTACAGTAATAGTGATATCATGACTGATATTGAAAAACAAGGTAAGGGATCAAGTAGCAGTCAGTAGCTACATGCTAAGTGCAGGCAGTAGTTGCAGCTGACATGGGATAACATTCTTGACATATAGACAGTGCAGCTACAACAAAAAAGCTTCATGGACTGGTAAAAGATCAGGTCAGGATAGGGAAGCAAGTATTCAGAAGTGCATTATTGTACTAGAGAGTAAAGGAAAACATAGAAGATGAAAGATAAGAGGCAGGATTGGAGGTAAGGGAAGCAACAACACTTCATCTTATCTCATGAGCAGTTTGAAGGCCAGGAAACAGTTGCAAATGGATTCCATCTGAGCCAGACCCTTAAGTTCATTTTAAAGGACAGGTGGGGAGGGACAAGTAAATAGACAACGGTAGTCTCTTCTATAGGGAAGGGTAGAGACAGAAGATCTTACTTCCCATAAGAGCAGAGATGCATGGTACTTCCAACAGAGGGAAGGAGGGCAGAGGATACCCTGAGGCTTCTATAAGTCAGCCAGGCTGTTAGCAGTGAGGAGTAGGGGACAGCTGGTTATTCATAAGAACATTATCTACTAAGCAGCCCATGACACAATCAAAGCGGCCTTGTAGCGGGAGCCATCCAAGAGACTGGTAGAGTGCACAGTGGTGGGCTGAGTAGGATGCTTGAAGAACAAAGCAACAGCTGGAGTTGTAAGTTGTGTTTAGTCAAGAACATAGAGCAGAGGACACAAAGGAGTAGACAAAGGAGGAATAATCAAGGAAGGGAGTAGGTTACCATGTGTGATTGCAAGGTGAGTTTCAGGAGACAGAAACTGTTTGATGCAGTGGCAGCACCTAATTTCTGGTGGAATTTCCGCACAGTATTGTTTATATGTTCTGAGAAAGTAATGGAGGCTTGAGGGTAACACCAAGATATTTGAAAGGGGTGACATTTTCAAGGGGGCAGCTGGGTGTGTACCAGGAGGAATAAGCAGATTTGGTGACCTTGACAAGGAAGGTCTGGAACCAAAGAGCATGGCTTTTATCTTCTTTTCTTTGACTAGTAGTTTGCCGGAGAGGAACCATTGACATGCAGAGGCATAACTGAGTGTGAGGATGGATGAGATGGATTCAAGTGATTTATCACTGTGGTAGTGAACAAGGCTGTCAGCATAGAGAGGGCATTGCAGTTGAGGCTAACTGCAGGGAGCGCGATAATGAACATGGAAAAGAGTAGCGGGCTAAGTATTGAACCCTGGGGACTCCAATGTGATAGGTAGGGTAGTAGAGGAGTCTTTGCCTATTAAGATGGACTGAGATCTGTCAGAGAGATAGCTATGGAACCAAGCAGCAGTTACAGGGGAGCAGCCAAAGTGAAGTAGGGTGAGGTGGAGAAGGTGGTGGTTGACATGGTTGAAAGCCTTAGATAGGTTCATTAATACTGCACCTGTGGCCTTTCTTTGTCCATATTCCTAAGAACATGGTAGGAGAAGAGGGCCAAGGCGGAGGAGGTACTGTGATTCTTGTGGAAACCATGTTGGTGGAGACATAGGAGGTTATATTTATCTAGGTGTTCAGATAGCTGGTAGTGTATGATTTTTCCAGTAATTTACTTAGATGAGGGAGGAGGGAGATGGATCTGTAATTTTCAGGGAAGAGGGGTCACTTGCTTTGAAAACTGGCACTATGTTGTGCAAGTTTCAAGGTGTCAGGCACAGTGGACGACGAGAGGGTGAGGTTGAATAAGAAGGTAAGTGGTTTAACAATGGCTGGGGAGACAATTTTTAGAAGGTGAAGTAAGTCCATCACCTCGTCCTCACTATGGAATGAATGACCTGGCACGGGAGGATGTTGAAGAGGAACAAGGAAGAGATGGGAAGTTAGCTAAGAGATGTAAAGGGATGGTGAGTTCTTTGGCATTTTCAGAAGTCCTGCTGATACACTGTGCAATTATGGCCAGGCAGTGAAGAATCAAAGATTTTAACCACTGGCTAAGGCAGTGGTGCAGAAGGGAGGATATGCATGTATAGGGAATGGGGCACGTGGGCAGAGGAACACTGGTATGCACGGGACTGGCTGCATATAAATGAGGGGCAGCTAGACTACTAAGGAGGTAGCTGCAGGGTATAAAGACAACATCCTGGGGTATGAATTAAACTAAGGAGGGGGAGTACGAGCTGGGAGATGACTAGAAAAATAAACTAGTGGGTCTTGCCTAAATTCCACTCCCGACAAAAGATGAAAGGAACACTAGAAGGAAGGAAGGAAAACAGAAGTTGAGGGGATAAATGGAAGGGTCTAGTGGCAAATGCTAGGAGTCTGGGGAATAAGATGGAGGACCTGGAGAGTGGTGGGGGCATAGGATCTAGACCTGATAGTGGTAATTGAGACATGGTGGACAGAACATCACAGATTGGAAGTGGAAATATCAGGGTATAGTCTCTATAGGAGGGACATGAGAGAGAAAAAGGGGGTGAGGTAGCTCTATACTAAGAGAAGCGATAAGGGCAATAGTGGGTAGGGTAGAACAGGGCTTATCAGAGATTCTCTGGGTCACAATAACTAAGAGGACAGGCAGTACAGATAGGGTGGTAGACCACCAAATCAGGGGAGGAGGTGGATAGGAGATAGCTAAGGAAATGCAAAGGATGACAGCCAAAGGAAAAATACTGGTGGTAGGTGATCGTAATCTCCGATGTGAACTGGGGATTCCCAACAGCAGCATCAGAAAGGAGAGAGAGCTGTTGGAATCCATGCAGGAGGCACTTCTTCAACAGCTGCTCAGGAACTGACAGGGGAGAAGCCATGCTGGGAATGGTAATGACAAACAGGGACAGTGTCGAGGAAGTTGAGGTCAGGGAAAATCTGGGGATAGTGACCACAGAATGATGCGAGTTTAATCTTCGATGAGGTCAGAAAAGAGCAAGACTACTACTAGGGTAATGGACTTCCAGAAAGCAGATTTTAAGAAAGTGAAAGAAATTGTCAAGGGAACTAGAAGGATAGAGAACCTGGAGGGAGTTGAGAAGACATGGGGGCAATAAGAGGGGAATCCTGCTGGCAACAGAACAATGCATCAGGAGGAAGAGCAAACACAAAAGGGAGGAAACCACTCTGGTTTACAAAGAAGTGCAAGAGCAGACAGAGAAAAAGAAGGCATTCAGTACCTACAGATCTTGACAGAGATACTTGCAAAGAGAAGCTACAGGATGCCGGAAAAATAGTCAGGAGTGCTAAGGTGACTAAGGAGCAGAAAATAGCGAGGAGAAGACCAAAGGGGGGCAATAAATTCTTCGGGTATATAAGTGAGAAGAAGGAAAAGTGAGCAGGGATTATAAGACTCGCGGGGGCTCTAATGGAGGGTGGGAAAAGGCTAATCTGCTGAACGAATACTTTACCTCAGTCTTCACAGTTGAGAAAGAAGGAAAGGGACCAGAGCTAAGAAGCAGGGAAGGGTGGGCAGGGAGATGGACACAAGTCCCTTATAGAGGGTAGGGTTTTCAAGGAATTGAAAAATTGTGGATGGACAAAACAAATGGGCCCTGATGCAATCCACCCAAGGTGCTCAAGGATTTGGGGCAGAACTTGCAGCACCACTCACCAGATTATTTAATCTGTCCCTTGACAAGTGGAGGGTCCTGGGTGATTGGAAAATGACTGATGTTATGCCATTGTACAAAGAGAGGAAGGAAGAGCCCAGCAACCATTGGCCCATCAGTCTTACCACAGTGTTGGATAAACTGATGGATGCACTTTTAAGTGAAAGGCTGGCACAATATCTGGAAGAGGGGGCGCATAGATAGAGATGCAGTGAATTTAGATTCTGCTGCCGAGCGAGTGCCGTGAAGTGGGCACTTGCGTTGTCAGTCCACTAGGCAAACTGGCCAGCATGAAATGCCCACTTTGCCTTGGTGATTATTACTTCATTTTGTCATTCCACCTTAGCAAAGTAAGTGGAATGACAACAATAATCAGCTCCCACACACACAGTCGCTAGAATTAATGTGCATCCCCAAAATGCTACTGTCATCTTGTGTCCAGAAAATTCCCCAGTGCTGACGAAGTGAAATGAGAGAAACAAGAAAGCTAAAGTCTCCAGAATTAATGGTACATTCGGTCATGTGGGCAGTGGTCAGACAAAGTCACCAGAATTAATGTCCATCCCAAAATGCTACTGTCTTGTATCCAGAAAATTCCCAGTACTGACAAAGTGAAATGAGAGTGCAACAAGAAATGCAAGTCTTCCATCTTAGAGATGCAGTGAATTTAAATTCCGCCAGCTAAAGTACCCACGAAGTGAGGCACTTTGCATTGTCACTCCACTAGTAGCTACGCGGAATGGCCAGCATGAAATGCCCACTTTGCCTTGTTATTGTGACTTCTCACTCTCATTCCACCGTAACACAAAGTAAGGTGGAGTGACAACAATACTGGCAACCTCTAGGCCCCACACATCAATCAATCAATCAATCAATCAATCAAATCTTTATTTATCCAGGCAATCACCATTGAGCAAGTGCATTTACAAGGTGGAACTGCTGTTGGCAGGGACAATTGTACAATCACAGTTAAGATATGCATAATACAAAATGAACAAGACGATTACAATAATGATAGGAGTAGAATATAAACATTCCAAAGGCACATATACAAGTAATATATACATAACACAACAGTAATGTGATATATACAGCACCCACAGAAGCCTGATGTATATTGTTGTTATATACAAACCATAGGAGAAACGAAAATTATTTATATTCTTGGCCATCAGCAGCAAGTTGTAGGCTTGATGGAAGTCTCTAAGCTATGGAGGTGCGCATGATGTTGTCTGGGTCTCAGACTTGTGTGGGGGGAGATGTAAAAAGAAAAGTGCAGAGGATGCTAAGGGCAAGTGGAGAAAGTGAAGGGTGGGTGGGCAATAGTGGCAGAGGGGACTGGGGTCACCGACGGGACTAGTATGGGTGAGGAGAAAGCAGCAAACAGGCTGCTAGGAACGATGGTAGCAATTACAGATTTCAGCAAACGTTTTGTCATAGAGAATCTTGAACAAGTCAATACTGACAGGGGAGCTGAGTCTCAATGATCTTTGTATCCTATTCAGGCGTAGGCAAGGCATAAGCATGGTGGCCCTTCCAAAGCGAGTGTTGGTCCTTGGGACTTTCAGGAAACCAGCGAGTGACTACTTAAGGCATAGATACTGATCAGACTCAGGGGGAGACAGTTGATAACATATTGTGGGAGTTTGTTACTAAGGGCTTGGATTGTCCAAAGGGCTTCATTTCTACACAGCCTGTACTGAAGGAAGGCCACCCTACGGCTGCGTATAAGAGCAGTGATGTGTGGAGGATGGAAGACCAGTTACAAATCTCAGCGTTCTGTGATACAATATGTCCAGTTTGCAAGGTGTGAGACAGGGCAATGACCATAGATAAAGTCGAGTAGTCAATTAATGAGAGGAATGTAGATTGGACAAGCTGTCTTTTCGTCTGTGGTCAGGAGGCATTTAATTCTGAAAAGAGACCAAGTCTCTGCCTCAGTTTTTCAGCAGTTCTTGTGTGTGATCCACAAAAGAAAGTTTATTGTCTAACAGACACCCAAGTCTTTGAATTTAGGCACAAATTCAAGTTTTTCACCTAATAAGGCAGAGGTGGAAGATAACATCCATGCTTACAGATCTGTAACTCATGCTGTACAGGAACATGAATGCCTATGGCTGTAGTTCCCAATGATGATGACCTGTATCACAAAACTCCCCAATTTGAAAACTCATATCAATGAGTACAGTGGTGAAGCCTGGAGATACTACAAAACAGGTTTACATGCAAGTAACTAGTAAAAAAAATTAATTTTGTGATTAGTGAGATGATCATGAATTGTGACTGCATTCGTGACTGTAAAACGTGAATTTATTTTTCTTGGAGTTAGAGTTGATGAGCGTCTGGTGTGAGATAACCAGTTATATGAAACTGTATAAGTCTGCGAATGCCTGACTGTACTTCCCTGATGACCTGAATCACAAAACTCCCCAATTTGAAAACTCATATTAATGAGTACAGTGGTGAAGCCTGGAGAGATACTGCAAAACAGGCTTAAATGGAAGTAACTAGTATAAAAATTAATTTTGTGATTTGTGGCGTGATTGTGAATCGTGACTACATTCTGTGACTGTGACAATGATGAAGAAGGTGATTTGTATTATGGTGACTGAGTCGTGATGATGTAATTGACTTAAAATGCATATTAATGAGTACAATTTTCATGCTGAGAGATATGCACCACACCACACAGTACTCTGAAGAGAAGCCAAAGAAACAACTGTGACTTAAGTTACAGATGGAGATTGGGCCTTAAAGAGATGCAAATGCACAGACAAATTGAGACTGCGCTGTGCACTGAAGAGATGCAGACGCAAAACAACAACACCACCTAACCAGTGCTCACCATCAGAATCCAAATCTGGAAAAGACTACCTTTGAGGTTGTGGAGTGTAGTGCACAGCAGTAACAGTCAATAAAATACCACAAAGCAGTACAAAAATTCATGTAAGTGCAGTGATAGCAGTTCACACTGCTGCAATTATTCTGTGGCACAGTAAAAGGTGTCTGATTTAATGGCATGCATCGACACACACTCACACACACTAAGTAATGTGTAACAAACTGAAAACCTTTAGTAATATAACCAAATGTTTTAAGCAAACTGAAATTATACAGTTCTGCACCACAACAATCAGCAAAAATGTCAAGAATTACTGAAAATATTACTGTGTGTACATTAACACAATTACACAAAGAAAATATAAGCAAAACAGAAAGACTGCCTTTTTCTCCCAGTTAACCTACCTACACCTCAGATACACCCCTTCACAGCACGCCTACCTTACACAGACTGACTGTTTAAATTAACATTCAAAATCTACACAAAACAATAAACACTCAATGATATGAGCACAGGAGGGTTTCCTACAATCAATGTACTAAATTTGAGCAAAAAAAAAAATGGTTCAAAAGGCTTTTTAACAGCTTTCAGAGGATTTGATAGTAGAGCTCTGAAAGGAAACTGTCTCCACCTTCCACTATGCACACACATACACACACACACTACACAGAACTGAGGCTGTGCAGAACAATCTGGAGCCCATGTGATGTGCAATCCTAAAACACTGCAAATTCACCTTGGAGCTCAATAACAAGAGTGATGCAAATACATTGATTTCAATGTTACTAGCCTTAAAATTGGTGGAGAAGTGGTTTGGGAAGGCAGAATAATGCAAAGTCATTGGTTTCAATGGACTCACATTCCTCATCATGGCGTGAAGTACTCCGTTTCATGCTGCAGATCACTTCATGGATTCTGGGCGTTACTTTATGGTAATCACTTCGGCAGATTTAATTTCGCCACTTCACCCACCATTACTCATAGATGACAACCAGCACAGGTTCCAGGTGGAAGGTCATGTCAGACCAACCAGATTGAATTCTTTAATAGTGTAACAGACATAAGTGATTGATCAGGAGGGCAGTGGATGTGGCCTATCTGGACTTCAGAAAGGCCTTCACACCATCCCTCACAAGAGACTGGAAAGCAAGTTAAGCAGATTAGGGTAGGGAGCAAACTAACAAACTGGATGGAGAATTGGCTAGTAGATAGAACTCAGAGGGTGATGGTAAATGGGTGCACTCCATGGAAGGGGGTGATGAGTGGAGTTCTAGGGTCTGTGTTGGGTCCCATACTGTTCAACACATACATTGAGGACATTATAGAGGGCCTGCATGGAAGGTGTGTCTATATTTGCAGATGATACGAAGATCTGGGAAAGAGGAACACACCATGAGGGGTGGAAAGAATAAGGGAGGAATTGTCCAGACTGAAGGAGTGGTCAGGAAGTTGCAGATGCATTTAAAGGCAAAGAAATGCAAAATTATGCACACAGGGTGAAAGAACCAAGGGCAAATATTGTCTGGGAGGGAGGAGAAACTGAGAAAACAGCAGGAAAGGGACCTGGGGATCATCATTTCAGATAGCCTGAAGGTTGGGAACCAATGCAACAAGGTGGTGGGGAGGGCAAACAAAATGTTGGCATGCATATTGAGGTGCATTTTAAGGAGGAGAGAGAGGCGATCATGCCACTATACAACACTATGGTCAGATCACATCTGAAGTACAGGGTTCAGTTCTGGAGGCCACACTTACAAGGTGACAGAGGCGGGTGGAGTGGGTCCAGAGGAGGGCAACCAAAATTTTATTTTTTATTTATTTTATTAATTAAACTCTAGGATTACAAGTACCTTTGAGCAGGGACTGCACATTTACAAAGGTTCCACGTCAAAGGATGTAGGGTAACATACATACAAAGGAAAACGATAGATACATTCTTTACACTCAGAGTTGATTAAGACAAGGTATACACAGTAGGTTGTGAGAGAGAGTCGGCAAAAGCTAGCATGAGTTAGATTTAAAGGTGGACTGAGTATGGAGGGAGGGAGTCAGAGCAGAGTTAGCAGGCAACGCCATTGTCAGATGGTAGAGGTGGATAGCAAAGAGATTGGTGTGGGTGGTTTGGAGGCCTAGTGTCAGCTGAGAGGGAGGGGTGGCTAAAGAGTGGGGGGCAGGTGATGGAAAAGATGGGCAAAGCAGCCAGATTAGAGAAACACCAATAGCTCAGGTAGGAGGTGAAGACCATTGATTAGGAGAGGCAGTCACACTGTGTGGTTGAGGTGAGGATAGTCGAAGTTTCCTTTTAAAGGGACCAAGAGACACAGCTGTAAGTGCTTCTCTGTTAAGGATATTGTAGCACTGAGGAGCCCTGTGCAAGAACGAATTCTGCCCCATAGTGGTCCGACATCTGGGGACCTGGAATGTCTGTTGTTGAGCTTTCCATGTAGTTGTGTGCTGCTGTAGTCAGTAAGAAGTTTTGCCACTCCTGGTGGCATATGCCTAAGGAGAATTTTTTGTGAATAGACAAGTCTGGTATTGAATTCTACTCAGGAGTGGTTCAGGGACTATACCAGATGTCATATGAGAATGACTGCAGTAACTAAACTTATACACACTGGAGACAAGGAGGAGAGGTGAGATATGGTAGAAACTCAAGGTGAGGGAGGAAGCATATTCAAGATGAGTGGAAACAAATCAACTAGGGACACATACTTAAGTTGAAAGGACAGATTTAGAGGAAATGTGAGGGCAGTTCTTCACTGAGAGAGTGGTGGGTCCTTGGAATAGGCTTCCTGAATGGGTGGTGCGGGTAGATTTGGTGAGCAAATTCAAGAGAGAGTGGGACAACTACATGGGCCTAAATGAAACAATGGCATGGCACAAAGGGGAGTAAGAGAGGAGGTAATGGGCAGACTGGATGGGCCAAAGATCCTTTTGCCAACACATTTCTATGTTTCTATAAATTGAATTAAATTACCTATAATGCACTCTTCATCATGTATCATTTAAATATTCCTAAAAACATTTTAATACTACTAAACTAAATATATGTTCGACAATAGTCATTATTACAATTCAGTTTACATTGGATGGTTTAAAACTTCCATTTGCTTTCCAAAACATCACTGAGATTCTTAAACTGTGAAAGACTTAGATCTCGTGCTTTTGACAAACGTTGTTGACTTGTCAGATTGGTTACTCGGGGCAGTATGGGAAGGGTCCATAGAATAATGTCATATAGTATGGTGGAACACTGTACTAAGCGTGATTTGCAGCCTCATAAAATCTTCGTTCAGCCACGCTATTCAGTGAAGGGAACACTGTACTCACCATTCATGCAGAACAGCGTTCCATTCAGTAGAAATGAGATGATCCAGCTGGCACCAAGAAGCATCAACATTTGAAATCACCATTTAAACCAGCAACATGGCTGCAGCAGATTTCTCAAAATAAATGACAGTAAGGGAGCAGTTTATTTTAACAATACTCATCAGCAGACAGGAGCCCCAATGACAGTTTTTGTACTGAGAGTTCATTGACTGAGTAATCCATGAGGCTAAGTGAAAGAAATGAATGGACAATTTAAAGCCTATTGTAGCTTGTTAATCTTAGGTGTAGGGAGTGTTTCTGTGAGTGCCACATTTTAAACTCGTAGCTGTAAAACTGCAGTTTCTCAAGTTCCAGTGGTAGTCCGCTGTTGTACATTTTCATTTTAAAAATGTAGTAAAGTTTAAAATGATGATTGTATTGTGCTGTCTTCATCCTTGATTAAATATTTCATTCTAAGACATCAAAAGCATTTTTGTGCTGTTCTCAAAAGGTCATTATACACTATAAAGAATACCAGCTTCTCAATATAACTGAATGAGTGTATTTTCCAGCCACCTTGGGGTTTATGATTCTATCGGACCTCTTGAGCTTTGCTGTCGAGGTTGCATGGAATCATAAACCCCTCTGTAACTGAGCACACTCTTCAGCATGATTGCTCAGCCAGTATTCATTATGTTTTCATAAGATGGAGGTGATTTCTTTTTTCTTGTGAAGCTGAAATAATTGTCCATCTAAGGTTAGCTGTGAATCCTTTTTAATCATTATGAAGACACTGGCGATTTGAAATGGAAACATGCCCTGGTTAAAGAGACCAAGAGCTGGAGGTTCTTTTGTTGTCATTGTTGTTGTTTATAAATAGTAATTCACTTGCTAAGGGATCTGCAAATACAAACGCAATTTGGGCCTAAGGACAGTGTTTGTTACCTCAGTACTTATGGTTTTGAATCATCAGTGAAACAGAACTGAGTTACTTTCAAACTTATAGGATAGAAGTTTCACTCTCAAGATCAATTTAAGATGCAAATTTAATCTATAAAGGAGTTATGAATAAATATTAAAATTTTCCAACTCCCTAAAATTGGGAGGGCGTTGATTTAATGTTTGCTACCCAGCTTCTACTGTGTGCATTCGAGAATAGTCTGGAAACTAGTGACAGGTTAACTGTCAGAGTTTACAAGCAGAGTTAGTTTGTTTTATTAGATTGCAGTTTTGTTTACAGTGCTTGCTATCATTTACTTACATAATTGTTAGATTTAACACTATGGTTGCTGTAGGGTCTTTAATTTATACTGGTTTCTCCTCTTTTCTTTTCACTTCTTTGTTTCCTGCTAATACGCTTCAAGGAGGTTTTACAGTACCTCCTCAATTATGATTTGTTTGTATGATGGAAATTAGTACTTATTTGTGACAAACTATAAATGGGGGTCTAAATAATGACATGACTGAGCATTCCTTTGAAACATCATGTGTGTTTAGTGATTCTTTCAATGAGTAACAAAATGAAATTTGTAACTTGGAATGTTAGATATCTAAATGAAAAGGTCAAGAAATAGAAAGTACTTAGGCATCATAAAAACTTAAAAGCCACCGACAACTCTGGAAACTTTGGAAAATTTAATATTTAGACATATTGTAGCTAATATTTTACATACCCTGTATAAATTTCCCTCTAAATTATTTTATCATTGAGGAAATTTGCATGGAAACTGGATTATTATGCCTCAGGTTCATCTGCACTACAGCTGATTCCTCACTTAAAGTCATAATGCTTGGCTGTGATGTCACTCTGTTGTCGTGTATTGACTGTGATGCAACACATGAGCATTATATAGATCGGTGAGGATTAAGCAATACAAGCTGCAGAACTTTGCAAAGAACAAAGATCCAGTTTTCATGCACATGACTTCAGAAATAAATAATGGGGAGGAGAAACACTGAACTAATGTAAATTATATGCTGAACAGAATCCAAATATAATGATTTTCAAAGTTCTTCTGGAGGCTCAGTTGCTCTTTAAAGTTGATGTTGCATTTTACAGGAGTCATATCTCAGACAGCAATGTAAAGCTCCTGACTCTGAGGAGGGAATGAATCAGTCAAGCCGTTGGTGATGTGGGGAGTGGCAAGAAAGCTGGTGTGGCAATTTTAATAAATAAAAGACCAGTTCTATAATGATGAAATAATCACTGACAAAGATGGCCATTTTTATAGTTAATGGGTTTCAAACTGTAGCCCATCTACTATGGTTAATATTTATGGGCAAAATAAAAATTAACAACAATTGATACTACTGGATTCATTGAACAAGTTTCTAGGTTCCACTGTCATTACAGCAGAGGATTCAAATTGTATTATTGACTACATATTGAACAAATCTAATAAGCTATACAGAGTAATCAAAGCTGACAAAGATCTGGGATTCCTGCCTGCACTTGTCTGCAAAGACTGGCATAGATCAAAGGATATTTGCTGGCACACATGCATGGCAGGCACAGTGCTGAACACATCATGCCCATGCCACACAACACCACTTCCCACACATGCCCAGTGCAACACAAAAACAGCACAGGCAGGCGATGATGTCAGGGTGCTTGCACCACAGCACATAGCCCTGGTCACTACTAGCCTAGTGTGGTCAGCAATGATGCACAGGGTACTGGGACATACCATCCACACCCAGCAGGACTCAACATGAGCCAGTACGGCTGCCATGGCCATGTGGGCTGCCCATTAGCTGGCAGGATTCCACAGGCAGATCACCAGCCACAGAGGGTGAAGACTCCACTCCAGTAGGGGTTGACACCAAAGACTGTGACCAGGTGCTCATGGGTGTGGCATTCCTGATGTCAGATTGGTTCTGGGGTGTTGGGATTACATTGGCCAGAGGTGGTATCAGCAGTAATGGAGTCACCTGATACTTGCTTTGGGTGTGCTAGTGGTACTGTGCATGATGTGGTGGGAACCTATGTGACCACCACGACACCAGTGATGCAAGCCCTCTACAGTGGCCTGTGCAGTCCCATCCAGCACAGCTATCATGACCACCTGTGGTTGGCATAACTAACAAAAAGCAGCGGTGCATGTCTTCTAGCAACATGCTCATCCATGCCCCACCTGCACCCACAGTCCAAGTAACTCCTCCATGAGCGATGTCTGGCCCGCCATGGTGTCTTGCAGGAACCTGGTGTGTGCTCATAAAGCCCTTTCAGTGAGTGATGCAGTGGGGCTGTGGGCTGGGGCTGATCAGTGGGGAGAGGTCCTGACCTGCTGTGACACATCCTTGTCCTGGACGCTGCACAGGAGGCCACTGTTCGGGTGGGGACTGTGCATGGGCATGCATTGTGGGCCCTGGGGTGGACGGACAATATCCCCATTGGCCATTGCTGCACCACAGCACCTTGCTGGACATTGTCAGTGGTCGAAGGCCCCACAGCAGTGACATGTCCCTGTCCACCCCAGCTACTGAATCAGCTAGTGGAGGGTGCACATTGAGGAGGTGCGTGTGTCAGCACAGAACCACCCATACTGCTTGCAGCTGCCCATGTGTGTACTGAGCCAGTGGGTGAGTGGTTGGGTGCCACCTGTGTGTCCCCTATTTGTGTGGCATCATCATCAACAACATCATTATCCTTCTCCATGGCCAGTGCAAGCATAGTGATGTCATCCTCCACAAGTAGACCTGACCAGGAGTCATCATTAGCCAACCCTAGTAGGTGCACCAGCATACATGCTGCATTACAGTCCTCATCACTGGCCATGGCTGCAGAGGACTTCAAAGATACAGCATCATTCTCCTCTGGTGCCACAGGAGGGTACCAGCTGGTGATGCACCCAGATGCATGATGGAGCTGATAGGCAGAAGAAACACATGGTGAGTGACACATGGCTGTAATGCAGGTGGACATCTAGATGTAGGGTGTATGCATGTGAACCACCGGAATGCCTATGCTGCCACACAGACCTGAAACTGCCACTGTGGCTTGTGCAGTGTAAACTCACATGTGGTGTGAGACATGCATATGTGCAGTGGAGTATACTCATTGCAGTATGGGGCACAGTGCCACAATGGACTGGCTGTGGTCAGGCCAATACCCCCAGCCCTGCAACAGATACTGCCACCCTGCTGTGGAACACCTAACCACTGTAGCCAGATGGTGCATGGGCTCACTGTGGAAGGCTGTGTGGTATCACACATGACATGGAGGCCACAGTGGCATGCATAGCCACCTGCAGCCTGTGCTGTTGGGCCACTGCACCCTGGGTCCTGCAGCACGCCACTGGGCAAGCGCAATGGCACACAAGGCAGCCTCTGGGTCCATAATATGGCTGTGCACTGCGGAAGACTTGCACGATGCACTCTGGAAACAGCCCCCCATGCTGGCATACCAGGCACACCTGTGGCTGGCACACACCACCACCGAAGGGGTGACACATGCATATTCACAGTGCTGCGATGGGCTACACCTAGTCTGGAACCTCCCCGGGACACACAATGGATA
This sequence comes from Neoceratodus forsteri, assembly GCA_016271365.2. Classification (NCBI taxonomy): domain Eukaryota; kingdom Metazoa; phylum Chordata; order Ceratodontiformes; family Ceratodontidae; genus Neoceratodus; species Neoceratodus forsteri. Next base: position 77,801,124 of record CM057455.1, read on the forward strand.
CCCGGCTCATGGAAGCAATCATCTCCTCAGTGGGTGAGGGTTGCTGCTCTGGGGGCCACTGCCAGTCTGCCCCAGTGAGGTCCATATGGCAGTGACCTTCTCCGTGGCCCTTAGCTTGTCCCTTGTCATGTGCTTGATGCGCTCCTGGGGCATGCAATTGTACCTCCATGGGCATTGACATATACTGCCACCTCCTTATTACCCTTTACCTCTCCTGCCAGTTGTCTGACTTGCCTGACAGCAGTGCCTCCTCTGAAATATGCCTCCACCAGGGCACACTGCTCATCCTTTGTAAAATTAGGCCTTCGCCTCTTAGACTGCTCCTCCTCGCTATCAGACATCCTGTTACCTGTGGACAGGAATGTGACAGACATGAGCACATGTCCAGCATGCTCTGGAGTTCAGCAAAGTCCCACAAAATGCAATACTAAAGAGGCTGTAGCATAAGGAATGGGAACACACCTACCTTCCAGGCTGTAGTTCCTGTAGGTACCTGAGGTGTGGTGTGGCACTTTTCAAGCCCATTTATGCAAATGAGGTGTGGAGCAGTCAGTAATGAGAAGCTAATCAGTTGACTTAGGCCTGGATTGGCTAATGAAGTGATTAACATATCCTGGCTGAATATTGTAAATTTGCTCCTGGACCATCTCAGTTTGGGCTGCACATCTGTAATCGCCCGAGCACCTCCACATGGCACAATTCCAATGCATGCGATGAGCAGTACCATATTTGACACGCCGCGGTGGAGCATGTCTGTCGTTACCTGTCACGTATTATGTATTTCCTGTGCTGTGCCTTTGCCCTCTATGGTGCATGTCTGCAGACATGAGCAATGTGGTTGGTTGCCTCTTTGACATTGCCCACATGTCGCACATCTCTCTGTGCTGTGCCATTGCCACAATGATGCATGTTTGTGCACATGCACCATGTGGTTGGCTGCAAAGTGTGGCATCATCCACCTTCAACAATATGATGCCTGTGCTGGCAGACATGCATGTGTGGGTCACTGGGTCATGACCCCATTCTGCCACCTGGTCTTTCTCTACTGTACATGTATGGTACTGTGCTATTGGTGCCAGAGGTGCATCCTTATTGGACATGTACAAGTCATGCAGCAGACTGCATAGCGGGCCTATCGTGCAACAAGTGCAGCTTGACACACATTGTGCAGACTGACACATAGCACTGTCAGTAGCCTGGTGATCACAGCAATGACACGTGCATCTGTGTGCTGGCCTGAGGCACTCAATTGGAGTGATGTCAAGGTGGCCAACCTGGTGCCACTCGTAGCCACCCTGGAGGGCAATTGTTCAGTGGGAAGAAAGCACAGGCCCAGGTATGGGCACATGGGGGTTGCACAGCTTGAGCAGCTGGACTGGCATCCCCAGGACTGATGTGCAGTGCCACTGTAGGTATGGGGACCTCAGGAGGTGGAATCCTGAGGGGATCAGAGGCTCCAGAAACAGGCCCACTTGGGGGAATTGCCACTCCCAGGTATCTATGTGCTATGTGCATGCATTCTTTGCCTGTTTTAGGGGTTTCTGGGTGTGTGACAGATGCATGTGTCCCTGCTCATATGGTTGCCATGGCCCTGGTTCCAGGGTCTTGTCGTGTTCATGCATGCCATGGGTTGCCCTGTGTGGACAGGTGGTCCACTGTGCTGTTGGCCATGGCACTGTACCATCACATTGTCAGTTGCCCCTCAGCCTGGCACATGTCATGCTGTGCTGTGCTGCATTGTGTCACTGTTTGAGGGGGGGCGTATATGTTCCAGCATGCTGCTCACAGTGCTGTTCCATTGTGTTCCCCTTGCAGGTTGGAAGGAGTAATGACAGGCATAGAAAGGAGCAAACAGATGGTCCTGGGCAACTGGAGGTGGCACACAGGCATGTGGCCAACAGTGTTCTTCAGGTAGGTGCACTGCATGTGCTGCCTCTGTGTGTAAATGGGGTATGGGGGTTGCATTGCCCACAGCTGGACATTGCCTGCTTCCTGTGCATTTCCATGTGGTGGTGATTGTGCACATATGGACTATAGTGTCAGCAGAGTGTGGTGTTTCCACTCGCCCATAGCTTCTCCCTAGTTGCTGTGTCTAGTGGTGGCTGTGGGTGCCCAGTGCTGCCTGCTGCAGGGTCGCCTCAGGGTCTATATGATTGGTGCACACGGAGGCCAGTTCCTGCCACACTGTGGAGGACATGGCCACATGTCCCTTAGTGACATCCTCTGACTGTTCACTGTGCCACTTCCCATTCACTATGTGACTCTGTGTCACAGCATGTTGCCAGTGTGTGCTGTGCATGGTGGGTTGACAGCCCTCTGCAGGGGACTGACCAGCATCGGGCACACACCCAGCCCATTGGGGGTCTGTGCCTGTGTGGGTTGTGGCACTAAGTCGCGTTCTCTATTTCTCCACATAGGTCATCCGTTGTTTCAATGAGGAGGCCGAAGATGATGTTGGTTCAGAGAATTGTCACTGGAGAAAAGGATTCTTATGGTCATATTCAGAAGCAGGAGCCAAGATGTGCTTATACGAAAAATGCTGCATAAGCTGAGACAGCTGAAAAACTGCTTTAAGACCAGGTGGTCCATGGTCGGGACACTAGACCTCTGTCCTTCTGGACTGTCCCTTTGTATATAACCCCATTACCCCTATCCCCACACCCTGTTTCCCATTGGATATCAGTAGTTCTACCCTGTAGTCCCTGTTTCTTTCCACAGTCATTTTAGTGTGAATAGTTTGATAGAGTCTGGTAGTTTTGTTGTTGTTTTATTGTTCTTCATATTTTGTTTCTCTTGTATCTTTTCTGCTATTCCTTGTTATTATTTTTCTGATAACTGCGTGCATGTACGGTCCTCAGTGAAGAGTTGTTTCATTCACCTGTTGTGTTGCATGGTTGAATGAATGCCCTTGCATACCACTGCCCATTTGTGTCTGTGGCTTGGCACAAATGTACACCTACTGACCTTGTTTTACCGCACTCTGTTTGTCATGCTGTCCCCTTGGCCATCTATGGGGTGTCCATTGGTTCTGCTCACTTTGTCACTTTGTCACTTTGTCACCTGCACATCACCCTATTCTGATTCTGTGCAAACCTCTGCTGTTTTCCTGGTCCCTTGCTGCTGTACTGCAATGTTTGCAGTCCTCTGTACATGTGAACATGTGCCAACAGTTGCGGCCTATATACACCAGCCTGTGTACCGGTCTGCCTCTGGACCACTGTGCCTGTGTTGTGGCTGACATGCCTCCTGCTTGATTCCTCTGCACTGTTGTCACGGTGCATGGCTGGACAAAATGTCCCTTGTGCTTCTGCTTCTGGGGTGCTCCATTACTGCCTCCTCTATGCCTTGCCCAGTGTGCCTCTTTATCCCTGGGTTGGTAGTGTGTGTGTGTGACTCATACTATGCCCATTGTGGCTGGATCAGTGTCCATTGTGCACTTTGTCAGTGCCTTCCTCCGACATTTTGCCCTGGGATGCTTCCTTCCCCATTTGGCTGGTGTGCTTAACTCATTTCCCATTGCTCATCATCCCTGTTGTTCCACTGTCCCAGAATCAGTTGTTCCTGTTGTTATCTTCAGTCCTGCCCAGTTGCTCCAGTGCATTTCCAGGTGCACTAATGCATTTCAGGATGTGCTAGAGCACGTCTTTGCTATATTCAGCCTGACAAGCACTGGTGTGCTCTCTACCACGCATCTTCTGAATCTAGCAATGGTTTGTGACAGCACATCTCAGATACATGTGGCACAGCCACTTGCACCTTCCCAGGTGCAATTCTAAATATGAGGCCCGCATGCTTATAGAGTCATTGTAAGGATCACATTTTATTACAGCTGCATGCACAGAGACTTCAGTCTGTTACAAAAGTACTACACTTTTGC